>CM039468.1:14060697-14090356 GCA_022433065.1 Begonia loranthoides
GATCGTATCAGAGACGGGGGGGGGGGGGGGGAAAGAAATTTAGTCTAGCTCGCGGTCTACTGAAGAAAAGATGGGAGATCGAGAGTGAGGCTGAGGAAGAGAGAGCGATCAAGGGAGAAGGGAGACGAGTGAGATGAGAGCTCGGGCTCAGGTTCGAACGGGCTCCTTTGCGGCGTTGTGTGCTGTACGGCGGGTGAACGTGCGGCTAGTGATGATGCAGAACGGCGACTGCGGGCTAAGGCTCGAGGCTGCTTTCGACGTGAAGGAAATGGCAAGGGCAGCCTGCATTCAATGATTGGACCAAATCAGCCCGTCCCTCTGGTTCTTGTCTGGTAGTTTATAAGGGAGTTGAGAGACAGAGAGGAAGGAGTGCCTGAGTGCCATGATATCGGCCGAACAATATGTACCCATCGCCTAGAATTGTAGGATAACGTAAATGGTTGTTATGTGTTTCAACCCTAATCGTCTTTGTATAAATCTGAGAAATAGTGTGAGTGAGCTGGCAATTTCATAATGGCCATGTGGGATGCACCTCCTCTGTGAACTGCAGTTGGGTCTTCTCCATGTGGTGTGGTGAATTCCTCTCCTCTGTTGTTATGTGATTGTTCCCTGTTTATGGTAACTCGTGGTTTTCTCCTCTATTGTGCTCGATCCTGTTGAGGGACATTGTCATGGAGATGGCATGGACAAAGGCAGTGGCATACATTGGAAGGCATTGGCAAAATGGAAATGATTGGACTGTGAGCTGCGGGTTCGGGCATCCTGTTGGGTAAGAATTCTACCTCTGCTGTTTATGGATTTTCTAGATGCTGGTGTTGGTAGATAATGCCCTGTTTATTACTGCTTTGTTGATTGTGAGGATATTGTTAAGGGAAACAAATTACTATCTCCTACAATTGCTGCTGTGTTGGATAATCTATTGTGTTGGTTGGTATTGGATTGTGCATGGTTGTTTGATTGTTATTTCTGTTTTTTGAATTGGTATTCTCTGAACTGCTCAGTGTGTGTAGAACATTATGGATTATCTGCTTGATTAATGACTTAGGCAATATTCTAATAATCCTGCTATGTGAATGAATGAAGATAATGACCCTCTGCTACTTATGGAAATTATAGGATTAAAAATAGGAGATTAATGTGTGATGGATTATGCTTTGTTTGTTATTGGTATGCAGACAAATTAGATTAGTGTTCTAGATTGAATTATTGAATGTCAAAATATATCCAAATGCTCTCTGTTCAGTTTAGTTTGGTATGCTCCTTGCAAATTACTGCCTCTGGTTTGGTTAAGTGTTTGACATGTTAATTATGTGCTCTGTCATTGGATTGATGCTCCCTTGTTGGCTGTCAAGTTATAATTAATGGAAACTATTATCCAATGTATTTGGATTATAGCATTTGGCACGATATTGATAAGGAATAATGTTACACTAGCTTTGGTTATGGCTTTTGGATTGGATTCCTATATTCTGTTAATGGATGCATCGAAAAGATTAATTGTCTACTGTTAGATCTTCATTTGGATAATAAGGTTAAGGATAGAGTATATTCCGATTATATGCTCTGATTGGTTTGATTATAATACTCATTGTTGGTTTCTGCCTTGAATCTCTGCTGTTGGATTATTATCAGCTATTGGTATGCCCCAATGGTTAAATGTTGTGTTGCATCTTTATGTACTCGGGTTGTTAATTAGTTAAACATGGATTAATCTATTGGGATGAGTTATGTTCCGTTGAGGGTGTTAATGGGTTCCTTGAACTATTATACGATTATTTGAAGTTAGATTATGAAACTAAGTGATGTATAAGAACTAAGGATAGATGTATAAGAATTAAGGATAGGAAAAGACGTTGATATTAATAAGTTGATTAATTGATTAGATTAATAATAAATATTATTAATTGTGAAAGAACTAAAAAAAAGGAGAAAATGACAACGTTTGAGCGAGCACATTAAGGAAATGAGATAAGTGATATGTGTGTGCTTTGGTCCTTAGAACCCTACATCTCGAGAATAGGATATACACATTTGCTTGTTTACTGCTTTGATAGATATTGAACATGTCTATAGTTTTATGATCATGTCTACAGTTTTAGGAGTATGTCTACAGTTTTAATATCATGTCTACCGCTTTCTAAACATGTCAACTGTTTTATAAGCATGTGTTAGGAGTAATGTACCCAACAAGCAAATGTAATAGAACAATTTTGTAATATATGAATAAATTTATATTAATTAATATTATGTTAACATTTTATGTTACATTTTATAAAATTCATAGAAAATTCATTGGTTATTTATGCTAACTTTATATTAACATATATATTATATATATGTGGGATAAAATATAAATAGTAATAACCAAAATGTGTCCATTACTTATATTTTAAGTATGGAATCTTTAAATAGTCCATAGTCATAAACATAGTTTATCTCATTAAGAATATATAGTCATATCCCGACTATATATGTAGTGACATAAATAAATATATTTTATATAATATGATTATATAGAACTGGATCAGATAAAATTATATTGTTCTAATAATTTTCTTTAAATATAGAACAACTAATTTTATCATAATGATAATCATATATACATGATCTTAATTCGTTGTATTTAGCAAACTCCTATTTTATTTTAATTTATTCTTTGATTTACTCAATAAAGTTTGTACGAGTTACAATTCGTATACCTTGTATATTGGGAGTGAATTAAAATGAATAGTTGGGAATGTTAATATCGATACAATGAAATCTATTTCTATAGATTCTCTTGTTTGTAAGTTCAATAATCGAATAATTAGCGCAAAATTCAAAATCGTTATGAATTAATTATTCAATCAAGAACTAATGGTAGTCAAGGATAAAGACGCAATACGAGAGATTAACAGATTATAAACCTTGCTCTATTACGAATCTAAATGGAGGGTTAATACATATGTAATGACTATATTAATGGACATTACCTTGAGTAAATATACTCTATAGTTTTTTAGAGTGCAACTCTAAGTATTTAGTAGAATTACTTTAGAGTTAATAATTATGTTTATTAATATAAAAAGTTTATATTAATTAACAAAATATTATTGGTGCTTAAAACTATAGGTTCATCGGTCGCTTTGTCACCTTCTATAATTATTCGAATAATGGAAAAATGAACAAAAAAGATAAAATAATTAATTATGAATTAATTATTTAATACACTTAATAATAAGTTTATTAATTTTCATTAGATGAAATAATTGAATTATTGATTATTCAATTAATTAAGACAAAATGACAAAAGTTGTCATTGTTGATATGTTTGTTATATTTCATTAAATGAAATAATTGAATTATTGATTATTCAATTAATTAACAAATATAAAGTAACTTTTGAAAATAGATTTTAAAATGAATTTTTTCAAATTTGAGTTAATGTCAAATTTGAGTTAATGTCATAGTGCCAAGTGTTAATATATGGTGATAAGACCTTTTGATTTCCATAACATTTTTGTTATAAATATATTCTAACTTAAATGAGAGATTAATATTTGTAGTGATTTTCTCTAAATGCCATAATGGCCATTATGGAGTTGTTCCATTATAAATAGAGGTCCAACCTGATTAGCATCAGTGATTGAAAATCTATGAGATTAAGGAATACATTTTAATAGCAAATTTATGAGTCTTCTGTGTTGGGTTTAGAGAAGCGTTCTCTAAATCCAAATAGATCGTCTCATGTGTTGAGAATACGATCTATCATAAATTGAGTGTGATCTTACTACATTCATCATGCCCACATCTGTTTATTCGAGGTAAGAAGGATTGACGAAGAAGATCGAAAGTTTCAAAGGTTGAGGAAATTACTTTCAAAGTTCTTCTTTTTGTACCCATGTGAAGTTAGCTACAAAAGTATATTTCTTAATCTTTTAGATTAGATCAAAAGTAAGATTTTTTAATACATATGATTATTAATATATTATAACAACGATCCTGTTTTATTTTTATGTTATAATTATTTTTCATGATATATATAGGTTACGCATGCTACTGTTATTATGAACATCAGTAATTCCGCCATGCGAGGGAACCTAAAAACCAACAATTAGTATCAGAGATTCGTTGTAGTTATAATATATTAATAATGTGATTTTATGAAAATCATGATATGTGATGATAAGTAGGCTTATGTATTTTTTTAATGTTGAATGTATGGATATATGCATGATTGAAATAATGATCGTAATTTCATGTGGCCGATTTGGGTTAGAAATATTTTTTTAAATTTCTTATTTTTAATTTTGATGTAAACCCAATTTGTCTTGAGTAAATACTCTTTATGTAATATTAATGGAGATCAAAGAAAGAAAGAGGACAAGATAAATTTTGGAGTGAGACTATGGTGTGCAATTGTTGTCACCGCTACGTATGACGCAAATATGTGGAAGCCACCAAGACTTTGTATAATTTTTTTTAATGGGTTTATATGTAATTTTAGAAATACCCAAATTGACCCCGTCATTATTTCATTTACTTTTATGCATGATATAAGTTGTCTTATCATTATTATGCATTTACATGTTATATAGTACTTGCATATAGAGCCAACTTATCATTTAGTTTTCTCACATTGACATGCATTCTTAGTATATATATATATATATATATATATATATATATATATATATATTTCAATAAATTATTTTGTCAAAAATTAAATGGTTTTAATTATATTAAAACTATTAATTCATATTTATGAATTATGTGAGAAAATAAAATAATACAAAATTTAAATAGTTAAAATTTTTACATTATGTTGTAAATGCTAAATAAATTATTTATTTAGTATCATTAATTTTATAATTTGATTATAAAATTAATAATCTATATAAAATAAATTTATTTTTATTAAATATTTTTTTATATAGATTTAATAGAATATGTGATATTCTATAAAATCACTAGAATTCAAAATAATGAGTGGGAGCGGAGAGTTAGACGTAACTTTCCATAGTCTCCATCGTTGATACAACAACGTTAAATTTAAGCGGGGCTCCGAAACGACTTTGTTATTGTCCTCCCTAAGGAGGGTGTTTACTTAGATCAATATCATGGTTGGTCTCTTAGAGATATGTTTTATAAAATGTATTTTATAGTTGACTGTCCATAAGACGGCAATTATAAGTTAAGTTTTATAAAACTGAAACGGTGGTATACACTTATGAAAATGTGATATAATGTGTTAATCACATTTTGACTAAAACTAATCGATAGTTAATAAATTTTGAAAATATGAGATATTTTGAATAAATTTATTAATAGATAATATTTTTACTATAAGGAAAAATATTATGTATCGAGACAATAATAGCAATGAAATTTTATTTAGTGATTTAGCATGTTCATGCATTATTTTACTTGCCATATTTCTTATGAATTTTAAGCATAATATTAATCTTTAGTTATTTATTCATTACAACATAATGTCTTCTTTTATGATTAATTTACTCGCAACTGAAAAGTTGACTGACGATAATTTCGTCAATTGGAAAAAGAACATGAATATGATTCTTGTGTACGACAACTTGAAGTTTGTCCTGACTAAGGATTGTCTTCCGGTCCCTACTGAAAATGCCACAAAAGAGGAGAGAAAACCGTTTGAGACATGGAAACGAGAAAATGACAAAGCTCATTATTATGTACTCACTTCCATGACAGATGTTCTCAACACAAAATTTGAGAACACAAAGACGGCTTATGAGATAATGAAGTCTCTTCAGAACATGTTAGGTAAACCATCTGACCAAGCTCATCATGAAGCTATCAAGAGAGTCATGAATAGCAAAATGTGGACTGGTACCTCAGTTCGAGAGCATGTGTTGATGATGATTAACACAATTCATGAGGCTACCCAAGTGGGCAGGATTTTGGAAAGCTTGAGCCCACAATTCTTACAATTCAAGAGCAACTACTTCATGAACAAACTGAGTTACGATATGATTCAATTGCTCAACGAGCTTACAACCTATGAGTCCATTTCTTCTGTAGGGAAGAAGGGAGAAACAAATGTTGTTGAACCCTTCTCTTCTCACTCTTCCCTTAAGAAGCGGAAGAAATTTCAGGAAAAAAAAAAGACAAAGGTTAAGGAGCAAATCCAGCAAGGGGTAAGAAGGACAAGCCCAATAAAAGGAACAAAACTAACGAGGGAAACAAGAATAGCTTGAGCCAGAAAAAGCCCAAAGGAAAATATTTTCATTGCGGAGCTTATGGTCATTGGAAGAGAAACTGTAAAAAGTATATCGAGGAGCTAAAACAAAAGAAGACAGGTAAATCTGATTAACTTATTATTGAATCTTGTTTAGTTAAGAATGATTTATCATCCTGTAGAGTTGATTCAAGTGTGACTAATTATATTTGTTGTTCTATACAGATGCTTAGTTCCTATCAAAAACTAATAGATGAGGAGTTTACTATGAGAGTGGGTAATAAGGCACTAGTTTCAACTTCAGCAGTGGGAGAAACAAAATTATATTTTCAAAATAAATATTTATTGTTGAACAATGTTTATTTTGTACCGGGGCTTACTAGAAATCTCATTTCTGTTTCTCACTTATTTGAACAATTTTATTCAATTTCTTTTAATAATAATATTGTTATTATTTCTAGAAATGGACTAGATATTTGTTCTGGTTTTATGGAAAGTGGACTTTATGCGATAAGTCCCACCAATAAATCACTGTTGAATACTAAAATTTTTAAAGTAGAATTGCCTAAGTCCAAGAAACTTAAAATTTTTCATGATGATAACACATAGCTTTGGCACCTTCATCTATGTCATATTAATCTAGATAGATTTAATAGACTTATGAAGGGTGGTCCTTTAAAAGATCTAAATGTTAGATCTTTACCAGTCTGCGAATCTTGCCTAGAGGGAAAAATGACCAAGAGGCCTTTTTCTGCAAAGGGTCGAAGGGCTCAAGAGCCACTTGAACTCATACATTCAGATGTATGTGGCCATATGACTACTCGGGCTAGAGATGGTTATAAGTACTTCATCACTTTTGTTGATGATTACTCAATATATGGTTATACTTATCTAATTCAATTTAAATTAGAAACTTTTAAAAAGTTTCAAGAGTTTAAAACTGAAGCTGAAACACAATTAGATAAGTCAATCAAGTGCATTTGATCAGATCGAGGACGTGAATACCTTGATAATGAATTCAAGGATTACTTGTTAGAACATGAGATTATATTTCAGCTAACAACACCTGACACTCCTCAGAAAAATGGTGTTTCTGAGAGGAGAAATAGGACTTTACTTAACATGGTTCGATCCATGATGAGTTGCTCTGCACTCCCAAAATCATTTTGGGGATACGCCATACAGATGGCGACTTACATTTTGAATGTGGTCCCATCTAAGTCTACTCCTATGACACCTTTAGAGTTGTGGAGTGGTCACAAACCTAGTTTGAAACACTTTCACATATGGGCGTGTCCAGCACATGTGCTAGTAGGAAAGGCGGGCAAATTAGAACCTCGATCTGAGGTTTGCATGTTTGTTGGTTATGCAAAAGGCACAAGAGGAGGTTTGTTCTATAGTTCTCAAGATAACAAGGTATTTGTATCGACAAATGCCACATTTCTTGAATATGACTGTATGGTAAATTTCAAACCTCAAAGCAAGACTGTCTTCGAGGAGATTCATACTGATGAGATCATATCAGAAACAACAAAAGTTGTTGTTCAACATGGTACTCGGAAGACGACTACTTCTAGTTAGACCATCATGCCATCTAGACGTAGCAAGAGGGTAGTACGACCACTAGCTCGATACGGACAGGTAGGTGAAGCACAAGTTATTGTCACTGATGAGTGAAAGATGATCCATTGTCATTTAGATGTGCAATGGAAGATTGTGACAAATAAGCATGTCTTGAAGCTACGAAACTTGAGATAAAATCAATGTATTCCAACTTATTCTGGGATCTTGTAGATCTACCTGAAGGGGTGAAACTTATAGGGTGTAAATAGATCTATAAGAGAAAAAGAGGTTGATTATGAAGAGACTTTCTCTCCTATAGCTATGCTTAAACTCATTCGTATATTGCTCTCTATTGCTGCTCATTATGATTATGAGATTTGGCAGATGGATGTCAAGACGACTTTTCTAAATGGTCATCTTGAAAAAACCATGTACATGGAGCAACTAGAGGGTTTCATAGATAAAGATGCACAACAAAATATTTGTAAGTTAAATAGATTTATTTATGGACTTAAGCAAGCATCTAGGTCATGATATATGAAATTTGATGAAGCAGTCAAATCTTATAGGTTCACACAGTGCCTAGATGAGTCTTGTGTATACAAGTTTATCAATGACAAGTGTGTGGTCTTCTTAGTTTTGTATGTTGATGATATTCTATTAATTAGAAATAATGTAGAATTATTATTAGATATAAAAGCATGGCTAGGTAAGTATCTAATGAAAGATTTAGGAAATGCAAGCTACATTATTAGGATTCGTCTAATAAAAGATCGCAAAAATAAAATGTTACCATTCTCTCAAGCATTGTATATTGACAAGATGGTCGTCAAATATTCAATGCAAAACTCCAAGAAAGGTTATTTACCTTCTAGACATTGATTTATTTTTTCTAAAAAGCAGTGTCCTGACATACCTCAAAAGGAAGAAGATATGAGACGTTACCCCTATGCATCAACTATTGGGAGCTTGATGTATGCTATGTTGTGCACGAGGCCCAACATATGTTATTGTCACGCCCCTTTTCTCAAGAGGCCTGAACGGGCGCAGTGCCAGAAAGGAGGCTTCCGGGAAGCCTCGCAACAGTGCGCTGGGCGCACTGGGTAGACTGGCCTCGCGCAGCGCTCGCGCTAGGCAAAGAACCATCAAGTAGGATGAGCCCAATAGGGGCAGATGGGTCCCAGCGGGGACTGGGCCGAGCAGACTGGGTCGCCAGCGCGCCAACTGGGCATAGGGCCCAGAGGACCAGATGGGAATTTATGGGTTTTAGGATTCCTAGTTGCCCTAGGATTTCTAGTTCTAGTTGCCTAAGGATTACTAGTTCTAGTTGAAGTAGGATTCCTAGTTTGAGTTGTATTAGGATTCCTAATTATAGTAGAATTAGGGTTGCTTATTGCCTATAAATAAGACCCTTGAGACACCAAGCCAAGGCATTTGATCAATTGAGTAGGATTGAGTCGAAGGGGAGAGCTAAGAGAGAGGTTTAGCTTCCTTGAGCAGTTGTGGTGATCCGAGTGGAAGAATTGTATCCTAGGTTCTTTGATTTGGAATCGAAAGAGCTGGTTGGGGGCGGGGCTCCCGTAAAGATCTAGTTTCATCGCGAGGAGGCAACGTTTGAGTGAGGTGTTCTTTTGTTCACAACGAGCAAACGCATCGGGGAAGGCTGGTCGTGATTGGGGATTGCGACGCCACGCACCTATTCGCCCTATTCCGCACGGCGAAAAGTTAGGGGTGTGACAGTTGGTGTCAGAGCAAGGCTACGGGCATACGCAACTTCATAGAGTAGTTTGAAGTTGGTATCAAAGCAGGGTTGCAGGCATATGCAACTTCAAAAAGTAGTTTGAAGTTGGTATCAGAGCAAGGCTACGCATCTTCAGAGAGGAGTTTGAAGCTGCTATCCGAATAAAGGTGACAACGTTTGAGCGGGACTTAAGGTTAGCATCAAGATTTGGTGTCAGAACAAAGGTTGCTCAATTTCTTTCTTGATATGTGGTTTCAAAGAGGAGTTTGAAGACTTGGCATCAAGAGAACGGTATATGCACCTTCAAAAAGGAGTTTGAAGCTGGTATCCGGTAAAAATGCGACAACTTTCAAGCGTAGTTGAGGGTTGACTTCGGGAGGCACTCAAAAATCACTATTCAAGGAGTTTTTCAACCGGTTTATGAGGAGCTAAATCGCGATGGAGGACGAGGTAAGTGTGAGACTTTCTCGTCTAGAGGAGTTCACGGGAGTCACGGAGGCAGGCGACGAGAAGGCATTACGTCTCCAACTCATCTCCCTAAAGAAGGAGTTCGAAGCCTACAAGGCTTCGACGAGTGAAGCACTGGCATGGCTGAGCAAGTCAGTGGTAGCAGCAGCGGTATCGGGCAGCGCAGCGAGGAGGCAGGGCACGACGACTACCAAATTGAAGGTTCCAGAACTGATGCCATACAGCGGCAATCGGAATGCTAAGGAGTTAGAGAACTTCCTGTGGGAATAAAGCAGTATTTCCAGGCAACCGAAGTCGAGGAGAAAGATAAAGTTATGATCTTTAGCATGTACTTGGCGGGCGACGCAAAGCTGTGGTGGAGGCAACGTCAAGACAAGGAGCCGAGGATTGTGACTTGTGAGATCTTGAAGAAGGAGTTGAAAGAGCGATTCCTTCCTCTCAACGCCGTGTGGGCAGCAAAGGAGGCTTTGAGAAAGCTTTAGCAGACGGGATCGGTGAGCGATTACGTCCAAGAGTTCAGTTCTTTATTGCTAGATATTCGTAATATGCACGAGGACGACAAATTATTCAACTTTCTTGCGGGTCTTCAACCATGGGCTCAAAAGGAATTGCGAAGGCATGGGGTGAAGGACTTGGGATCGGCAATTGCAACGGCTGAAGGGTTGGTGGACTTCAAACTCGACTCTTCCCCGGAGAGGAAGAGAGGGAAAGATGATGGGCAAGCGAGTAAGCAATCACAGGGAGGTGGACACGACAAAGGAAAGCGGACCGAGGGTTCAAAGGCCAAGGGATCTGTTCAACCTTGATGTGAGAGAATCCATGGGTGTTTCATATGTGGTGGGCCACACTTTGCACGGGATTGCACAAAGAAATCATCAGTTTCCACTGTAAGGGCTCAGAGCGAGACTTCTGACGGAGAGGAGGGACCTCGGATGAACCCCATTAAGTTGGTGAATGCCCTAGTCAGCAACAAGGCACCAACGGTAAGCAGCATAGTGGTAGCGATGCCAAGGGGATTAATGTATGTCGGGGCGTATATTGGCAAAGAGAAGGTTCGTGCTATGATAGACACTGGTGCAACCAACAATTTCATCTCGCAAGAGAAGGCGAGCAAGCTAGGCTTGGAGGTGACCAAGAGCTCGAGCATGATCAAGGCGGTCAATTCGGGAGTGCAGCCAATCAAAGGGACGACGGTACCCTTATTGCAAGTAGGCGAATGGCAGCAACCGTGTCCAATGATGATAGTGTCGTTGGACGATTTTGACTTAATCTTGGGGTTGGAGTTTTTTAGGCAAGCGAAGGCAACGGTGATGCCCCACCTTGGGCTGATTATCATCCAAGATGAGTCCACACTGTGCACGGTTCGGAGCGAGAACCGGGGCAAGTGTACTATGTTATCTTCACTACATTCAAAGGCGGGAGTGCGAAAGGAAGGGGAGACTTTCTTGGCAACACTATGCAACGTCGAGCAGGACAATGTGGGGGAGAGGTCGAGGAGAGTGCGAGTGGTGTTAGAGAAATCCGGTGAAGTGGTGTCATCGGAGTTGCCAAGGGCGTGGCCACACAAGCGCACCGGAGGCAAACAGGCTAAACAGAGGGGCGGATGGGCCAATCCAGGAGGCGGATCTGACCTTTCCAAAAGTACGAGTCAGATGGGCGTGAGGCAGCATTTGGGCGTACGAGCTAGCCCGAGCAGGGGCACAGCACAGGGGACCGCAGTGGAGTGCAAGCAATGCACGCCAAGGAGGTCTAACATGAGTAGAGACCATGGACCGCGACGAGACAGTAGACCAAGACCAGCCAGAGTCAAACACAGGCAGTATAGTGGATCGCAACGGATAGCGAGCTACATCAGCAGATGGGTACGAGTCGAGAAGGACTTGGAGCAATCGAGAAAAGGGGTGACAGCTTACTTTAAGGGTAAGTCGACGAGGACTTCGACTTCAGTTAGTGGGGGACGTTTGTCACGCCCCTTTTTCTCAAGAGGCGTGAATGGGCGCAGTGCCCGAAAGGAGGCTTCCGGAAAGCCTCGTCACAGTGCGATGGGCGCATTGGGCAGACTGGCTGCGCGCAGCGCATGCGCCAGGCAGAGAACCATCGAGCAGGATGAGCCCAGCAAGGGCAGATGGGTCCCAGCGAGGACTGGGCCGAGTAGACTGGGTAGCCAGCGCACCAACTGGGCGTATGGCCCAGAGGACCAGATGGGAATTTATGGATTTTAGGATTCCTAGTTGCCCTAGGATTTCTAGTTCTAGTTGCCTAAGCATTACTAGTTCTAGTTGAAGTAGGATTCCTAGTTTGAGTTGTATTAGGATTCCTAATTATAGTAGAAATAGGGTTGCTTATTGCCTATAAATAAGACCCTTGAGACACCAAGCCAAGACATTCGATCAATTGAGTAGAATTGAGTCGAAGGGGAGAGCTAAGCGCGAGGTTTAGCTTCCTTGAGCAGCTGTGGTGATCCGAGTGGAAGAATTGTATCCTAGGTTCTTTGATTTGGAATCGAAAGAGCGGGTTGGGGGCGGGGCTCCCGTAAAGATCTAGTTTCATCGCAAGGAGGCAACGTTAAAGTGAGGTGTTCTGGTGTTCGCAATGAGCAAGCGCATCGGGGAAGGGTAGTCGTGATCGGGGATCGCGGTGCCGCACACCTATTCGCCCTATTCCACACGGGGAAAATTTAGGGGTGTGACAGTTATGCAGTAGGGATAGTTTGCCAGTTCCAATCAAATCCAGTATTAGATCATTAGATAGCAGTCAAACATATTGTAACGACCTGGATTTTCATACATTTAAAAATGCGTTAAATTTTGAGAAAGACATATCAAAGTGCAAGTCGGGCCGTTAGAAACACTTAAAAATATTTAATAAATAAAACATTTAAAAAATAAAGACATTTGTGGAAGCATAAATAATTTAAAGAAAATAAACTAAACGTTTAATTACAATTTAAAAAGAGAAAATTAGATTTAATTACAATTCGACTGTCTCTCACTTCTCATAATTTGGCCAACCACAAGCTCATGGGTGCAGTAATAAAATGGGTTTATGCATATGAAATGCCGCTCTTTAATTCTTTGGAATGGGTCCACCCCAAACCAATATTTTAATTACGTATATTAGACATAGTTACGTATTTTAGGAATAGCTCGTACATGGAGCATGGAGTTTGGGAAAGTCTATGTTTTCTAATTAATTATGTTAATTAGTCTTGTGATCCCGACAAGGGAAAGATTAATGTTTTTCCTCACTCAAGGCGTGTGGCCACCCCGTGGTGGTTATCCTAATTGTTTCTATCTGTCGTGAAACTATCCTAAGGGCACATACAAGAATTAACTAAGGGCACATACAAGAGTGTTCATATGACAATCAAAACGAACATAAATATGCACAACGAGAAGGTTATGACATATAATTCTAAGCAATAAATTGAGAAGTTTATAACCTAATTTATTGACATACTCTTATTGATTAACTTATTTAGATTAACTAAATTGATTAGGTTAACATGCTTGGCAAATTTCCAATTGGGTTAACATACTCAATATGCAAATTAATTACACTAGTTATAATTACTTTAATTAAGTAGCATGCTCAAGGATTTAATTACAGCAAGAAACCCAACAAATGGAACCATCAACATATACCAGTCAAGCAATCACATTACAGCAACATAAAACATGGGAATATCACAAAGAACTAACAATACATTAATAAACCATAACATGCTTGAAAGGTTATATCCTAATTTATTTATATGCTTCTATTAATTATCTTGTTTAGTTAGCTAGGTTGATTAGGTTAACATACTTAACAAATTAACAATTTGATTAGTATGCTCAATATACTAGTTAATTACTCATTTTAGATAACATGCTCAAGGACTTATTTACAGTAGGGAGCTCAACGTATGGAACCATCAGTGGAGACATATGAACAGAGAAATTATAGCACCAACAGTACACGTGAATAGCCAAGCATGGAAAACTCACTACAACAACACATCATAGGCATATCACCGAAAACTAAAGCACAGATCATCCAATACATACAGCAGTAAGCATAGAAAACATATATGCATAACAAGGAATATTCAAGCATAGAAAATATACTGAGCACCTATCAATAACAATCCAGAGAACTAACACACAATCCATCTAGCAGAAAAATCACCAACCGATACAGAGAAACACGACAAAAATCATCAAAAACTCACTCACGCACACACTTGCAGTGTAGCGCCTCCACTTGGCCAAGACACACCCAAGTCTTACCATTTGAAGAACTAAAAACAGGGACAGCAAGCTCCAACTGCTCCAACATCCGAGGAGGACAGTAACTACAGCTTCCACTCCCTTCTCCAATTCCTCACTGCCAATTTCCTTCAAATTGTCACTCGGCAGAAACCCAATCAAACAAAATAGAATATTTATTCAATCCATATCAACAGAACATCAACCATATTTCATCAATAGAGACTAAATCAAACAATAGAGAAATCCATTACCTACAGATTTCTCTCGGCTCCCAGCCCCAAGACACCTTCGGCTTCACACTAGAGAGAAAAATTCTTCTCTAGAATACCTCCCTTTCTCTGCTAAGTCAAACACTCACTGAATATAAACATAAATGACAATTTGAAATGTAAACCAACCTATCCCACGATTTCAGCTGAAGCACTCGCTGAAGATCCGGCCACAACCTCATTTTTCGGATTGCACTCCTTTGCCTCTAGCTTTCAGCTCCCTACCGAACCGTCAGACAAGAAACACTGGAATGGACCAGATTGGACTGAACCACGAGTTGGACCAAAACCTCCAGATGGACCTCATCCCATGCTCGAGCCCTTCATCGCAAATCGCCACTGCCAACGTCCGAACAACAGGAAACAGAAGAGGAGGAAGAAATTGACCAACAAACCTTGAATTGCCGGCGGAAACTGTCGCCTGATGGAGTTCCGAACACAAGCCCTAGCCTCCGCATGGTTCGTCCACCCGAGCCTCACCACCAGGAGACCACCGGACACATCAGGACGTCGCCACCAGAGCCAACGCTGCCAACCCCGCGTTCTCTAGCCATGATTTCTCTCCTACAAATAGTCGATGGCCATTTATAATTTCCCTTCCCCTCTCTAATTTCTTTTAGCCTGAACCTGATTAAATCAATACAACCCAAACCCGACTAGCCAAATTGAACCGGTTCATTACCCCCTTCAACTCCAAATATTTCCCTTTATTTTATAACTTATCCCCTCTTAAAATTTCTTCTTTGATTAATTTTTAATGTAAAACAATTAAATTAATCCTCCATGTAAAACAATTATAACTAATCTCAAACATTATAATTTAAAGTCATTAATTTAATATTTATTTTAAATATAGTAAATTCCATTTAATCTTAATAAATCGAATTCTTACGAATACGAAATTCCTAATACCCCGATAATTAACTAATTATCCACTTAAAAAAGTCAGTGTGTTACACATATTCTCAAATATCTAAGGAAAACGAGAAACTATATGCTATTATATTCTGGTAGCGATTTGATTCCAACTGGATACACATATTTTGATTTTCAAACTTATACAGATGATCAAAAGTTGATATCTGGATCAGTCTTCACCCTTGGAGGTGGAGCTATAGTATGGAGAAGTGTAAAACAAGGTGGTGTTTCGACTCTACTATGAAAGCAGAATATATTGCTACTTGTGAAGCAGGAAAAGAAGTTGTGTGGTTTAGAAAATTCTTTAGTTATTTGGAAGTAGTTTTTTTATATAGATAAGTCATTGTCTCTGTACTGTGATAATAGTGGAGCAGTGACGAATGCTAAAGAACCTAGAAGTTACAAACGAACAAAGCATATAGAGAGAAAATATCATGTGGTAAGAGATATAATGCAGCGAGGAGACGTGACTGTTCTGAAGATTCCATTAGCTGAGAATCTTGTTGATCACTTCACCATGACGTTACCTACAAAATGTTTTGAGAAACATCTAGAGGACTTAGGGATTAGAGACATGTCTCATTTGCTTTAGGGCAAGTAGGAGATTGTTGGGAGTAATGTGCCCAACAAGCAAATGTAATAGAACAATTTTGTAATATATGAATAAATTTATATTGATTGATATTATGTTAACATTTTAGATTATGTTTTATAAAATTCATTGGTTATTTATGCTAACTTTATATTAACATATATATTGTATATATGTTGGATAAAATATAAATAGTAATAACAAAAATGTGTCCATTACTTATATTTTAAGTATTGAATCTTCAAATAGTCATAGTCACAAACATAGTTTATCTCATTAAAAATATATAGTCATATCCCGACTATATATGTAGTGACAAAAATAAATATGTTTTATATAATATGATTATATAGAACTGAATCAGATAAAATTATATTGTTATGATAATTTCTGTTAAATATAGAACAATTAATTTTATCATAATGATAATCATATGTGCATATCTTAATTTGTTGTATTTAACAAACTCCTATTTTATTTTAATTTATTCTTTGATTTACTAGATAAAGTTTTGTACGAGTTACGATTCATATACTTTGTATATTGAGAGTGAGTTAAAATGAATAGTTGGAAATGTTAATATCGATACAATGAAATTCATTTCTATAGATTCTCTTGTTTGTAAGTTCAATGATCAAATAATTAGCGCGCAATTCATAATCGATATGAATTAATCATTCAATCAATAACTAATGGTAGTCAAGGATATAAACACAATATCAAAGGTTAACATATTATAAATCTTGCTCTATTGTGAATCTAAATGGAGGGTTAATACATATGTAATGACTATATCAATGGAAATTACTTTGAGTAAATATACTCTATAGTTTTTTAGAGTGCAACTCTAAGTATTTAGTGGAATTACTTTAGAGTTAATAATTATATTTATTAATATAAAGAATTTATATTAATTAACAAAATATTATTGGTGCTTAAAACTATAGGTCCATCGGTCTCTTCATCACTTTCTATAATTATTCGAATAACGGAAAAATAAACAAAAAAGATAAAATAATTAATTATGAATTAATTATTTAATACACTCAATAATAAGTTTATTAATTTTCATTAGATGAAATAATTGAATTATTGATTATTCAATTAATTAAGAAAAAATGACAAAAGTTGTCATAGTTAATATGTTTGTAATATTTCATTAAATGAAATAATTGAATTATTGATTATTCAATTAATTAACAAATATAAATTAAATTTTGAAAATAGTTTTTAAAATGGATTTTGTCAAATTTGAGTTAATGTCATAGTGCCAAGTGCTGATATATGGTGATAAGACCTTTTGATTTCCATTACATTTTTATTATAAATGTATTCTAACTTAAATGAGAGATTAATATTTGTAGTGATTTTCTCTAAATGTCATAGTAGCCATTATGGAGTTGTTCCACTATAAATAGAGATTCAACCTCATTAGCATGAATGAGTGAAATATTTGAGATTAAGGAATCCATTTTGAGAGCAAATTTGTGAGTCTTCCGTGTTGAGTTTAGATAAGCGTTCTCTAAATCCAAATAGATCGTCTCATGTGTTGAGAATACAATCTATCATAAATTGAGTGCGATCTTACTACATTCATCATACCCACACGTGTTTATTCGAGGTAACAAGGATTGACGGAGAAGATCGGAGTTTTCTAAGGTTGAGGAAATTACTTTCAAAGTTTTTTTTTGTACCGGTGTGAAGTTAGCTACAAATGTATATTTCTTAATCTTTTAAATTAGATCAAAAATAATATTTTTTAATATATATAATTATTAATATATTATAACAACGATCCGTTTTATTTTCATGTTAAAATTTTTTTTCATGATATATAACGGTTACGCATGTTACCGTTATTATGAACATCGATAATTCCGCCATGCAAGGAACCTAAAAACCAACAGCTTGTCTATTGCTTTCACAGCATGTCTACAGTTTTAATTAGCATGTCTACTATTTTATGAAGTATGTTCTATGAATTGAATGTTGGTTGCGCTATTAGATTCCTTTGATTATATGTTAGAAATTGTATGCATTCACGAGCATCATGCATCATGATTTTCAAAGTCTATGAAAATGGTTTTCATGCACGGTTTTGAAAAGGAAACAGAAAATGAAAAGAAAGTACGAACGAAAGATTAAGAAAGATAAAGAAAAGGGGTTGGTCCGGATAAGTAATATCCGGCAACTCAAGTAATAAAAGATAAAGGTTCTTATGGTCCGGTAGGTCAAGCCCGACACATGAACAAAAGAAAAGAAAAGAAAAGGGGTCGTGTAGTTCGGATAAGTAATGCCTGGCACATGACCTGAACGTAAAAGAAAAGAAAATAAAAAGAAAATAAAAGATAAGTAAAGTAAAGAACATGAAAAGAGAAATGGATACGGATACAAGAATGGAAATGGAAACGGATATGGAAACGATACAAACTCAGATACCGAAATGGAAACGGGAACAAAAACAGAAACAGAAACATAAATGAAAACGAAAACGGACACAGATACGGATACAGGAACGGATACGGAAACCCGTACGATCACGCATATCGAAACAGATACAGAAACAGAAATGGAAATAGAAACAGAAAGATAAGAATGAATGCATGAAAAGATAAAAGATAAAAGAAAGAAAAAAAAAACTGCATATTTTTTAAAATGACACAGTATATGCATATAGCATTTAAGTTCTATCACTTATTGAGCATTAGGCTCATAGTTTATGACTTGTGATATAAGTACAAGCACAAGAGAAAATGATGATCAAATTATGAAGTAGTTGATGAAGAATTTACACAGGCGAGTCTTGTGACTAGATAGACTAATGGTATTAAAGAGAAAAGAATTTTGTAAACATAATGTAAACATTTGTTATTCTTTAAATGAATGATTTATGCTTCCGCTATAAAACGATTTAAAGTCTTCCGCTATAAATTAAGAAAAAAAAAAATTTTATAAATAAAGTCTTCCGCTGTTAATAACGATTTAAGTAATAAGTTTAAGAAAAGGGTTTTGAATGATCTGGTTTTAAGAAAAGAACTTTGATTTCAATTTAAAAAATTTTAATAAAGATTTTAGTTATTTTATAAAAGTTTTAAATTTCTCGCTATTTTCAATGTAAGAAAAACCGAGTCATTACATATATAATACAGTATGTGTAAAATTATGCATGATTGAGCTTTCTCAATTTATTTCTTTTTCGTTCCTCTTATCAATCTAATTGTTAGGGCACAGTTTAAAGGAGGATAGACACTATTTGGTTAACCTCTTGTGGGATAGCTAAATTTGAATGTCAGCTACACAAGAACTCATTAGGTGTTTTCATTAATATTTCTTATTTGCTCTAACAATTCATGATTCATAAACATATTAATTTCATTTCTATGCATAACAATAGTGACAACATATACAATTTCATAACACAAGTATGCCAATTATGAAACTCCTCTGTACAAAATCCACAAATTGTATATAACTGTAATCTTAATAAATTTGTACTTTTACTTTCATGCAAAGCAAACTTACATTTAATTCTTTAGCAATTTATTACGGTCATATCTTTTCGCGGACACATTCACTTCTACATACACATTTCCTTCTCCAGACATATTCCTTTATGTGGATTCCCTTCTTAGTGGATATTCTTATCTAACTATTTTAATTAATTTCAATTGAATTATATTGTTCATCAAGAATCCATAATTATTTAAAATTCTCTTCCGAAAGGCAAATAGAAATATTGATATATTTTGTTGGATATTATTTAATAATAATATCTTATTATGTGACATAAATTACTTAATTAATGAAAGTACTACACTGGCTTTAATGAATTAATGGGTACGATTCATATTGATTTTTAACATGAGATTATAAATATAACATTATAAATTTTTTTAATGATTAAAAGAGAAATGCAATCCTACATAATAGATTTTAGTCTTTTCTCCACCTTAAGATCATATTTTTTATCATCAAAAAATTATGGTACCATCAAGCTCAAGAGACAAAAATCAAGATTCTACAATTTGTTAAGTACGCAGGAGTTTCAAATCTGCAACGATTAAAACTATGGTTCAAGATGTGTTTTCTAAATCTAATTAGAGTGAGTGATAATCCATATTGTTCCACAGTTAGGTAATTAATTATTTGTGCATCATTGTTATTAGTTTTCGATTTGCATAATATATTACAGTTTTTCATGACTATATTTTACATGTGGTATCAAAACCCGGATATGAAATGTATAATTATTCGTTAAAGATTTTTTTATGCAAAGAAAAATTGCAGATTTTCACATGGGCATTGTAGCACTAATTCTTGAGTGCCGAACATTCTTATAGGTGCTACAGCACTAGGATTGAGCATTGCAACGCGGACTCTTAGATTTCAGCTCCTCGTTTTGCATAGGTGCTACAATGCTCTAACAGGGTGTCGTAGCACTACACTTGGATAAAATTAACAGTTTTTGCACTAACAACCTTGTCTTGAACTTCAATATATTTATTAGCCTTGTCCTACTAAAAAGCATATAAAAAACAACTCAGAAGAGATATTAATAATTCTCATAGTTGAAACTACTCAATTTCTCTATGTAAAATTGATTCATCAATGACAAATTTTACATGTCGCACAGTAGGAAAGTCAAGAAGAACACCGTGAATATTGCGGCAAAAACTTTATGCTACCACAACATAAATTCATTGTAATCCAAAAATTCTAACCGAGGCTCCAACGTGGGTTGGCGGCACTGCGTGATTTTTTCTTATTGAGATTTCATGAAAAATCCCAATTTGCATAGATTTTCACCAAAAATCAATCTTAAACCCACACTAGCACCATTAGAACAAAGAACAAAGACATGACAAACACAGTAAAAAAATTAACCAACAATTTTGAATTTTCATCTTCAAAATTAGGTTTCCAAGAAAAATATATGAGAATTCAACAAAAAAAAAAAACCAATGAAACAGAGTTAAAGACGAGGAAACCCATGTTGGTAACTCTCCTTATATATATAAAATATTTTTATAAAAAGGGCAATTGAAAATCCAAACGTTATTTAAATTATTATCTCAAAATAACTTAAATATACGGATTACTATTTGATTTTAACCACATGGATAATTGTTCATCTTTTACTATTACGAATTCAACACCAAAATTAAAATCAAGAAGGAAATAAATGCGAAAAAACTTGGGAGACGAAGACCTGACCAGTCCTTTTTAATCGAATAAACAATTTTCATGTTATTTCGCGTAACACCACCCAGACAACGAATGCTTCTCAAATACCCTCTTTTGGGTCTTCCCTTTTGACTTCACTTTTTTGCCTTTTTTTTCTTCTTGTTTCTTGTTTTAAACCGGTTTGAGAAATTCAGCGACATTTGTTGATAGGGATAAAGCTGCCGACCAAATTTAGCAATCTGTTGAAGAATGAAAATCTTTTTGGCTAAAATAAAACAACAGTCAACATTCTCCTGCGATGTAGGAGTTCCTATTTTTAGCCGTTTCTAACGTAAATCTCTCCAAAAACACACTGCCAAACTGGAGGGATGTTTGCTTCTTCTTCAAACAACTCTTCGGCTTCTCTCTTTTCTGGAGAAAGTTACTGCCTGACTTTTTCTCCATCAAAATACATGTGCTCAGCACGTAATATTAAACAATTATTTTTGAGAGCTGTTCTTCTTCGTTGCACCTTCAGAATGAGTCAGTCCCTAAGGGCTTTATCTTTTTCGTTTTCGTAAACAAAATTTTTGTTGTTTTTTTTTTCATTTTTGACCCATTCTGGAAGTCTTTTAAAAGCTTTGTGGATCACCTTTCATGGCTACCGGCCCTTTCTGTGGCTTGTCTCCATTGCTCTTTCGCAGAAAGTCATTTACGATTCGGGTATGCTTTAATTTCTCTGCTATTTCTCGATTACAAACAATCAAAACTAATGTTTATTACTTTTTGGTTATCACTGCGAAAGAATTGTTTTTGCAGACGAGGAAAGGCTCTCCTAGCACGCCGACAAAGAGTTTACCAAAGCATGTGAAAAGTCCACCAATGGAGAATTCGGTTGGATTCAAGGAGTTGAATCCAGTAATGGAGCTTCAAAAGAAGATCATAACCCTCAGAGACATCTTTGATTTACCTCCTTGCGATGGTTCTGATTCTGTAAAGGAGGTATATTCTTCGGTTTCCTTCTCGTTAGAAATTAAGAAATGATTAACTTGCAAAAGATCAGAAATTAATAAAATATCTTATTTTAAACGTTGTGTTTCTTGCAGCTCGTGATGGGAACGACGGCAGATCTTCGAAACCTTTATCCTGAGATAATACCAAGAATTCAGTATTCCAAAATGAAGGGAAATTGCATTGAACAGGTGATCTTTCAATCCATTTTTAAGATCAAAACACTATTTTTAAACTGAAATTTGATGATCTTGCATGGCTTTTTCTTATTTTCAGGATCTCTACTACTTCTGCATAACCCTGAAATCTATTGGAGATTCATGGATGTTGAACCATGACAGGAGAGGAAAACCCAAATATGATCTACCTTCAGTGAGGAAAGACATTAACTCACAAAAACTGGGTACGTTTACTAATCTAAAAATACAAATCTTACATTTTAAGCCGCTATGTTCATAATAATAACTTGGATTTCATTTACTTGCAGTTGAAAAGGCATTGGAAATTCTCGATTGCTTAACTGCAATGGCAAGAAAGCGATTTGATATGATGGAAGAAGATCGGAAGGAGTTAAGTTCCGGAGAAACCTCATTCAACGAAAGCTCCTCGCCGGAATCTTCTTCGGGCAGCAATGCGTCGTGGTTATGTTCATCTCCGGTCACTCCTACCTCTGTACTCCCACACTATAACAGCAATTCGTCAAAAGCTAAAGAAACTGTACAAAATATTCCTCATAATTCATCATCTCTCCTATTGTCTCTAAGAGTTCAATCGATCGGAAAACTTAATCTGATCGACGTTAAACACCTTTCACTCAACATGTTAGCCGGTCCCGAACCAACACGCGCACTACAAGTTCGCTGCAACGGCATGAATGGCTCTCTTGCCGTGTCTAAGAAAACGAGCATTGAAGAAGCACAAGAGAAGATGAGTTGTGCAGAGGAGGATAAGTTTGCCGCTTCTAACGTGGACAAGGTATTTTTAAGAGTAACTATAATCAACCTACTTAAATTAAACTCGTAATATTGGAATAAATTTAGCCCACAAACTTAGAATAAGATAAAATTGACATTTTTTTCACTTTTATTAATGTCATCTTAACCAATCTAATTAATCCTGACTCAATCGATTCCAAACACACTTAATTTTGCATTCGATTTTGAAGAACTTAGTTTATGAGATAGAGTGCCATCTAGTCTTTGAAATTGAATTGTGAAAAATATTATAGATTTGACAAATTTTATCAAGTTTTGATAACCACTAAAAGTATAAGTGATATAAATGTTATCAATATAGATTTGATAATGTATGGTATCAATGTTAAATTACTCTTTAAAATTAAATTAACATTCTTAATTAATATGATGACATGTCAATTTGAAATTTGATTAATTATTTTGTGTAAAACTTATACGGAAATGCACAGGTGATATGTGATCGTGCGTGCGACTCTATTAGTTTATAGGCCGTTACTGAAATTAATGTGTTCTTTTTCATTACTTTAGGTTGAAGAAATCGGATTATAATTACTCCCAGCTTATTTTTTTGTAGTTTCAGACCTTATCATCTTCAGGAGAGACAATACCAATGGCACCACCACCCCCACCATCAATAAAAGTGCAAGCAAAAGGACCAACCCCTCCACCGGCGCCACCAGTAATGATAGTGCAAGCAAAAGGGTCATTGCCACCGCCACCCCCTATGCCAGTTCAAAACGAGGCTGCTGCTCCGCCCCCGCCGCCTCCACTGGGAGCAGCAAAGTCGTTACGAGCTAAAGCCACTAAATTGAAGAGATCGTCTCACATGGGTAACCTCTACCGGACTTTAAAGGGAAAGGTGGAAGGATCTACTCATAACGGTAAATCGTCGGCCGGAAGAAAAGGTGGAGTCGGATGTAGCAGCGGCGGAAAACAAGGAATGGCCGATGCATTGGCTGAGATGACAAAGAGGTACATTTTCATTCATTTCTCATAGAGATTTGACGAAGATATTGGATGTAATTTCCCTTCTTTGGATATGTTTTAGGTCAGCATACTTTCAACAAATTGAAGAAGACGTTCAAAAATATGCAGAATCAATCACAGAGCTAAAATCCACCATCACTTCTTTCCAATCCAAAGATATGAATCAACTCCTAAAGTTTCACACTCATGTTGAATCTGTACTCGAGCATTTAACGGATGAATCTCAGGTAAATTTAACAGATGAAGCTAATATATCGAATATTTAGACGCGTAATTTACAATTTACTTCTGCATAAGCAGGTTCTAGCGAGATTTGAAGAATTTCCTGTGAAGAAGCTAGAAACAATAAGAACTGCATCAGCATTATATTCTAAGTTGAATGCAATCATGGAAGAACTGCAGAACTGGAAGATGGTACCTCCATTAGGTGCAGTCCTTGATAAGGTTGAACGCTACTTCAATAAGGTAATCTTCTGTCCATAGCTAAAGCTTATCAGGCATGGAAAAAAAACAAACAAAATTTATGTGGGTTTTGTGCACAAAATAAGAGCAAACAATAACCTTTTTTTCGGCGAAAACAAATTTACAGATCAAAGGGGAAATTGATGCCCTGGAAAGAACGAAAGAGGAAGAATCGAAGAAATTCCAATGTCAAAACATTCATTTTGATTTCACCATTCTTGTAAAAATCAAGGAATCAATGGTGGACGTCTCCTCCAGCTGCATGGAGTTGGCTCTAAAGGTATTAGGAGAGGGAGAGAGAGAGAGAGTTAACTCCTTTGACGTTGATTTGAAATGACACTCACCTGCGAAATGAAATGGAAGCAGGAAAGAAGAGAAAGCAAAGCAATGAAGGAGGGAAGAAAGGGAGGATGTGGCAAAATGTTATGGAGGGCCTTCCAGTTTGCTTTCAGGGTGTATAGCTTTGCAGGAGGGCATGATGATCGAGCAGATAAGCTTAGCAGAGAGTTGGGTCATGAGATAGAGAGTGATCATAAGCACCATTGAAATTCTCTCTCCCTCTCCCTCTCCCTCTCCCTCTCCCTCTCCTTGTACATAACATATACCAGAAACCTCATGCGTCCTTTAGTTTTGACACTTCTAAGAGATGGTTACTTCAACTGAGTTGAGTTAAATAGAAATGCAATATTTAACATCAACAAAAATATGGGCATATTCATTATGAACGCCCAATTACAACCTTAAATTTACGTCGCAAAATAAATTTCTAATTAAAATAACTTCTATCATTAATTTTTAAATTAAGTAGACAAGTTTTCTATGCCTAACAATTATGACTTCTGTCACGACCCGAAGACGGGCTGAATAGAACCGCCGGGTCAGGCGACCCGATCCTCGTAAAGAACCCGATCACCCAGCCCAAGGCGTGGGTTTTAGCAGAAGACTTATAATATTTAGTTCGGCCCAAAAGATATGGGCCTAAGTCCGAGTAGAGATCACGAAAAAATAATGGTGCTTAAAATAAACATAAATTCAAAATACTGTTCAACAAATCCAAACCAACAATGTTTAAGGTTTACAGACCCAGTAGAAATGTCAAAGTCCTCACCAAATAACGATAGACCACTCAAATCAAAATAACAGTACACATTAGCTTCTGATCCTCAGCTACTCTTGCCTTTACCTGAAGTTTTGGGGGAGGAGTCGTTTGGGATAAATGACTAACTCAATAAAGTATGGCTATACGATATGCACCTCATGCAAAACTGGTTTTTCTTTTATTTTCGAAAACATGGTTATGTTTCTCTTTTTATCCGTACATGAATTTTTAAATCACTTCAAAACTCTTTATCATTTTATCAAATCGGCCCATGGGCCCCGATGTGGCTGCATTAAAACCTCACTGTATACATCGACAGCTATATCATAAATATATGCCAACATCGTTTTCCGTACGAAAACGTCATCAGTGAAAAAGGATGGTCACTCATGGACTCATCCGCCACTCAGCAGAGGAAAGGTGGTCACCCGTCGATGACAACACCTTATGAGGCAGGAATAATGCGGTGATCCGTAGGTTCCACACATCACCCGAGTTGCCGGCTCACCAAGCTGCGTGACACAACTCGTATAATCGTATAATCAAATAAATAGATACAGTTGCTGGCTGTATGTGGACTTAGGATAAACAAGTCTCAGCGATTGACAACCGTGTGATCCGTAGGACAAATCATGGCCAGGTTTAGGGGCTTTTGACCCAAGGAGACGTCATCACCCTTCTATACTGTTTACGACTTCCAGGGCTTTCGACCTGAGGACACATCACCAATGCCCCGATCTATTGTCGCATGTCAAACAACCAACCTTCACGCAGCAGAAGGTTTCAAAGGGGATAGTCTCGTGATGCTTTAGTGCTAAAGTGCTAAAGTGCCAAGGCATCAAGAAGGTCTATCCCTCAGTATATGTACAATAATTTCAAACCATGTAAGAAATTAAACGTGAGAAAAACATACTACTAACAAAAACCAACGTGTTGTCGAACAGTCCCCATCATTTTTCAAGTGTGATACTCCACAAAATAATTATTTTGAAAAACGGGATGCGATGCAATGTAATGCAAGAGGTATAGAAATCCCTACCTCGACACAATTCTTTCTTGCCAACCGAGGCAACTGTCTCCTCGGGAATGGTAACACACTCGCCGAAATCGTCCAATCCTAACAAAGGTATAAATGCGGGAATTTATAAATAAAGTTTAGGAAATAAGTGGAAGGTCTTATACGGAGAATAGGTGCCCAACCAACGTGTAATGATTCATCTAAAAATCTCGACAAAATCTCCAGACTTTATCATTCAGTAAACTAACAGTGCATCGTCCAACAATATCCAATCCTCAACATATTGTTCGCATTTTAACAGTTAACGATGTCATATAATGCCTTTCAAACTTAGACAGGATCAACTCTATCGCATACATAATTATATAATAACCTCAACCCAAGTTCATTATTGCACATTGGAAACATTCTTAATATCTACCTCCAATTACAATTTCCACCTACGATTAATATTCATTATTTAGGGTAGCAAACAAATTAAGTTAAAATCTTCAAGTCCACAATTGAAGAAACTAAACAACAGCAACATAACCTCTTGAATCCATTACTAAAACTTTAAGCTTAAATAATCATTTCCACCAATAAAACAAAGAGAACATATCCTTAGAGCAAGTCCTTAAAGTTTATCCATGATCAAAAATTTAAATACAGTAAGTCAAACACAAACCCTCTAATCTCAACAAGTAGCAGCTAGCAAAGTTGGATATCAATCAACATAATGCCAAATTTTCAAATCCTATCCTTCGAGTCTTAACAAATAACTGTGAGCTAATATTCAACTCATACTCGGGTTACCAAATCGAACAGGAAGCCTAACCACATACAACCAACCAGCTTCAAAACAAAACCTAAATTCATTTGCTTAAGACCTTGGCAAAAACAAGAAGCTTAAATCACAGGATACATCAGGTAAAAATTGAAGCAAAGGTTTAACATCGCAACATTCCTTTCAGAGACCTAACAGAACTAAGAGCCTATATCACCCTCATTTGCAGCAAAACCGAAACCAAAATATCACGTGTCCGAACAACAATTCCGTGAGCATGAACATACAGCAATATTCCATGCAAAACCCAACAGAATCCAGAGATAAATTAAACAAAACCTAACAGAGTTGGCAATACCAAAACAGGGAAAATCAAGCCTACATTTCTTCATTTAACAAGGACAAATTCTAACATTTCTCAATCTAGGACAGAATCCAGCTTAAAACAACAACTATTTATTTCCCAGTTTTTTTTAACAATAATCTAGCAACAAAACAAAGGCAGAATGCATCATCCAAATCTTAAGGAAACAGAGGCAAAAATTAGGTGTTGGTTTTCTCACCGAAATCAGAGGATGAAGAAAGACATTGCTCGGTTTGGAGCTGTTCCTGTCGCCTGCGCTTAGGGTGTTCGGACAGGGCTGAAACCTTTTACGGTGGGAGCCAGCTGTGTCTACGTGGAGCTTAATCCACTGTCCACGTGTCACCAATCAAAGGAGAGAGGGATGCTGAAGATAAAATAGGGCACCGAGGTGAGGGAGAAGGGTCAAAGATTGAATCTGTTTCTGTATTTCATTTCCTTTTTACTTTCTCTGCATTTTCTTTTCTGTAAGAACTGTCGCTAGAGGAAACTCCGGCGTCCCTATCCTCCATTTCCTTCAACGTTAGAGACTTTTACTTGCTATTTGTGTTAAACCATAACAACTGATATCAAAGCCAGTATGATCGGAATGGCGGAAACACGTTCCATGTTCAGTGAGAATCATTGGCGGAGAATGGATGGGGATTTGAAAGAGCCCAAAACTAGGGTCACTTCACTGTGTTCTCAGTTGGACAGTAACGATCGGAAGTTGGAGTTGCTGGGTGGAAGGATGGAACGATCTAATGCTATACATGAGGAGATTATGACAGCTCTCAATTAGCTCCTATCACGGAAGACAGATACGAAGCATGAGCAGATTCTCATTCCTTCCCTCTGTTCTCAGATGGAGAATTCCTACAAAAAGATGGATCAGTGGGGTGAGCGCATAGAGTGATATGAGGCTAAACACAAAGAGATCATGTTGGCTTTGAATCAATTACTCTAGTTGAAATCGGATGGGCGGCAAAAGCAACCAGGGATGCCAACTCAAGGTGTAGTTGATTCTGGTAGTTTTGCTACAGTGTGTAGCACTACAGACGGTGAAACAAAAGTTGAAGAACTGGAGATTGTTATTCCTACTTTCACATCCGCAGCAATGGATGTTGTAGAGTTGGAGATTGTTGCTCCAGATCTCACATCCATAAAAACTGAAGTTGACGAGCTGGAGATTGTTGCTCCAAATTTCACATCCACGATTGCAACATATAGGGATGAATGCCTCAAGGCCACTTTGGATTTCTACAGATAAATGGGCGTCATTTTTAGTCCACAATGTCTCCGTAAGTGCACTGAAACACTCCTTCACGTTTATAACCTAATTTTGTTCGATCCAGGTGAGGAACTTTACCCTTGGATGGTAAATTTGTTGGCAACAACATCAAGTTTAGTGATAGGTTCAACGAGGCTATTGTTAACCTTTTTGTTAGGCTAAGTTTTATTTTGATGATGACTAAAATGGTGATTAATTTAATAAAATCAATAAGTTGTATTTTGCGTTATTCGGATATTATTCTTAATGTTTTATAATTAATATTTATATCCATATTTATTGGAAATACCCTCAAAATGGGTATTATTAATGTTCTAACAAGTTCATCTAAGTCCATGTAGTGAATGCATATCGTTTCGAGACTTAGAAAAATCAAGAATGTGAAAAATGAGCAAAAGGTCGATGAACAGAACAAAAGGGTCAACCTTGTCATGCATTCACGAAGGAAAGGGTCGACCGCATGGTCGATCGCGAAATGGACAGATTGCTCCAGAATTTATGCACGAAGGAAAGGGTCGACCGCATGGTCGATCGCGAAATGGACAGAT
>CM039468.1:14095356-14139920 GCA_022433065.1 Begonia loranthoides
GGAGAGGAGAGAACTAAACTTTTTCTTGTATTGCTTTGGCTAATTTGTTTGATACAAAATGACTACACACATATCCTATTTATAGGATTAGTTGATACATGTATAACACAATACATGAACCACCTATTAACTCTAATACATAGACTAGTCATAATGAATCACCTAGTTACTTGAATTACTCATCAATGACTCATGCAAGTACATGAACTAATGTACCCTTGCATACATGAATGAGAACCTTCTAGATGACTCTTCACAAATACATTGACTTTAACCAAAAACATATTAAACACATACATTAACAAAGACAGTTATTCAAAACATACATTAACCAAAAGACACAAATTAAATAGATTAATGGAATTAAGTTAATAATTTCAACAAGTAGGTCCAATTATAAGATCAAGAGCTACAATGATTACAGGAAGGCTACTGTCCAAAGAGAATATTTACTTGCTTGTTGATGAATCTTATGTTAAAATTGTTATATCAACTATTGATGAAACACTTAGTTCATCAGCAAGTCAAGATTCTAACGAGTGTGAATTAGCTCTTGAAGCATTGGGTCAAATTGGTTCTACAAAACAAGGGGCTATCTTACTGCTGTGTAGTTCACCTCCGGCCGCAAGACAAGTAATTCAGGCTGCGTTTGATCGGCATGTACACGTTAAACAGCTAGCAGCCTTGCATGCTCTTGGGAAAATCACTGGGGAAACACTACCTGAGAATAACATCTTACTGACTAACGATGCTGAAGAAAATATGTGAGACTTAATCTATCAAACCGCAACAAGGAGTTCAAAGCTGATACCATCTGGCCTTCTTCTGTCAGTTCTTCAACAGGATTCAGAATTTCGTTTGGCTGGTTATCGGGTTATAGCGGGATTGGTTGTTCGGCCATGGCGCTTGATGGAAATCTACTCCAAGCAGGAGATAATAAACATTGTGACTGATCCAAGCACTAAAACCACCAAAATAGAAGAGCAATATACTCAACTTGGAGAAGCACCAAGCTGCAACCTTAGTTTTTTTCACACATGGAAGTTTTTTTTTTTTTTTTTTTTGCATTTTGGTTTATATTGGGACAAATGTTTCTATCCCTGAGTACAAGGATATTTTGAAGGGGGCAGACTGTTACGGTAGGATCCAATTGTGTCTATGTGGAGCTTAATCCACCGTCCACGTGTCACCAATCAAAGAAGAGAGGGATTATGAAGATAAAAGAGGGCACCAAGGCGAGGGAGAAGGGTCGAAGATTGAATCTGTTTTTGTATTTCATTTCCTTTTTACTTCCTCTACATTTTCTTTTCTGTAAGAACTGTCGCTGGAGGAAACTCCGGCGTCCCTGTCCTCCATTTCGTTCAACTTTAGAGACTTGTACTTGCTATTTGTGTTAAACCATAACAAAACCCCAGCTCAGAGAATCGACGGTGGACAGCACGAACCGTCCGAAGTTGTCTAAGGTTGTTCGTCCGTTCGCAGCTCCCCTGCAGAAACCGAGAAATGTCGACTCCTTGCTCTCGGCCAGTCCTCATCCGCCCGTCTTCGGCCGAAATCAGTGACTGCAGCTCAAAACGACGAGTTCTCCATCGTTGCGTTGCTTCACCTCGTGATTTCCCCTTTCTCTCGTAGCTACTCTCCCTCCATCGATTTCTCTCTCTCCAGCCAGCTGAATGCAGAAGCGAAAAAAACAGAAAAAAAAGTGAGGGGGAAAGAATGAAGACAACCCTAATTGTCTTTTCCCCTTTTTTTCAATTTTGGCCCCATACTATCCAATTCATTGTTTTGGAGGGATTTTTCCCTCTCTTCTCAATCCTTTTTAATTTCCTTTTTCCACTTTGCCTTATTTTTATTTCCTATCTTTATTCCTTCATTTAATTCATTTTATTTAATTTAACTCTCACTTATTTACTTAATGCCACATATCACATTTTTAATTATTTCATTCCTCACTTCTGACTGATACTAAACGTCACCAAACGACGATTATCAGTCCAATTTAATCTTCCAATTCTATTTCTTAAATAAATTTTTCGTTCGAAAATTTTCAATTTTCACGAATTTGACCAATTGACAAAATGTGCGGACGTGGTCGCTACGAAAAAAAAATTGGGTCAACTTTTTAACGTTATGATCGATTTTAACGTAAAAATTTACACGTAGAACTTCTTATTTAAAAATTTTACGGGTTTTACAACTTCCATGGCATTTCTTATTCAATTAGGTTCTTAGTCTTTCTTTATTTCAATAATTACTCTTTTAAGATTAGGGGAAAAAAAGAACAACAGATCGAGACCGTTAAAACGAATCAATCGAACGGCCAACGTAAACACAATTATTTTAGCCGGGAGAAAGCGATAATAACGTACAGAACAACGGGAACTAAAACGACGTCGGCTATTCTGTTCTCAGTTCACCTCACGAACTCGATCTTAACTCCTCCTATGGACACTTTTCCTTGTCCAAGCTTAGGAACCAAAGTGACGACGACCGTATCGTCGTTATCGGCGTCCAGTTCATCCAATAAATCAGTAATTCCCATTCTCAGGCAGGTGGTCAGCTTCTTCTTGTGCTTATGCCGATGAGGGACGCTCACAAAACTTCCAGCAAATTCCGTGTTTGCCGGTCCACTCGGAGTATCATCGTTTATGTAGACGTCGAATTTCACGGCGACGTCTCTTTCGAATTTTATACCTTCGATCACCAAGATCTCCTCCTCTTCTTCCTTCTCCTTCCTGCTCCTCGATTTCCTCGGCCGTCGAACGAGAGTGCTAATCGGCGCTTCGAGAACAATCGGAAACCCTATGTCGATCGGTTTGATAGGAGAAGATGAGGATTCCGCGGCGAGAGCTTGGTCAGAACCGAAGATTTTCTGTGCGACGGATTTTTCCTTTGATTTTCGTGGAGTTGGTTTAGACTGCAGCCACGGAATTTCAACGTCTTGGTAAACGTAACCGAGATTTCGAGTATCTAAGCAATCGCGAACCTTAACTCGTACTGCTTCAGCATTCTCATCGTAGAAGACGAAAGCAGCGTCTAACCAGTCTGGATCTGTGATATCGTTTCGTCTCTCTCCCAAATTCTTCCAGATAGACCACATTCGATCGACGTTAGAATGATGACAGAAAAAAATTGGATCGCGAGCTGCGGAGTAGAAGTTCCCCATGTCCTCGAGGTTTGGCTGCTTCTTATCGCCACACCATATATGAACCGGAGCATGAGGAACGTTCTCGACGGAGCCGGCGCCGGGATCTTCATCGTCTCCCGCGCGGTACGAGTTTCCGAAGAAAAGTGTTGGAGTTTTTGCGTTCGACACCATTTGCCGATACATTATGCTTAGATTGCTACGTAGTTGCTCCTCGTTAGTCCCGGTCGGATCAGTACCCCCGTAGTCTAAATCGACGAGCGTAGGCGGGCGATGGTTCGCATTACGAAACGTGTCGTAGAGAGAAGACGATGGATCATTGTAGAAGGTCGGCATTTTCATTCCTGCTGGAGCGTCCCAGTTCCAGAACGGTAAAGCGAAGGTCGGATCGTTGAGCAATTTGCAGCAAATTTTTTCAAAAAAGTTGACATAGTAGCGATGAAAAGGGAAGAAAAGCCAAGAATTATGAACTTGAATGTCGAGATCTGAAAATCCAAGTTGGTGGTAAGCGCCGTCGCAGTAAGCGCAGTGAATGTTTGCTTGCTGTGTGAAATTTCGAGGGTCGTCGGCCGGGAGAGCTTTCATTAGCTCAATGGCTTTCTTGTATTTCTCAATGTATTCTTTGTCGACCAAATGAGCCGCCGGTCTGACTCTCAAAGGAGCGTTCGACGGCGTTGGCCGGTAATCGGTGATCTTCGTTGTCGGTGGTGGGCAACAGTTGATGACTTTAACGCCGGTCGGAAAGTCAGCTGCTCCGCACTTGGTTATATCCGGCGCTTGAATCGGCGCAGCGAATGCAAACGGATCGGCAGAGAGACTAGAAGCGCCATAAAGGCCCCCTAACCCAATGAGCAAGTCTCTCCGGTCAAACCTGCCGGAGGTATCGCCCTTACCAGTCTGGCAAGAAACTGTAAGAGGCAGACGATTGCTTTTGTTTCCAACTCTGGTTAAAAACTGGGAGAGTGAAGCAGAGAAAATGGAAGAGGAAGCAGAGCAGATACTAGGTATTGTCAAAGGTTGAGGTGCAGGTGGAGAGAGGGACGCCATTGATGTGGGTTCAAAGATAAGCGATTTAGATCCAGGGTAACGGGTATGGTTAAGTTTTTTTTATAACGCATTTGCTTAGACTTTTGTTCATTGAATTAATGCACATCGCATCGCTGCGACATTTTTGAAAGTTGACAAGCTTCATAAAAAATAGGAAGAACGAGATTACAATCATAATATTTTATGAAGATTAAGTAAGATGCGTCCACATTTTTAAGTCTTAATTTAATTTTGAATCCCACGTCACGTCTCCCCATTTCCAATATATTATAAATAATGTATCAAGAAATTAAAAATAAATTTAAGAGGAGAAAATAAGAGTCAGTACAACCGTATTCAAGATGGGAAAAATAATAAATTCTTCCTCTCCTTTGCCTAGGGTTCATCACGTTGCATTAAACTAATTGTTTTCCCTAATACCTCAGAATTTGAAATTAAAGTTTTATAATAAACAAGGTACGTTCAATAGTTCTTTTTTCAAATTAAGTAGTCTTTTTATGAATTTTGTGCCGCCGATTATGGATAGTTGTATGGCATGTGGGTGTAAGTGTACTGTAAGATATACACTATAATTTTATATTAATATAATGTAACATATGCACTCTAATTCAATCTAAATGTCTTATTTTATGACATTCCCCTTATAGTATACACAAGTTAAATTCCCCAAAAATTTATAATCCTTTGTATATTGCGTTCCAAACTATTTTGTTCTTATGTATGTTTGTTGATTTTAAACTTGAAAATTGTAATATTTTATTTATTTTTATGTTCTTACAAGTGTTCATGTAAGATTCACCTCATAAACTGCTCGGGGTGCCACAATAGAAACAGAGAACAATTTTAATCTTTAATTATATGGATTTCAATGGAAGACTTAGAAATCAAATAATTTTATCAGAAAAGCCAATGCTTGAAAACATTGAGCTTAACACATTGGTCCAATAGTAATATTATGATGAAATAAAATAAACGTCCAAAATATAGAGTGTATACAAAGATGGAAAAACACCCATGATGGTAAAATATAGATAATCTCACTAAAAACTAAAGTAATACTACAACAATGTATCACCAAAAGAAAATACTCGAAATAAAGAAACAAACCAATGTAGAAATATCCAACAATGTTGGACAATCGCTATTGCCTATCTAAAACTTATTAGTCTTTTGGGATAAACTCACTATGTTCAAATATCGCTTTCAACTGTTATATCTAGTATTTTGAAAACAAATCATGCACACAAATAGAAAATTCTATATAAAAATCAATTTCCATGGACAATCAATAAGGTCATAAGAAAATAGTCTACTACATTCTTATCAGTGAAAAATAAAATCACTCACGAATCCTGATCATCGGTGTAAAAAATGACGGGAGAAAAAATGATCATCAATGTGATGGTTCATCCTTGTGAGGACTTTGTTGAGACTCAAGTTCAAATGATGGAATTACAATCCCACTTTGTTTTGTTACACTCTTGAGGTATGTTATAAGTATGTAATATTTCATTTCTAACAAGTGCAATGTCTTTTGAGATAAAATTCAAGAACAAAGTTGTGCAGGCCTCAACTCAAAATGGAGAATATTGTACTACTTAATGGAGATCAGAATTTTGCAAAATAGTATCAGAGCCCAACTAGAAATGTGGCCGACAAGAACATCGAGCTTCTCAAGGGGGGTGATTGCGATAACTACATCTTGTGAGGGCTTTGTTGGGGGCCAAGACAACATGATTCGATCACAATTCCAGCTGCTTTGTTGTCGTCTTGGAGTATACTATACATATGTAACATTCAATTTCTAAATAGTACAAGGCCTTTTAGGCTAAAACGCAAGAATAAAGTTGTGCAGACCTCAATACAAAGTAAATAATATTGTATTCAGTGTTGATCAAAATGTTATAATTAAGAAAATTTTGACATATAAAAAACAACAATCCTAGTCAGTTTTAAGAATTTTCACCTAGAGACACGACGTTGTAAGAAGCCCCATAACTCACATAACATGTAAGCACATACTCAAAGATTAGTATGTGCATAACAAACAACAACCCCATTCGTGTGTCAATCAATCCTGGTAACCACGACGGAACATGCTTAAAAAAAACATGTATGAAAACATACATATATTGTAGTGACCGAAATTTCTTTTGGACGAATTTATAAGATTTAATTAGGTCATATGATGTAATGAATTATATTAGTTGTTTTGTTGGTGAAATATATTACTTTAGGGTTTACTGGATTAAAATAATTAAGACATCACGGTCTATTGAATTGAGATAATGGTTTAAGATATCTCATGGTCGGGTGAATTGATCATGGTGTAGAATATATTGTTGATTCTAGAGTGACGTTGTTATAATCATAAAATAAGAGATATGAGGAGTGTGACTCTTAAAGGGATAGTCATGTTGGCAACTAAGGATCAAGTAAATTTTGAAAACAAAATTTGTAAAAGGAGTGAAGATTGTAATATCCGAGATTTTTCTCATTTTTGATATTTTAATTGTTTAAGAGTCCAAAGGAAATTGGAATGGTAAGGAGTCAAATTTAATGGATGCTTGTTGGAAATGCTAAAGTGGACCGCCTAGAGTGACAAAAATTAAGAAGTTAAATATGTGGAAAATGTAAAGTTGAGCTGCGGGTTAATTTTGTGATACTCTATTTTGTTTACTATGATAAATGATGTTGAGGCTCGATGTCATACTTATATAATGATGATGATTCTGTTTGTAATGATAACTGCTTTTGAGGATCTGAATTGTTATTTGCTTAATTATTGCTTTTTTTTATTAACGATATTGAGGATATGATTTGTTGCATTACGTTGACATGAAAGACAAAAGACGATGAAATATATGTAATGAGTACTGAGGTCACACTGTCCAAGAGGGCGGACCAGTGGGGAATAAACCCATTATTTTTTTTCTTGATAGATTTTAGGGCAGACTAGCACAGTGGCTTGGTAGGTTGTCGTGCACGGGAGTACATGACAGCTAACAAAGGACTCCCAAAAGTTCGTGGAGTTTGTCTCCAAAAGGGCAGAGAACAGTGGTGGGTGTCCTGTTGTCGAGCCTACTCATACCTAAAAGTGAAAAAGAAAGAAAAGAAAGATAACGAAGAAAGAAGAAAGAGAAAATAATTTCATGAAAACTTATGTTCACGGTCTCATGCATTACTTGCTAAGTCTTACGCTTATAGATGAACCTTGTGTTGTAGGTGATGAAGATTCGAATGAAATGACCACGAAGGAGTTTCAAGTTGAGGAGCCTTGCCCATGATGAAAACTTAGGGGTTGTTGGGTCTGTGTGAGCGTGAGTGATGGCTTGAGACCTGATACTTTTTTTACAATGCTTTCTTGATGAAATTGGTTCTGTTTTTAAATGTTGGTTGCTGTATAAGTGGTTGATTTTATATAAGTTGTAAAGGATTTTAAACTTGAGTTTTATAAGGATTATGTCATGATTTGGAAAAGGCTTTCGTTGTAAATATTTTACAAACGCATTGTTTAGGAGATGATTTTAAATTATAGTTTTATTTCAATTAGTAACTAAATGACAGATTTTTAACTGTTGGGATTTAAGAAAAAAAGAATTTATAAGGAAAAATAAGATTTACAAAAAATGGAAGTTACATATATAATAAAAATCGACACGTTGTAAGACAGCAGTGACCAGATGTGACTGAAAATAAGGTTTTGAGATCAATAAGATATTCAACTTAATATAATAAATAAAACTCAACCTCAACTGGTGTTTACCTCTCGTTATTGCTGAAATTTGTACCCTCGGAATCTAGTCCAATAGTAAATCCTTAGTACCTTTAATTGTATTCACATCAGTACAGTTTTTAAACTCTTAAAATGATCATTAGATCTCACAACTGAGATAGAACCCAGTATTTCGAGTTATGGTAAATGTATTGACCAACTCAGTCAACCTCGAAAACAACTGAGAGTAAGTTAGCAAGTGATCGACCTCGACATGGTATTTGGTCGACCGGTACAACAAAACACAGTAAATGTCACAATCAACAAATTATATGTCAAATTGTATTCAAGAAGCAATACAAGATGAGGATGAGCAGTCAACCAACAAGTTTCTAGAAATGTTCCAGACCATAGGTTGATCAGCCTATTGGGTTTTATTAAAAACCCAAACCCATTTTTTCTCTAATTTCTAAATGTTAGTTAGTGTTGAACCAAAGTCAAGACATACGCCTATCAATTTTCATGCAACATAATTCATTCTTTTCCATCAATTTTGAGTTTTTGATCACCAAATCTAATTTTTTAGTTTAGAAATAGGTGCATTTTGACTTACCCTCGTAATCTTTTAAGAATTATTGAAGATTGACGGATTGGAATCACATATTTGAAATCTAACTATCAGAATCTCACTTCCAATTCTCTAGTCACTCACTCCTTTCTCCATAATAATCTCTCTCTTCTTTTGAAAGGATAAATATAGGTTAAGGCACAAAAAGGAGTGTTTATAATGTCAACCTGGCCCATTATTAGAGAGCATATCAGTTACAACCACATTACCATAATTGGCGCTAATATTATGTACCACATTTAAGTCAAATTTAAATTTTCTAACATGCCTTGATTAGTATGTAATAATAGTTTTCACATTTTCTCCTCTATTTTCTTAAGAAATTTTGTTCATAAAATTTAAAATAACTTCAAGAGTAGCATTGAACAAATGGGGTTACTTTGTATACATGTCGGACTCGCATGTATCTGCTACGAAGGCAAGTCAAATCTGTATGTCACTATACTAACTAGCTCAATAATCTAAATTGATCCAATGCAAAATTCTCAAACCAAACTCAACTTCTCTTCTCTTGAGTTCATCATAACTTTTCTAACTATTCTACATTCTCCTCAATTTGTACTTGGTAAATTGAATCTACACATTTTTTTGCTAAATCAATTTTGGTCCAAGAGTTATCATCTCTTCTACATCAGCTAAGCACAAAGATAATATGTTTGATAAGTGAATATTTTACTATAAAATTACATGTTAAATTATTGTATATTCACTAAATCTATCATGATAATATAAATTTTCATGCATATTTCTCACTTGCTTCATGTTTGATATGAGATTTGAAATTAAAGTAAAAATTATAAAGTTAATGAGAAATATGGAAGATAAAAGGAGTAGAGCCAAGAACCCATCTTAGAAGCCTAGGCATCCAGCACCTAGTCAAACGCTCAACTTCAATTCCAAAAGCATAGGACTCCAATGCTTCATTGAAGCATTGACTTCCATTCGAGAGGCTTTGGCATCCAAGTCTTTAAGCGAGGCATAGGCACCCGATGACGAGAAGACAAAAGTTTGCAGTAGTGCCTAAGCATCCACTTTTAAAATCTGGGTACCTATTGTTGTCTTTGATAATGTCGATCTCCAAAAAGTGTCGTCTTTTGGGCTCAGATGTCTATGATGTCTCTCTTTGATTGTACCTGGAACTTCTCTCGCTACTCATCTCTAGGCTAGTTTCATTTTGGTTCAAAAATTACTGACTATGTGCATAAATAAGCCCAGACTCAAATCTTTTTACTATCCTCCATCCAGGTGAAACTAGTTGAAAGATACGCCAATATCTTGTGGGCACCGAGGCTCCCTAAATAGGTGCCTAGATTTTGATCCAGAAATATAGAAAAACTATGTGTTGAACGAGAATGAATCAATGACTTTTCTTCGAGAAAATGTAATTTTTCTAGCTCTCTCTAATTGCTTTTAGAATATTTTTCGATTATTTCATTAGTTTTACTTTCATGAATTTTTTAGCATATTTATTTGTTGTTTAATTTTTAGTATGAACTAATTTTATTTTCTAGAGTCAATGGAACCGATGCATATGATTCATATTAAACTTTACTCATTTAATTCAATTATCTAAAAAAAAGTTTTTCATTCTATTTTGTACATAATGCTTTTAATTGCTTCATCACCTATTAATGTATAAGAAAACGTTAATTAACTTGTAAAACAAAATAATGTAGGAATAAATTGTTTTATTTTAATGGTTTAATTTCTTCAGAGAATATAAATATTTTTATGTGGCGTGCAAAATCATAAAAAGCTAAGATTTAATTAATTTTTCATAGGAATATAGGGAATTTAATTACAGTAGTTTATAAAATAGAAAGAGTTTAATAAATAAATTATCTACTTGATTTCCAAATTTGATTGATGAAAAGATTAAAAAAAAAGTGAGTTGAGATTTAAATTATTGTTGAGGGTATATTGATTTTCTTTACTCTAGATTAAATTATATTTGATAAAGTTTTAATTGTTCGCATAAAAATCTGAAATTTATTTATCTTAGATAAAATTTATTACAAAATTAATACTTAACAGCAACAAATCGCTAGGGAACAATACTAGACTTATTCATTATATTAGTTGCTCAACACGTACACGTGCGTAGAAAATACTCAATAAGTTTTTCACGTCAACATTAGGGATCTCTCTTTACTTTAAAAAAATTGACATTGAAGATTATTAAACCACTGCCTTCTTTTCCACAAAGATTACAGAAAGTGTAACAAGATAAGCAATTCAAAAGATTGTTGAATGTTTTGAAGCAGCTGTACATTAATATCTCATTAGTTGAAGTATTGGAACAAATGTCATGTTATGCAAAGTTCATGAAGGACATTCTAAAAAAACAAAAAAAGCTGAGTGAATTTGAAACTATTGCAATGACTGAAGAAAGCATCACTAATTTATAGAACAAGATCCAACCAAAATGAAAGGATTCAAGTCGTTTCACAATACCTTGTGTGACTAGAAATAATTATTTTGGCAGAGCTCTCTGTGACTTGGGAGCTTAATATCCCGTAAGTGCTTAAGTAACTTGGTATAGGTGAGGCAAGACCAACAATAGTCAAATTCCAGCTAGTAAAAAGATATTTAGCTTACATAGATTGTGTAAAAAGCAGTGAAATTTTAATGATAAATTTCACGTGTAAATTTTTTGCGTTGAAAATCGGTCATAGCATTGAAGAAGTAGACCGAATTGTCGTGTAGCGGCCACGTATGCAAATTTGGTCATTTGGTCAAGTCCACGTACGCAAATTTGGTCAACTGGTCAAAGTCAGTGAAATTAGATTTTTCCGAGCAAAGAATTGAATTAATAAACGAGATGGGACAATCAAAACTGAGCGATAACATCGATGGATGATGTTTGAATTAAATTTAGAGTTTGAGTAGATTATAAATTGGTAATGTATAAAATTGGTGATACACATTTATTTTAAATGGAAAAGAAATTAGGAAATTGGGATTAAGGAAAATAAATAATTTGGAAGAAGTGAAATAAGAGTAGAAATATTTGGGAAATGAAGAGGGAAGGTTTGGGGGGAAAAATCTCGCCCAATGCCTTTGAACTTGTAAAGTTCAAGGTTCAAGTTGAAGTAAAAAAAATAAAAAAAAATAAAACTTAAATTTGGAGAAGAGGAAAAGTTTTCTCTTCCCCATTTTTCACTCCCCCTGTATGCGTCGGCCGAGAGAGAAGTCGAGAGGGAGAAGAGAGACGCCGGCGACCAACGAACCGGCGAACTCGACGGACGGCAGCGACGCGACGACGTACGACCAGCGAGCTCTGTGCAGAGGTGACCGGCGAGCTCCGAGCAGCGGCGTACGATGAGCGACCTTCTCGAGTATTCCTGATCCCGAGCAGATCTGGCGAGTTGGAGCCCCGACGATTCCCGCAAGTGGCGATCTCGGATCCGTGACGGGAGCTCTGAAATCGAACCCATTTTCCGACTCCGGCAGCGACGAGTTCGAATCTGTGATGGAGCAACTCCAAGGCCGAACCCGACTCTGGTTTCCGACGACGAACAGATTTCTGTTTCCGGTGACAAACTACTCCGAATCGTTCGGTGGGTGAGGTTTTTGATCCGAGTTTTACTTCGATGTTAAGTCCGCTTTTGAGAGAATCGTTGGTTGATCTGTGTTATGGGTTTACAGTGGGTGATCTAAAGGATTTCAGACGGACAACCTCCGGCGACGGCAGTTTCGAATCTGACCATATTTCCGATTTTCCATCGAGAAAAAAAAGGGGACGCGGATCCCGTCCTATTGGTGAGGAGACTTTTAGTGAACTGCTTATTACTGATTTGTTGCTGTCATTTGGGACAGAGATCGATTTTGTTATGTTGAGGGACTTTAGTTGGAATATTCTCATTGATTTTGGATACTGGTCTGACATTTTGCTGGGTTGTGATGGTTTTAAATTTATAACAATCTGTTTAAGATTGGGAATTTTCTACCTATATGGATTGCTAGATTTAGATACCAGATATCATAAATAAATTTAAAGCCTGAAAGGTTGCTAAATAAAAGGAGTTTGATTAAGATTGAGAAGATAATGTTAAGGATACTTATGAGTTTTTAACCTGTGAATTTATTCACCCACTGCATATTGGATGATGAGGGCAATGAATTATTTTAATTATATTATGGGTTAGTTTCATAAATTGTGGGAGTTGAAGGTCTTAAATTGAATTTGTCAAAGTTGAGGAACAAACGTGGATCTTGAGTTAAAGAAGTTGTTAAAAGTTTTAAAGTATTTGTTGGGATTTGAGATTATCACTCACATTTTGGTTGGGCTCCTATTCCCAGTATAGGACCATCTGTTTATTTACTAGAATTAAAATTTTAATTTATGTATTTATACCCTTGTTAGACTTTGATGACTTTGGCGAGTGTGCTACCATTCTCGAAGAGACAGTTGCACCGATTGGCAAAAAGAATCGTCGTCGAGGTTGGGATTTCTATACCTTTTGCATTGCATTGCATCCAACCCCGTTTTTCAAAAAAAAAAAAAAATTATTTTGTGGAATACCACACTTGGAAAATGACGCGGACTGTTCGACAGCACGTCTGTTTTTATTAGTAGTATGTTTTCTCACGTTTAAATTCTATACATGGTTTGAAATATATTGTGCATAAATTGAGGGATGGATTAGCTAGCCCCTTGCACACCTTCTACGTGAAGGTTGATTGTTTGGCGTATAAAAATATAGGTAGGGCATTGTGACGTGTCCTCAGGTTGAAACTCCTGAAAGTCGTAAATTAGTATGGGAGAGTGATGACATCTCCTTGGGTCGCAAGTCCCTAAACCTGGCCAGGGTTTTTGTCACATGGATCAGACGGTTGCCATTCGCCGAGCCTTATTTATACCGAGTCCATATATGGCGAGCAATCGTATCCGTTCTATTTTATCATACGGATTGTCATCGCGGAGTTCTCGCCATTTGACCCCTAGATTAGGACGCAGAGTTCTCCCCATTGTTTGAAACCCCGTAGATTAGTTCTACTGACGCAGAGTTCTCGCGGGTAATCCAGGTGACGTGTTGGATCTACGGACCACCGTCATTTATACCTCCTCTTGCCTTATAAGGTGTTGACGCCGACGGGTGTCCACCTATTCTCTGCTGTGTGGCGGGTGAGTCCATGAGTGACCACCCTTTTTCACTGATGATGGTTTGGATTGGAAAAACGATGATGGCCTATTTTACGAGATGTAGTTGTCTATGTATACAACAAGTTTTGAATAAAAGCCTCATCGATGGCCCTTGGGCCGGTTTGTTAAAATGATAAAGAGTTTTGAAACGATTTAAAAATCCATGTACGGTAAAAAGACAAATATAACCTTGTTTTCAAAAATATAGAAAAACCAGTTTTGCACGAGGTGCATTTAGTATAGCTATACCTTACTGAGTTAGTCACTCACCCCAAACGACTCCTCCCTCAAAACTTCAGGTAGAGGCAAAGAGTAGCTGAGGATCGGGAGCTGAATCGTTTTATTATTTCTACTTGAGTGATTCATCGTTATTTGGTGAGGACATTTATGTTTCTATTTGGGTTGTAAACTTTAAACACTGTTGGATTTGGTCTATTGCACAGTACTTGGATTTCATTTTAATTTATGCACTGTTATTTTCTTGTGATCATTACTCGGACCTAGGCCCATATCATTTGGGCCGTATTAAATACTTATAAGTCTTCCGCTAAACACACACCTTGGGCTAGGTGATCGGGTTCTCTACGAGGATCGGGTCGTCTGACCCGACAGTTCTGTTAGGCCCGTCTCTGGGTCGTGACGGATTGAAAATTTGAGGATGTGTTAGTAAAAAAGAATAAATTTTTATTCCATGCTGATTTTATAGTGTTGGATTATGGAGCTACATGAGATATTCCCATAATTTTCAGAAGACTCTTTTTGACGACTAGAAGAACACTTATAGACGTACAAAAAGATGAGTTGACAATGTGTGTTCATGATCGACAAGTCAATTTTAATGTGCTTGCAAGCAATAAGATTTGCAGATGAACCAGAAGAATATTCATCTGTCGGAAGATTTTGATACTGAAGATAATACAAATGACAATAGTGAACACATATTAGAAGTTGAGAATTTGCATTATGACCTTCTAGGAGTTGTTTTAGAAGCCAATATGATTTATAACAAACCACAAAGATATTTTGAATCTTTGGAAATATTAGGCAGAGAACAAAAACAAGTTAAGTTTTCCATCGAAGAACCACCTGAGCTACAATTGAAAACCCTACCTGCACACTTGAAATATGCATTAGCCACAAAATGAAGTAATTGGTTTTATACTAGAAATAGAAAATTTGGACATTACCATTAATGAGTTTGTTTTTGTTGGAAATCTATGAACAAATAAAAAAAATACGAGAGATTATCCTTATGTATTCTTTTTATATTTATTTATTGATTGACGACCAAGAGATACAAGGTGCATGTCAACATGAAGTCTACCGTGCCCAAGTTTGTGTTCGAGGAGGTGAAGGCAAAGAACGATACAATCCTCACCAAAATAACGTTCGCGCTTGAGAAGGTGTTTAAATTGAAATCATCTGCAACAATGGGCTACTCAGAGTTAGTCCACTTTATCATCAACGCCCACAACTTCAACGCCCACAACTGGCAACATTTTTGTGTGAGTTTGATTTTCCTAATCAACCACCTTAGAAGGTAAGAGTCCGACACACCAATGTGCCGATGGATCCTGAAACCGTAAATAAGCTTTATACGCAATCTGAGGCCGATGAATACCAATCTATGCTTGCAAACATGAGAATTCCTATGCACCATCTTAAACACAAATCTACCAACTGAGTACTGAGTGGAAAGTGCCCGCTCAAGGTGCCTACACAATTCACCCATACACTGTCATGCTAAAGGCCAAATTGTGAAACCACTTTCTAAAATTGAGATTACAACCCCCAAAATGTGTCCAAAAGGTCTCAAAAGAAAGAGCAATTTTGCTCTCTTGTATTGTTGAAGGTAAGAAGATAAATATGAGACTAATCATTCATGAAAAAATTGTTAGATTATTTTAATAATCTATTGTGTGGTCCATGTTAATTAAAGTTTATTGACTTAATATTAAAGTGCTTAATGTGATGATTGTTAAGCGTAAAAGAAATTAAGTTGATTGAGTTTTAATTCCCTCTCCTTGACTCTATTAAAGTATAAAATATATGGTTAAAGAGATATATATAAAGAGATATGAATGAAAGGGTATTTACATATATTCCCTGTAAGATGAAAGGGCAAATCTGTAAATTCTCTTTAATAAATCTCTTTATATTCTCTAGAAGAGATTGAAACAAAAAAGGGTTTTTGAACATTAGGGTTTCAAAGAAATGGTTTTCAGAAGGGTTTCAGAAATCGTCCATCTCTCTCTAGAAAGGTAACCATTCGTCTCTTAATCATCAAAGAGAAAAGTAAAGGAAAAAAATAAAGGCGATAAAAGCATTCCGCATCTACGTCTACATCAAAAGCATGGATCGTAATTTATTGTTCTGTTTATCCCTAAATTATAGAAACATATTGGTTGAATCTAGTACGTTAAATTGGGAATTAAAGTATTGTTTTGAATGTAAAATTCATCTAACAATTTGTATCAGAGCACGATAATTAACGTATTGATTTGCCATGAAAAAGTTAGGGTTTCTATAATTAGGGTTTTCTGTATAATTGTTTTCTACATATTAGATGAATTTAATTTCATGTAAAGGTAGAAATTTTTTATAAGAATTATGCATGAAAAATTAGGGTTTTTCTATGATTAGGGTTTTTGCATAATTGTTTTCTACATATTGGATGAATTTTATTTCGTGTAAAGATAGGAGATTTTTAATCAGAATTATGCGTGAAAAATTAGGGTTTCTATAATTATGGTTTTTGCATAATTATTTTCTACATATTAGATGAATTTTGTTTCATGTAAAGGTAGGAAATTTTAATCAAAATTATGCATGAAGAGTATTGATTAATGCAATGATTGATCTAATACTCGTGATGGACCAAAAGGAAGTTATTAATTATAAACTAGTAGGTCACCCAAAGGTGGACCAAGGTTTATAATTAATAATATTAAAGTGAAAAAATTATGGTGATGTTATTGAAAGGAAATTATTAATTATAAACTAGTAGGTCACCCAAGGCGGACCAAAGTTTATAATTAGTAATATTAAAGTGACATATTTACATATTTGATTAATATGATTAAATATCCAAATATATTAATCATGTTATATTAAATATATTTATAAGTCTATTAAAGTTTATATAATAACATCAATTATCGATTATTTCTGTAAGGATTACCCAAAGGTGAACTTAAAGAAATAAATTATGGTGATGTTATTGAAAGAAAATTATTAATTATAGACTAGTAGGTCACCCAAAGGTGGACCAAAGTTTATAATTAATAATATTAAAGTGACATATTTACATATTTGATTAATATGATTAAATATCCAAAGATATTAATCATGTTATATTAAATATGTTTATAAGTCTATTAAAGTTTATATAATAATATCAATTATCGATTATTTCTGTAAGGATTACCCAAAGGTGAACTTAAAGAAATAAATTATGGCGGTGTTGTTAATAGGAAATTATTAATTATAGACTAGTAGGTCACCCAAAGATGGACCAATGTTTATAATTAATAATATTAAAGTGACATATTTATATATTTAATTAATATGATTAAATATCCAAAGATATTGATCATGTTATGTTAAATATGTTTATAAGTCTATTAAAGTTTCTATAATAACATCAATGATCGATTATTTACTTAAGGATTACCCAAAGGTAAACTTAAATAAATAAAATTATGGTTATTTATCTGAATTTGATTTAGTGAATGAATGAGCATGTATTTTGTTTTTGCAGCCACTATTAATTTATTTGCCTATGGAAATTCTTTACTCAAGTTCAATGGTTTGAACTATGCTGATTGGTCTGAACAAATCTAGTTTCAACTGGATGTATTGGATTTAGACCTAGCATTAGTTTGTGATAGACCATCAGCTATTAATGAGACCAGTACGGAAGCTGACAAGTCATACAGTGAGACTTGGGAACGGTCTAACAGGCTGAGTTTGAGCTTGATGAAGATGACGATGGCTGAAAATGTTAAGCCATCAATGCCAAAGACAAATGAAGCAAAGTAGTTCATGTCTAAAATTAAAGAATATTTTCAATCAGACATTACAGATAAGTCTGTTGTAGGGAATCTAATGAGTGAATTGACGACCAAGAAATTTGATTGGTCTCAACCCATTCATGATCATGCAACAAGCATGGCCAATTTGGCAGCAAGACTGAAAACGTTGGGTATGGATGTGAGTGAATAATTTTTTGTTCAATTTATCATCAACTCACTTCCTCTTGAGTTTGGCCAGTTTCAGGTGAATTACAACACCATTAAAGAGAAATGGAACTTTCAGGAAATTAAGGCCATGTTGATTCAAGAAGAAAGGAGGTTGAAGAAAATGAAGGACCATACTGTTAATTTGACGTTTCAGAAGGAAGCCAATAGTAGCAAAGGAAAGCCAAGTATGAAGAACAAACAGAAGGGAAAAGGCCAATTAAAGATGAAAGATGGCCAAATTCGAAAAGAGCTTAAGTGCTACTTCTGCAACAAAGCTGGACATATCAAAAAGGATTGTCCGAAAAGAAAAGTTTGGTTCGAAAAGAAAGGTACATTATTTGTTTCAGTATGTTTTGAATCAAATATTATAGAAGTGCCTAATAATACTTGGTGGTTAGATTCTGGAGCTACTGCTCATGTGTCTAATGTTACGCAGGGATTTCTTTCGATCCAGCCCATAAACGGGAATAAAAAATTTCTATATATGGGAAACAGAATGAAGGCACGGATACAAGGAATTGGGACGTATGGATTGATCCTGGATACTAGATACCACCTGGATCTAGAAGAGTGTCTTTATGTTCCTGAATGTGCTAGGAATTTAATTTCTGTTGCAAAGTTGGATTATGTAGGATTTAATATTGAGATTGGTAATTGTGTTTTTAAATTGTATAAACAAAAATACTATTATGGTTCTGGTATTTTAAAGGATGGTTTATACTGTTTTCATCTCAATGCTAAATATATTGAATCTCTGTTTAATGTTAATCATGTGATTGGAACTAAACGTAATGCAACAAATGAAAGTTCTGCTTTCTTATGGCATAAACGTCTAGGTCACATATCTAAAGAAAGGATGATGAGGTTAATGAAAAGTAATATTTTACCTCAATTAGATTTTGATGACTGGGACGTGTGTATAGATTGCATTAAAAGAAAGCAAACTAAACACACAGCAAAGTATCCCGCCACAAGAAGTAGTGAACTTTTAGAATTGATACATACCGACATATGTGGTCCATTTGACATTCCTTCATGGAGTGGTGAAAAGTATTTTATCACTTTTATAGATGATTTCTCATGTTATGGTTATTTGTATCTACTGCATGAAAAGTCTCAAGCGATGAATGTTCTAGAAACATTCATCAATGAGGTGGAAAGACAACTAGATAGAAAAGTAAAGGTGGTGAGATCAGACAGATGTGGTGAATATTACAGAAAATTCGATGAGAATGGACAAAACAAAGGTCCATTTGCAAGGTTTCTCGAAAGTCAAGGCATTTGTGCACAGTATACAATGCTGGGAACACCACAACAAAATGGTGTAGCTGAAAGGCGGAATTGTACTCTTATCGAAATGGTTAGGAGTATGATAAATCAAAGTGATGTACCTTTATCGTTGTGGATGCATGGTTTGAAAACCGCTGCATATCTGCTGAATAGGGTTCCTAGTAAGGCAGTTCCTAAGACACCTTATGAACTGTGGACGGGAAGGAAACCTAGTTTAAGACACATCCATGTGTGGGATTGTCCAGCAGAAGTAAGGATATATAATCCACATGAAAAGAAGCTCGATGAAAGAACCATCAGTGGTTATTTCATCGGCTATCCAGAAAAGTCTAAAGGGTACATATTTTATTGTCCAAATAATAGTACAAGAATAGTTGAATCTGGAAATGCTCGATTCATTGAGAATGGTGAGTTCAGTGAGAGTGATGAATCACGAAATGTGAATATTCAAGAGAATCGGGTGGAAGAAATAACACCTAGTACTTCTCATCAAGTTGTCATTCCTTTTGTTGTATCACAGTTCAACAACATACCGGAACGACATATGAATATTCAAACCAATCAAAGTGAACGCGTCAATGAAGAGCATAGTAATGATGATCAAGTCGTAAGTGAACCATCACAAGAACCAGAATTGCGAAGGTCTGTAAGGCAAAGGAGACCAGCTATTTCTGATGATTATGTGATTTATTCACTTGAAGAGGGATGTGACTTGAGTAATGACAAAGATCCAGACTCATTTAATCAAGCCATGGAATGTAATGATTCTGAAAAGTGGTTAAATGCTATGAAAGAAGAGCTGAAATCGATGGATGACAACAAAGTTTGGGAACTTGTAGAGTTACCTAAAGGAAAGAAATACGTTAGTTGTAAATGGATTTTCAAAACCAAACATGATTCAAAAGGTAACATCGAAAAGTATAAAGCCAGACTTGTCGCCAAAGGTTATACTCAGAAAGACGGCATTGACTATAAAGAGACCTTCTCTCCGGTTTCAAAGAAGGACTCTTTAATAATAGTTATGGCTTTGGTAGCTCATTATGATTTAGAGCTTCACCAAATGGATGTAAAGACCGCCTTTCTTAACGGTGACTTAGAGGAAGAAGTGTACATGGATCAACCAGAAGGGTTTTCATTTCCTGGAAATGAAAAGTTGGTGTGTAAATTGAATAAGTCAATTTATGGATTAAAACAAGCTTCTAGACAATGGTATATTAAGTTTAACGATACCATTACGTCATACGGTTTTATAGAGAACACCGTTGATCGGTGTATCTATATGAAGGTCAGTGGGAGTAAGTTTTGTATCCTAGTATTGTATGTTGACGATATTCTTCTTGTTGCAAATAATAAGAGAATGTTACATGACATAAAAGCTTTTCTCTCAAAGAATTTTGAAATGAAAGATATGGGTGAGGCATCCTATGTAATTGGAATAGAGATATTCCGTGATAGAAAAAAGAGTTTATTGGGATTGTCTCAGAAAGGTTATATCAATAAAATTCTTGAGAGATTCCGAATGGATAAGTGTTCCGTTGGTGTAGCTCCAATTCAGAAAGGGGACAAGTTTAGTCAAATACAATGTCTGAAAAGTGATTTGGAACGTAAAGAAATGGAATCTATTCCATATGCATCAGCTGTAGGAAGCTTAATGTATGCTTAGACATGTACTCGGCCAGATATCAGTTTTGTAGTAGAGATGTTGGGTCGATATCAAAGTAACCCTAGAATGGATTATTGGAAAGCTGCAAAGAAAGTCCTTAGGTATTTACAAGGAACAAAGGAATACATGCTCACTTACAGAAAATCGAGTCATCTTGAGGTGATTGGATATTCAGATTCAGATTATGCCGGATGTGTAGACTCGAGGAAATCTACCTTCGGTTACATGTTCCTGTTAGCTAGAGGAGCCGTGTCTTGGAAAAGTGGAAAACAATCTTCAATTGCTACTTCCACTAGAGAGGCTGAATTTGTGGCATGTTTTGAGGCTACAATTCAAGCATTGTGGTTGCGGAACTTATTTCAGGGTCTAGGAATGGTCGATAGTATAGTTAGACCGCTGAAAATTTATTGTGATAATTCCGCAGCTGTTTTCTTCTTGAAGAATGACAAGTACTCGAAAGGAGCAAAACATATGGATTTAAAGTACTTGGCAGTCAAAGAAGAGATACAAAAACAAAAGGTGTGCATTGAGCATATAAGCACAAGTTTAATGATAGCGGATCCATTGACGAAAGGATTGCTACCCAAAACCTTTAAAGAACATGTTGTAAGGATGGGTTGAGGTGACAAATCCTAGTTTATGTGATTGTAAAAGTATAACTTGTATCTTATGACACCTTTGAATTCAATTAAAGAAGATGTTTTTGTATGGATGTTTATTATTCATATGATGGTGTATACAATTAAAGTTGTTTATGAATAATATGTAAACTTTATGAAAAGTTAAAGTTGAAAGGTATATATATATATAGTGTTCCTCGATTAAAGAATTGATGAATTGTGTTAATTGTGATACATGGAAAGAATCATGTCGTCAATAAAGACTTGTGACTGCCATGATCCTATTATACAATTCATTATGAAAAGAACACTTGATAAATTCACATTATAGTATACTATAGAAAGGATTGTGATTTACAAGTTGTGACAGCTGAAAAGTAATAGCTGAAAATCGATTTTATTAAAGTTACTATAACATGGCCCAAGTGGGAGATTGTTAAATTATTTTAATAATCTATTGTGTGGTCCATGTTAATTAAAGTTTATTGACTTAATATTAAAGTGCTTAATGTGATGATTGTTAAGCGTAAAAGAAATTAAGTTGATTAGGTTTTAATTCCCTCTCCTTGACCTTATTAAAGTATAAAATATATGGTTAAAGAGATATATATAAAGAGATATGAATGAAAGGGTATTTACATATATTCCCTGTAAGATGAAAGGGCAAATCTGTAAATTTTCTTTAATAAATCTCTTTATATTCTCTAGAAGAGATTGGAACAAAAAAGGGTTTTTGAACATTAGGGTTTTAAAGAAAGGGTTTTCAGAAGGGTTTCAGAAATCGTCCATCTCTCTCTAGAAAGGTAATCATTCGTCTCTTGATCATCGAAGAGAAAAGTAAAGGAAAAGGATCAACGCGATAAAAGCATTCCGCATCTATGTCTACATCAAAAGCATGGATCAAAGTTGGTAATTTATTGTTTTATTTATCCCTAAATTATAGAAACATATTGATTGAATCTAGTACGTTAAATTGGGAATTAAAGTATTGTTTTGAATGTAAAATTCATCTAACAAAAATGTGTCTCTGTTCAAAGAAAAAGGTTCCCCTTTCTAATCTTCTAGCAATGTAGGCGAACAAGAATTTTGTGCAGAAAGTACTCAAGAAAGATTAAGAGAAGTCAAAGCAATCATGGCCATTGTTGTAGCAAGAATCACCAATGAAAAGATAGCAAATGTCTTTGTTCCTCCACCGAGCCAACCAGAAGCCAATAATAGAGTTGACATAAGTAGCATTTTGCAAACATTGAATGCTACAGCGGCTAATTTGAAATTGTTGGAGCAGTGAATCAGCTAGTAGAAGCTAGACAATCACACTAAAATCTGAATACTACAGGTTATGGAAAGGTAAAACAAGAGATTTTAGAATTATGTGCATGGACAAGAAGTATAAATTATGACCTCTATGCAAAGGAACTCAAAGAGTGAATGGAAGCCATATCCAAAATTCCCTTTTTAGATCTTTGAGACCTTTCAAGATTCTACAAAGGACAAATATGCATATACAAGAAAGCGAGAGGAGGAGAACTGGATTGAAAGAAGGAGAAGGAGAAAAAGAGTTGCACAAAGCAAGAAAGGAAAAAAAGCTATGGAGGTTGAGCCCAACTCTGAGAACACAGTTAGATTAATAAAATGGCAAATGCAACGAGCTCTTAAGAGGGGAGTTCTCTAACCTCTCTTACTCTGACAAAGATTTTGATGCTAATGGTTATGGATGCAGATTCTATTGCAGTGAGAGCACTACATCACTAAATTTTGGGGTGTGCAAAGTATTGGCTCTCCTAAGAAGGTAGTTGTCTACTCTTTTTTTTTATGTGTTTTTACTATGTTCTTGTTTGTTTTGTGTCTTGTTATGTGTCATGTTTGTTGTGTTTTGTGTGTCTTTTGTTTTTCGATATGTTGTTTGCATGTGTAGTTAGAACTTTCTATAAAAAATAGTATTATGTTCTCTTTTTCTAAAATAAATATATAATGTGAAAAAAATAGAAAATGAAAATGATGAAAACTAGTTTTTTCTTTATCTTTGCTATAACATAATTGAAATATCTTAGCGTAAGAACCACAAATTTTTTAAAATAAATAAAATTCCACGTGTCTAAATTTTTCACGTTAAATTAGTCCAGCGCTAGGATGTGGCCGATTTGTTGCTTAGCACCCACACAAACATGACGAAAATTTGGGTTCTTTGGTAACTGAAGAATAGTGTTTCCCCAAATAATTATTGAATAAAATATATTTTTAATGGGAAAGTGAGAATAGAGTTTTATAAGGATAAGACCCCTTTTCTCACGGGTTTGCATTCACATGCCAAAAGAGAAAAAGAGAGAGAGAGAGAGAAAGAGAGAGAGAGAGAGAGAGAGAGAGAGAGAGAGAGAGAGAGAGAGAGAGAGAGAGGATGAAATTTGAAGTTGTGACAAGAGGAATTTCGACCAAAGATCTTTGTTATCGGAGTGTTAATTCACAACATTAGTGAAAGAAGTTCGTGTGTAGAAGTGATTAAGGTAAATTTCTAAAGTCCAGAATCGTGTTGGTATTGGGTTCGAAGTTGAGCTTGTAAGCTCAAGAATCCCGAGCATGGGTGAAGGGTTATAGTTGTGAGAGGCAGAAACCAAGCCAAGAGAAGGACCGCCTTCTTCCTCTCAGTATGGTCTGGATGGTGAGTCGAGAATCCATAGTGCATGATAAAGGGATTGCCTGCTAGAAGAGAAGTCACTGAGGAGTCGAACCATAGTGTGGGGAACACTCACTCATCAACGGAGAGTTCTTTGTTCTACATGGAAGCGCACTGGAAAGATATCATTCTGTGGGGGAACAGACCAGAAAGATATCGTTCTACGGGGAAGCAAACTGAAAGGTCCTTCGTTCCTTGGGGGAATGATCTAGAAAGACCTCATTCAATAGTGAAACAATCCGAAAGGATCTTGTTCCATAATGGAAAGATCCTCGTTTTTGGAGCAGAACAAACTTAAGTGATCACATGATCTGCACGTGTCCAAGGAACAAATAGAATTTGCCAAGGACTTCCCATGATGTACAGTGCTGCAGAACGTCAAACCTTCTGCAGAAGGACACCATAGCACATCTATAGTTTCAAGAGAGAGGATCTTGCAGACGCTTGGTCTGCGTTTGTGGATGCACTGTTCATCGTCCGCTAGTACACTGTCTTATTTCTAAGAGCACATTGTCTTCCTATTCTCTTCACCGAGTCATTCGGTTTGGGTTCCTAATCTGGGTTTAGGACCCTCCCATTTTCCTTGTTAATTTTGTTTTCCATATTTCCTATTTATTTTAGAGTGTTTAAACTTATTTCATGGTGAGGATATTTGATGGTCTGTATAACCTTATAATTGATGATTGGGGATTTGTGCACAATACTTTCTATTTCATTACTTTCATGCACTATTATTCTCATGATTGTTATATGGACTTTAGTCCATATTTCTCAAGCTGTGCTCAAACATAAAAGTCTTCCGTTGAAATCCTAGCCTTAGCTGGGTGATCGGGTTCTCTATAAGGATTGGGTCGCCTGACCCAGCTGTAACGACCCGGATTTCTTAATCGCTTATCACTTTAGCATTAAAGTCTTTCTTTGTAAAATTTCTTTCATTTTCTTTAAATAAATCAGAGTGCCAAAATCTGATCGTTACTAAATATTCCTTAAAAATTTTTCTTTCTGAAAAACAAAAAGGAACTAAATGCGGAAGCATAAATCAATTGAGTAAAAAACGGAAAAAGGATAGCATCTAAAATTTATGAAAACAACATATATAAAGAAACTTAAACCATAAACCGAAGTCCTTTAAAATCCAACCGAAATTCATAATATAGGTTTACATCACATTTAAAATTTTGCTTAAAGGATTACTAAAATCACCATTTGATTCTTACTAAACCTTTTCGATTCTTATTTCTCGTTCTCGTGTCGTACTACTACTCCGTTGGCGCATCCATTAGACCTATCGCAGGCTCCACGGGAAAGATCTCCTCCTTCACTTTCGGCATAGTCAACTCGTTACCTACACCACAAGTAAGGACGTGAGCTTACGCTCAGTAAGGAAGGGGGAAATCACATATGCATCTCTCTTTAATTCTGCTTGGAATGGGGGCCACCTAACCCAATTCTTTTCATTATGTTCGTTCTTCACTCGTATCCCGAGTGTGAAGATTGGAGGGTTCTTAGGGGATGAAATCCGCCCTCCAATTCCCTTTTTCGGTTCCTTTTCCAGCATTTCTTGCCTTCGAGGTTCCTCCTCTTCTGGCGTATCCCACCTTCGGAGTTTCCACCCTTACAACGTATCCCGTTAGAGGGTTTCTTCGGTGATGACGTATCTCGCTCATCCCGAACATTCTTTTCTTATCATTCATCCCCTTTTTGGCGTATCTCACCTCCAAGGGTCTTTCTCTATTGGCGTATCCTGCCTCTAGAGCTTATACCCTTCCGACGTATCCCGACGGAGGGCTTTCTCGGTGATGGTGTATCCCGCTCATCCCGGGCACTTTTTATTCATCTTGTCCCTCACTCATGCATGTAGCATCATTCTTTTGGGTGCTTCCTATTAGATTTCTATTAACATGAGCTTATTATAACATATCACATATAGAAGAACAAAATCCACAGCAATTAAGAAAAGACATTGCATGCTTCACATATCAACGAACTAATCATACTATCATCGAAACGAAATATAACATTTGCACAACATACAGATTATACCATCAAGGAAGTGTTGCAAAACCCGTTATGGGAATGCTTTCTACTTATGAATAACTGACAACAGGAAAATTCCAACTAATACCAATGTCATCACAATTGTAGTATTAAACATCCTTAACTCCACATGGAAGGTACATTTATCTCATCTCACTGCAGCAAGTTAATTTGAAAGGTCAGTGAAGACAACTTTAATCATGCTTTTGACATATGTGAGAACCTACAGATTAATTCATGCTTTAACCATGTCATTTCTTCCATTCGCTTTTCATAATTAATTCAGCCATATCATCATCTTGTCACTCTTTATTCATATTATAATATAGAAATTCAATCATAGCATGGACAATAATTAACACCAGTTCTAGAAATTGAGCATTTCTTTTCACTCTCATTATAGCAATAAATGTTTCCTAACCAGAGAATTTGCACCAATATTAGCACGAACCATAATACCAAGCCTCCTTTTAAGTGATCATGCTTTTAACCCTAATATATCACAGCAGTTGATTTTTAACATGTACGACAAAATGAGTTCCAAACCAGCAAAATATCTGAAACAAATTCAGAGAAGATTTACAACTATTTTCATGCTTTTGAATCATTGTCTTGTTGAAAGAAGCCATTTCTGAGTTCATGAAATTTCACGATAGGTTAGCTTTGCCATTTCATTGTCCATTCATCTGTTTCTTTCCCTTTCTTGGAGTTAATTATCATTCATTTATAACATGACCAAGTCCTTATTGCATCACAATATAATTTTCTTCTTCAATTACTAGTTTCCATCTTAGGTATTAATCATCTTCACTCTAGTTGACAGCAACCATAAAGAAAACCAGCAGGAAATCCAACTAAACCAGAAAAGAAAACTAACATCTCCTAACAACAACAATTACTTGGGTGTAGGAAACAAGGCCAAAACAAACCCAATCCTTACTTTCTTTTCCCTAAGCATTTCATGTCAACATTCATCACGTCTTTCCTCTAGTTCATCACTTCTTTTCTCCAAACATTTCCTTTCATTGATTTCAATAACTTAATTTGCAGGAAAATAACAATCAGGAAAGTAACAACCAAAGGATCATTGCAGGAAGCATCTAACAATAAAGAAAATTCTACAACTAATCACTTGTGGGTAGGGCTTAGAGGGCCAAGACATACCCAATCCTTACCTTTAAAGGTTGAATGTCCTCCCAACAGCAACTCCTCACGTACACTTAACAGCTCCCTCAACGCTCAATACTCAACAAAAAACCAAAAAGGAAGAAGAGAGCTTCCTATCATTAAATGGAAGAAAAGCTCACCTAAACAACGAGGAAAAACGTGCATGTAGAGTGGGCTACTCAGCAGCTGCCATGACTTCTTCCACCGAAAGTGTGCGTATTAACTCGAAAATGCCAAATTTCGTCAATATTTGCTGACTTTTATCCCTGATTTTTCGCAGATCTGCTGTCTTTCGGACGGTGCGAACGCCGTACAGTCGTCCGCATCGTCTGCAAAACCAAAAATCACACAGAAACAGCGTCCTAAACATGCGTCCTTATCGTCCGAAATCGGGTTGTGGACGCCATTTGGTCGTCCGCATCGTCCGCATGGTGTCGTCCGCGTATCAAAATTGGACAGATTCATTGCGGACGCAAAATTCATCGTCCGCATCATCCGCATGTACCGTCCGGATGCTCCCTGTTTGTACAGATTCAATGCGGACTCCAATTTATTCGTCTGCCGCATCCGCGTCCCATGTTTCATATTTTCTTCTAAATCTTACCCAAGTTAAATGCCTACGAGGGTATACGTCGCAACATAACATCCATAGAATGATGTATTAACTCAATTTATTCTTAACAAAACAATTACATCGTTTTAACCGGAGAATTTATGATCGGGTTGTTACATCAACATTTTTGTTAGACCCGCCTTCGGGTCGTGACAGTTAGTGCTTTGTAATTGTTTTAGTTAAAAGCAATGGATCAACATGATTTAAAATTTTGAAGTAGGCACTGTAAGTTGGTTTTCCACTGCTAATGAACAAAAATAATGACAAACTTGCTATGGAATACTTGAAAAGTTTTAAAAAGCATTATTTTAAGATTTAAGGTTGTTGATAAATTTTTATGAATTTCTCTTTGTTGTAGCAAGTAAGCTAAACTTTGTAGGATTATGGACGCACTATTAGAAAAAGTAATGTATAAAAAAAATACAAGTTTGGGGAAAAATTAAAAGCTCTGAGATTAAATCCACTTTCAACTTGAGTAAGCATTTTGAATATGCAATGAATGGAAATTGATCATAAATAGAGGGACAAAGGAAGGAACTCTGTCTCTTGGTTAAAAAGAATGGATTCTTTGAATGTGAATATACTGAGTAGCTGAATGTCTTCATTACTTGTGTTGACACTTACGTAAAAAAAAAAGTATAGCGATGGGAAAAGGACAATCTAAATAAAGGTGTTACAAAAAATGAAGTAATACCTTGTTGGTTTGTAAATTTTTTCAAGTATTGTCTCCCTTCTATTATTTATTTGGTTGATTTGTAATGGTTAAGAGAAGTTTATAAAAGTGGTTCATTAAACTTTGATTTTAAAATTTGATTTTTTATTATGTTTGAGGATGCTCGCACAATCTATTCATGATTTGCACACACAAACGAATATGAGAATTGTTTGTAGTACAAATTCTTAGTGACTAGATCTAATTTTAGAGAGTTGAGCTATAAATAAAAATCGATGAGCTTGGAAGAAATAGAGTGAAAATTAAAAGTTGAGTGAAAAAAAGATTATCATTTTATTTGCATTACTTGAGGGTGTGATAACTATATTTAATAAAGTTCTTATGATATAATTTTACATTGATTTATTAACTAATATGAATGAATCCATGAATTTACTTAATTCAATCTTGGATTTTTGTCTATAAATGAAAAATGCCGATCCTCATTAAATCCTCCAATTTTTAGAACTCAGTCTGATGCAATCTTTAGAAATAGTTCAGCAGAGTGGCTTCAATTCCATTAACTAGAAGTAGTTCTTTACATTTGGAGAAGAGAAAGCTACAACCTTACCTTATTTGTTACGATATTGTACACTTGTACTTGTCTGATCACTGTATTACTTGTTACGATAGTGTACACTTGCACTTGAGCATAATTTTCACAATTTTTTTAGATACTGCATGAGCATTAAAGAAGAAAACCCTAAAATTAAATATTTTAATCCAGATATGGAACGAACTTTTCAAGCTAACAGTGAAATCTAATTCAAGACAAAATGGGTGACGAAGCTACACAAGGTCCCATAAACAACAGAAACATGTTGATCCATGACTCTGCTATTTCAAGAACACATGGATTAAACTTTGGTATCGCACAACCTATCATTCAAGCAAGGAACTTCAAACTCAAACTCAAACCGATTATGCTACAAATGCTACAAATAGTTGGGCTATTAAGTGGTCTGGTTACAAAAGACCCTCATCTGCACCTTAAAAATTTCATGGAGATCAGTGATTCCTTCAAGGTGGATGGAATTTTCAAACATGCATTGCAATTTAAACCTTTTCCTTTTTTTAAAGGACAAAGCTAAAGCATGATTGAGCTCGCTAATAGAGAATTCCATATCAACATAGGAGGAGCTAACAGAAAAGTTTTAATGAAATTATTTCCCACCGATCAAGAATGCTAAGCTATGCAATATAGTCACCTCATTTAAAAATCTCGGTAATGAATCACTTTATAAAGCATGAGAAAGATATAAGGAGGTGATAGGAAAATTATCCACAACATGAGATACCTAAATGGATGCAACTGAAAATGTTTTACAATGGACTTAGTGGGAAAGCTAAAGCTACCAGTGATGAAAAGCAAATGGAGCAATCTTAGCAAAGAATTATGATACAACTTATAAAATTTTAGAGATGATGTCGAGAAATCACTACGACTGGCCTACTGAAAGAGCAATAACTTTAAAAGTTGCAGGGCTACATGAAGTTGATGCTTTTCATCAATCCAATCTCAAATCTCCTTGGTAACAAACATGGTAAAAATCTGTCATTCAAATCCTGAGTCAGCATGTTACATTGAAAATTATAAATAGAATAAAGAACTTCAAAAGAAACAGTGATGCCTACTCAAAAAGTCACAATCTAGGTGAAGATTATACTTCAATTTCAATTGGAGTTGTCAAAATCAAAGTCAAGGAGTTGGACTTTGAAATGTGTAACAAAGACCTCAAAACCCACTTGGTTTTGGGCACCAGAATAGACCAACAGCAGGATTCATCTTAAGAAAAGCTACTGAAATGTTTGATGGAAGAGACAAGAACCGCAATCCAAAGTCAAGGTGCATCGTTGAGGAACTTGGAGTGTTAAGTTAAGTAAAAAGGATAGTTAATTTAATTAAGGGGAGAGAGAAGAGCAGTTTTAGGCAAATATATGTATAAGTGGTGTAAAAATATAAGGCAGTGGCAGGGTTGACGGCGGTTGAGAAGAGGGAGCGGTCGATAGAAAGGATGAAGGAGTGGACAACGTGGGGGAACAGACGATGGAGCGGCTGGCATTTCTGCATTGCAGCGGTCGAGCAGTGCTCGACTGATCCAACTAGGTTCCATTTTTTTAAGCGCTGCTTCAAACTGGAAGGAAATTTAAGTGGGAACGGTCGAGCACTGCTCGACCTGTCCCACATGGTTTTCAGCAAATTGTAAGTCCCGAAAAGTTTGCTTTGATGATTTCTTCATCTACACTCCTACTTTATAGATGACAACTCCTAATGGGTGTTAGGTGAGAATTATGGTGATGCATGAAACATGTAAGGGAAGCTTGCTCGAAGAAATAGAAAGACAGAAGAGAGAAAGTGAGAGGGAGAAGCTCTCTGGAAAGGCAGAGTCGTGAAGAAGAAAAGAGGAAGGGGAAAAGCAAGGGAGGACTGCTGTGAGTGAAAGAGAAAAATAGAGAAAGAGGAGGAGAGTGATGGCCTAGAGGTTCTCAAGAGAGTGAAATACATAGAGGAGAAACTCTGTGGAAAATGCTAAAGGCTGAGAGAGAATTAATAGATAGAGGGGAAGAGAAAGAGAAAGGGAGTGAGGTTCTGGTGTGAGGAGCCGAGTGTGTTATATGAAAAGAGAAAAGGTGAGATAGAAGAAGAAAGGAGGAGCACATCTCCTCAGGCTGTTTCAAGTAAGCATGGTTTATGGATTTTATGAAGATGTTTACCCTGTGAATTTGTTATGAGCTGTTTTGTCATATTTTTTGAAGGAAGAAAGGTGACAGAGAGGAAAGAAGCGGAGGGAAAAAGAATAGAAGAAAAGGAAGCAGGGGATGGACGACTCTCAGAACCTCTGTGCTCTTCGGGTGTTCTTCAGGTGAGGGTTTCTTCATGCTTTTAAGGATTTTATGTGAAGATCATAATGTGGAAAATTAGATGGATGATAAATGTGATGCACTGCAATATGGTTTTGATCCCTGGGTTTCGTTTCTATCGTGGTATATATTGCTCTGTAATTCCTTTCGGTTCATGGATTTAATTATGTTAAAGGAAGAAGATAAAAGATAAAGGATGAAAAATGTAGTACACTATTGATGATTAATGCCCTTTGTTGGTTCCTACTCCTTGGTTTTGTGATGTGTTGCATGCTCTGTTGATTGGATTTATGTTCTGGGTCTCGGTTATTGAACGATATATGTGTTGAAGTTATGGTTGGACTCTGTTATTATTCCCGTAAAGGATATTATCAAGGATAGTTATTGTTGAGAAATATTGCCATGGTTTATAGAACTTTGTAAATGGATATTGTGAGAGTAGTTGGATGAAGATAAAGATATTAGAATGTTGAATGAAAGCCTTTGTGCGCATGTATAATTAAGTGTGATTCTATAGATGGTTATTAACGATAAATGTTATTGATTTTTCAAGGTATTGTGAAGGTTAATCCTTAAACTACTAAGCCGCCTACGAAAATGAGGTAAGTGATATTGAATGTGTTTTGGTTTTTGGGGCCCTACATCGCAAGAGTTAGGATTTGTATGTTGCCTGTATTTACTGCATTATTAGATTATTAAGTTAGGTTGTGATCATGTTTTGAGAATATATTGCTGCATGATGTTGTGTTTATTAGAAGTAGGTTCTTTAAATGATGTGTTTATTAGACTTTAAATAATATTGATAATGATCATGCTTGAGATTATAAGATGTTTATAATGATCATGTTTTGAAGATTTTACTGATGATATAGATACTGTATGCATTCACGAGCATCATCCATCATGGTTTTCAAAACAATATGAAAATGGTTTTTATGCATGATTTTGAAAAGGAAACGGAAAAATGGTTTAATGGATGCTCATACATACTAAGTGTACGATGTTCTCAAGGTATGATCACCCGAAGTGGACAACCATCATTTGGGATGTAGAAATATCCATTTTACCATTGAAAGTAAAACATATAAGAAATGAATTAAACGAAATAAACAGAATGAAAATGGTAAAATAGCCTTTGAGGGTCGGAGTGGCTTGTGTGGCCCGGCTTCCCAAAGAAGACATAAATAGATGTGGTCCAGAATAAGCCCAAGGTTCTTTCCGGGGTATTCTAGGATATGAGATGTGAGCTGTTAGTTGGTCCTTGATTGTTGTCGAGGTTGGCCAATGCAACTGTGTATGTGAGGTCGTTTAAGCGTTGATGCACATGGCCACTAGTGCGCTACGATTGATATCAGATCCGATTGTTGTGCGTGAGTACAACCGCTATCAGAGCTTTCGGTTGATGCTGAAGATGCTATATCGGATGTGTGGGGTTGTTGTGTATTGATGTACACAGTAGCTATCAGGCGGTTCGATCGATGTCGAGCGTTATCACATAGCGTGTGCATTGAAGTGCACAGTTATTGGGTTGCCGATTGATGACAGAACCGAGTGCATTGTTGCGCACAGTTATTAGGTTGCCGATTGATGTCAGAACCGAGTGCATTGTTGTGCACAAAGACAAAAATAGAAACAGAAAAGTGACTAAAATGTAAAGGATAAATGAAACGAAAATGGAGCAACTACATACAAATTTTAAAAGAGCATAGCATGTGCATTTTATAGTTACCTTATATGACTTGCTGAGCGTTAGGCTCATTAGTTTAAGTCTTGTGATATAGGTATACACACGAGAACAAAAGAACAGGTTAAGGAACAGTTGATGAAGGATTTGCACGTGCAGATCTTATTGTTGGCTAGTCTAAAGAACTTAAGAAAGAAAAATGGTTTATAAAGGGTTTTGTAAAGTTATTTAATTGTAAGAGAAAAGGGCTTTCCTTATTTCCATTGTGATTTGAAAAAGGGTTTTAAGAAAAGGAATTCAACTGATTTGTTTTACTAAGTTTTCAGTTGTTTTTACAAAAGAAAATTTTTAAATATTACACGTTTTTAAATGTAAGAAATATTGGGTCGCTACATTTCTTCTTTTCATTCAACTGACACCCTCGAAGTAAGAAAGAGGAGAGAGAGAGAGAGAGAGAGAGAGAGAGAGAGAGGGGAGAGGGAGATCAAATTAGGAAAGAGGGCAATCTAACAATTGATTTGCATTCTCGGTGACCTTGGATCAAACTTTTGTGAAGAGGTTTTAAGGGTAAGCTAAGTTTTGATCTCCGTTCTCGTGTTTAAAGTTTAAGTTTTTATTGGTTTTTGATTCGAATTAAGAAACTCAAATTTGTGAGTTATTACTGCAATGCTTGTGTAAATTTGGGGTTTATGTAGGAGTTTGAGCCAATTTGATGTGAGAAAAAATGTGCATTTTTCTCACAGTTTGGCACTAGAAGGGTCATCCTCAGTTAATTGCTACTATGGGTCTCATCAATCGCGGGAATATCTTGAAGTACTTGGGGATGTCCCTAATGTCAGTAGGAGTCCGAGACGTCTGCATAAGCGCAGATGTTGAGGGATGTCTGCACATGGACGAGACGTCCACACTAGATTTTTACTTCTAAACTAGTCGACTGCACCGGTCGTCTGCGATATGGTCTGACAACCGCGGTAGTCCTTTGGGTATGTGCTTCTTCGAATTTCATGACAATGGGTCATTTTTTTCTTGTTTGAATTCCTAGTCTTGGTATAGGACACAGTCCTCAAATTTTCCTAGATTTTCAATAGAAACTCTTCATGGTTGGCTCTATTATAGGTTCCCATGACTTTGTGGATTTCAAGCCAATTCCCAAAGAGGTTGTTGCTCTGATTGGTCAAAAAATTCACTACAAATGTAGAGATTTTATATTTTATCGCATCGCATTGCATTGCATCATGGTTTTCAAAGTCTTATTTTGTGAGTTGCCATATATAAAAACTCGAAGGAAATTATTTGATAGCACATCAATTATTATACTACATAAGTATACATGATTTTTACACGTTTATATTTACATGCATGCTATTTCAATAATTGCTCTTTTACAGTTACTGGAGGATCAATCTTCTTGATACATTGGTTGGTCATCGTGTTAAAGTATCATGAGGCTATCCCAGTACATTTTCTACTATGTGAAGATGTTTTGTTTGTGCATTGTGTTAAAATATGTAATAGGGTGGTGATAACGCGTTCCTTGGGTTTCAAATCCCTAAACCTGATCTGGATGTATTTGTTTTATGTTGTGTCATTGTTGACGAATTCACCGGCAACCCCTACGAGGTGCCTTAATCTTCATATCGCTCTCACAGTTCTTTCTGTAGGCTCATTAGGTGTTGTTATCTTCAAACTACTACCTTTATGAGTGTTTATATTAGAGAAGTTCTTAAGTGACCCTTCTTTTTCACGGATCCCTATTTATGACCTATGAAAAATGACGTAGGCTTATTTTAATATAGCGGCTAGGTATCCAATAATGTTTTGTCGATAGCTTCATTGGTGGCTCGTGGAGCATGTTTTGATGGTAAAGAATGTTTTTGAAATGATTATAAACTCACGCACGAGTACAATACTACATTTTTATTCATCATGGTTTTGATGTGAAAGATAAAACCAGTTTTACATGTATTGCATTTATTATAACCTACCTACTAAGTTAGTCACTCACTCCAATGACCCCCTCTCTTCACGTAAGGGCAAGGCTAGCTTGGAGTGGGAACTGGGTGATGGATTTTTCTTCTTTTTTACCCTCTCTAACCCTTGAGTGATTTACTTAGTTCTTTGGTGAGGACTTATACATTAAATTTAAACCTATATTAAAAAGATTTGTATGATGTCGAAGTTTGAGTTTGATGCATAGCGTTTAATTCATTTACGCTATTATTTCTCATGATCACTATGTGGACCTAGACCCATCTCATGTGAGCTATGACTTTAATTTTCGTTTAATTCTTCCATTACGAACCAAGCCCTGGGCCAAACGATCGGGTCATTTGACCTGACATTTCTCTTAGGCCTGCCTCTGGGTCATGACAATAATACTCTACTTACAATATTACAACCCATCTCACAACAAAGCAACAAGACGATTTATTAGAAATTTTGAAGAAGTCTAAGAAAGTAATAGGATGGATCATCATTGACATAAAAGGAATCAACCCGTCAATATACATTCACAAAGTACTACTGGAGGATTGCTACAAAAACTCATTTGAACAACAGAGAAAGTTGAATCCAATTTAGAAAGAGGTAGTGAAGAAAGAAACAATCAAATGACTAGACGCGAGAATAATTATCCAATCTCCAGCTTCTAGGTGAGTCTAGTCCAATGCGTACCCAAGAAAGGAGGAGTCAACGTGGTAGAAAATAGTAACAATGAACTGATCCTAAACACGCACTATAACATATTGAAGAATATGCATGGACTATAGAAAACTAAACAAAGCCACTAGAAAGGATCACTTTCCTCTATCTTTGATCAATCAGAAGTTGGATAAATTGACCGTGAAAGAATTCTATTGCTTTTTGGATGGGAATTTTGGTTATAATCAAATTGGTATAGCACTAGAGGATCAATAGAAGACCACCTTCATCTGTCCTTATGGAACCTTTGCATTTTGACGAATGTCATTCGGCTTATGCAATGAAACAACAACCTTTTAAAAGTGCATGATGGCTATATTCTCCAACATGGTGGAGACCATCACAAAAAGTTTTTTGGATGATTTTTTTGTCATTGGAAATTCTTTCATAGATTGTTTACAAAACCTAGAAAATGTTCTGCATAAATTTGACGAAACCAATCTCCTTCTAAACTGGGAAAAATGTCACCTCAAGGTACCTTAAGGAATAGTCTTTGGCCAAAATGTTTTGACAAAAAGAATAGAGGTTGATAGAGCTAAAATCAAAGTGATTGAGAAGCTGCCAACTCCAACATCAGTGAAAGGGATTAGAAGCTTCTTGGAATATTAAGCTATTGAAGATGATTTATAAAAGATTTCTCCAAAAATATCTAAAGCTCTATGTTCATTGCTAGAGCAAAACGTAAAATTTGAGTTTATTGATGCATGTCATTCTTCTTTTGCAAGTTTAAAAGAAAGATTGTAGACAACTTGGATAATCGTGGCTCTAGATTGGGAATTGCCCTTTTGAATTGATATGAAACACTAGTGATTATGTTGTTTGAGCAGTGTTTGGGTAGAGAAAGAACAAAGTTTTTCATTTAATATATTAAGCTAGCAAAACCCTAATAGATGCACAACAAAATTATACAACTACTGAGAAGAGTTGTTTTTATGGTATTTGCATTTGGAAAGTTCAGGGCCTACTTAGTGGGAAGCAAATTCATAGTGTATACTGATCATACAACAATAAAATATCTTATAGTCAAGAAAGATGAATAACCTAGGCTCATAAGATAGGTAATTCTATTTCAAACATTTGATTTATAGATTAGAAACAAGAAGGGCATTGAGAATCAAATTGTCGACCACCTATCTAGTTAGAAGTTGAAGTTGAAAACAAAAATGAGATCTTGATATCTAAGAGTTTTCCTTATGAGAAGCTATTCAGGGTATAGATAAGCAAGCTCCCATGGTACGTAGACATTGTGAACTACATAATCAGTGGCATCATTCCAGCTGAGTTTTCAAGTCAACAGAAGAAAAAGATCATGCATGAGGCAAAGTTCTATTACTGGGATGAACCCTACTTATTTCAATAGTGTGTTAACCAAATCATGCAAACATGTGTACTGATGCACCACGGCTCCACCTCATTTTTATTTAAATTAAGTATTTTAATTTTTAATAGTTTAATTATTGTTTATTTTTGTTGTTTGGATTTGGTTGTCCGTTCATGTCTCATTTGTAAGGGTATTATTGTAATTATTAATTAGGGCTTAACCCTAATTAGCTTAGTATTTAAGCTTCTCTAATTGTCATTTGTAAGAGTGAAGAATTTGATATAGAAAACTGAATGTTTGTTCAACTTGGAGTTTCTCCAGTCTGCTGCATCGTTTTCAGTAAGTAATATCCGATTAAATTTGTGTGTACCAAAATTGAGATCATCAGCTTGTAAGTTTTGAGTGATTTCTCTTATTGCTACTTATTTCCTTCTTTGTGCCGTCAAAGAAGAACATCCAGTAAAGGTGGTAAAAAAACTTTCAAAGATCCAAGTTGGAGAGCTACTTCTTGAGAAGCAGCCGTTGAAGTTAGTGACACCGCCATAGTGTTGTTCAGACCAACTTGTTACATTTTTGTTTATTTATTTTAGTCATTACCATTGAGAGAAAACTGCCACCATTCACAGAGGACTTCCAGCTTGCAAGCTTTGGCCTTTCTTCAGCATTTCAGCTGTGGGAATTATATTTTACCTTCAAACATATTCAAATTTTAGTTCCCATCATTTCTGAATGCAAAGGATCAAATTCCAGAACCGTTTCGTTCAGATTCGTGCTTCACCATTTTGTCGCTCTCAGTGCTCTGCTACATTTGGGACATCCAGCCTTGCAAAGAAAAATGTCTGTTCTTTTAAATTCAGCACCAATTTCTGTTAAGGGACGTCCGTCCTCCCATCGGCGTCAGCTCCCGTTAATTGTTCATCAATTCATTAGCCTTGAAGGACGTACGTTCTTCTAACAAGGACGTCCGATATGTCCTCAAGTTTAACGTCGTCCATTCCATTGCTGTAAAGGACGTCTGTTCCACAAAAGGGACGTCCTTTATTCCCCTGTTTTAAATGCTCGCCTCTCCTTCACTCAAATGACGATGCTTCACCTATAAGGGACGTCCATCACTAATATATGTTGTCCGTTATCCACTTCTATTGTTCGTTGGCTCCATAAGGGACGTCTGTTCCTCTATAAGGGACGTCTATTGTTCCCAATCTTTGACGTCCGTCTTTTCTAAAGGGCATCTGTCTTCTCCAAAATACCCGAGCCTCTCCTCGCCTTCACTCCAACACCCAAGTAAGCTTCCGCTAGTGTTTCATTTATCCATCAACACTTCCACGGGGTGCATCGGGTATAGATAAACAAGCTTCTATGGTACGAAGACATTGTGAACTACATAATCAGTGGCATCATTCCAGTTGAGTTTTCGAGTCAATAGAAGAAAAAGATCATGCATGAGGCAAAGTTCTATTACTGGGATGAACCCTACTTATTTCAATAGTGTGTTAACCAAATCATGCAAACATGTGTACCAGATGAAGAAAAGGTAGGCATCTTGTAGCACTACCACATATCACCTTATGGAGGACACTAAGAAGGCAAAAGAACAATAGACAAAGTATTACAGTTAGGATTTCATTGGCCAAGTTTATATAAGGATGCACAAGAATTTACGAAAAATTGTGATAGATGTCAGAGGTTGGAAAACATCTCACATAGGCATGAAATAGCTCTAAACAATATTCTGAAGGTATAACTCTTCAATGTTTAGGGTATGGACTTTTTTGGACCATTTCCAAATTCATTCAGAAATCAATACATTCTTGTGGCTGTGAATTATGTTTCAAAATGGGTTGAGGTTGTAGCATTACCAAAAAATGATGCTAAGGTTGTGGTTAGATTTTTTGTAGAAGAATATATTTACAAGTTTTGACACACCAAAGGCCATTATCAGTGATGGAGGAGCACAATTTTGCAACAATCAAGTCACTTTTAACAACATATGGGGTTAGACACAAAATTGCTACAACATACCACCCGCAAACTAGTGGCCAACCAGAAATATTGAACAGAAAAATAAAGAAAATCTTAGAGAAAGTGGTGAATCATTCAAGACCTTGAAGTTGGGTAATGCATTATGGGCATACAGGACAGCTTACAAGACACCTGTGAGAGTTTTTTCTTATCACATTGTGTATGGAAAAGACTCTCATCTACTTGTGGAGTTAAAACACAAAGTTGGGATTTATCCAAGTTAAATTTTGATACTCAAGTTAATGGAAAGAAAAGATTTCTATAGTTTATTGAACGGGAAGAACTAAGAAATTGGAGAAACGAAAATACAAAGCATTACAAAGATAAGGTTAAAAAGTGGCACAACAATAGAATTTTGCAACACAATTTTGAAGTTGGGCAACTGGTGTTACTATTCAACTCTAGGTTAAAGCTATATTTAGGAAAGTTGAAATTACATTGGTTAGAGCCTTTCCAACTAGTCGAAACATACCCTTATGGAGCAGTGTAGATGTTGGATCTTAACTCAAAAAAAAACATTCAAAATAAATATTCAACGGTTAAAAATTTATCATGGAGGAGCCTTCAGCAAGGAGAAAACTTCCATCTCCTTGTACGACCTGAGCTTAGCCTTAATGTGGAAGGAATCTAAGCTGAAAGATTTAAAATAAAGCGAGTCCAAGGTTTTTGTGTTTTAATCATCACACACTTGAGATTAGTTGCATGCATATAGTTAGTTGTAGCTAATATTTTTGTATTTGTTTGTATTTCAAGAACATTTTAAAGAGAAGTTTGAGGGAGCATATGCATAAGAAGGGAAAGAAGGCAAATAATTCAAAGTGACATGATGCTTTGCTAAGCAAGGTGTGCATGGAAAAAATAATCTTTACTAAGGGAAAAAGACGTGTGACGCATCTTGAGGGGAAACTGTGCATTTACAAGTCAGGCCACGCTCGAGCCCACGTTCAAGTCCAAGTGCCCAACGCTTTTACCAGCGTAGAACAAATTCCCAAATTTTTACCCCCTAAAAGTTTTACCCTAACCAATTCAGAAACGACCCACAATTTGAAATTCTGCTGTTCCTTATCTTGAGATGATTGCTATAAAAATCCATCGAATCACCTTTATCTTCATTCACTTTCCAGCTTGACCAGACCTCACACAATAGAAATGGTAATCGAGTAGTTAAAGAAGCGCATCAACATGGAATCTAGTGTTGGTTTTTAGGTTTCCTCGCACGGCGAAATTACCGAAGTTCATAACAACGGTAACGTACGTAACCTATGTATCATGAAAAACAATTTTAACATGAACATAAAACAGATCGATGTTATAATATATTAATAATAATATGTATTCAAAAATATTTATTTAGATCTAATCTAAAAGATGAAGAATATTACCTTTGTAGCTTACTTCACACGGGTACAAAATCAACCTTCGATCTTCTCCGCCAATCCTCCTCACCTCGAATAAGTACGTGGGGCGTGATGAATGAAACAAGATCACACTCAATTTATGATAGATCGTATTCTCAACACATGAGACAATCTATTTGGATTTAGAAAACACTTCTCTCTAGCCAACACGGAAGACACAAATTTTGCTCTCAAAATGGATTTCTTAATCTCAAATATTTCAACCTCAACTTCAACTTTTTCTTCAACCTTTATCTAATGAGGTTGGACCTCTATTTATAGTGGTATTGCTCCACAATGGCCATTATGACATTTAGAGAAAAACACTACAAATTCCTCATTAAAGTTATAATTGATTTCATACATTTATAAAAATGTTATGAAAATCAAAAGTCTTGTCACCATAGCTCAACACTTGGCATATTTAAGTTATAACACATTTATAACAAAAATGTTATGGAAAACAAAAGGTTATGACATTAATTCAAATTTGACAAAATCCATTTTAAAAACTATTTTTAAAAGTTACTTTATATTTGTTAATTAATTGAATAATCAATAATTCAATTATTTCATCTAATAAAAAATAATAAACTTATTATTGAGTGTATTAAATAATTAACTCATAATTAATTATTTAACCTTCTTTGTTCATTTTATATTATTCGAATAATGATAGAAGGTGACAAAAGGACTGATGGACCTATAGTTTTAAGCTCCAATAATATTTTGTTAATTAATATAAACTCTTTATATTAATTAATATAATTATTAACTCTAAAGTAATTTCACTAAATACTTAGAGTTGTACTCTCAAAACTATAGAGTATATTTACTTAAAGTAATGTCCATTGATATAGTCAATATATATGTATTAATCCTCCATTTAGATTCGCAATAGAGCTAGATTTATAATCCGTTAACCTCTTATATTGTGTATTTATCCTTGACTACCATTAGTTCTTGATTGAATAATTTATTCATAACGATTATGAATTGCGCGCTAATTATTCGATTCTTGAACTAACAAACAAGAGAATCTATAGAAATGGATTTCATTGTATCATTATTAACATTCTCAGCTTTTCATTTTAATTTACTCCCAATATACAAATGTAATACCCCGAACTTTTATATTAGAATTTAATAAAGACAATTGAAGGGAAATTGAAGATTTTAGAATTAATTGGACAGTTATCGGGGTATTACCAAGAGCATAATCGTCAATCATAATCATCAAGTGATATTTAAAATAATCGAGAATTTAGATGCGGGTTAAGAATAATTTAATTAAATAAAAGATGTAATTAAATCGGTAATATGACTTTGATTTGGGTAAAAAATTGATTTAAATTAGTGGAGAGTTAATATAATTGATAAATTGGAATTAAAGAATTAAAAGAAAAATAATTAATAAAAAAAAAAAAGAACAAATGGCCTTTGCCATTTACGGGATGAGAAGAAATAGGAAAAGGGGGAGAGGGAGAGAGAGAGAGCAAAGTGAGAGAGGCGATCGGAGCAAGCGAGCTGGCGACAAAAGTGATGGCGACGGCGACGGCGGAGGCTCGGGCTTGGACGGTGACCGCCCGACGAGCGGCTGCGAGCGAAGACGTCGCGGCTAGGGCTCAGATTGGACGAGCTCGCGGGTCGAATCGGAGCTGCTTCTGCAGGCAATTTCCGGCATCAATTCAAGGTAAGTTCGCCGGATTTCCTCCTTTGTTGTTTTGTATTGTTGGACTGTTGGTTGGAAGCTCCCTGCTAGGAGTCGAATGTGGATCTCGAGTTGGACAGGGGTGTCGTTCACGAAGGAACGACTTGTCGTTCACGAAGAAATGACTTGTTGTCGTCTGGCCTACAGTTTGGTTCGAGTCTTCCCGCTGGTTCCTACCCATGAAGGACGACATAACGTATGTCAGCTACAATGATTGAAGGCCGAAGATTTCGGGTTGAGCCGTGGAATGACAGAAACGAATCTTCCAGCTGGATTGCACGCTGCCGACACTTTGCTGGAATGGGTTGAATAATTGAAAAGGAGACAGAAGAATTGATGAGCTTGTCAACCCACTTTAGAAAAGTTGAAGTTGGTTGTCGGGTTGGGAGGAATTAAAAAGGAAAGAGAGGAGAGTTGCAGAGGGTGTCCTGATGTTTGGCAGTACTGGCCTAGAGCTGAAGCGGGAGGAGGCTTCGGGTCTGCCCTATCTGGTGAGGTTTCCTCTCGGTTGTGTTGTGTTAGTTTGATAGTTTTTGTTTAAGATGAAGTCCAACATTGATATTGCTTAATCATTGGTTCTGTTTTGGATGTTAACTCCCATGTTGGCGTTGAGTAGTATTTTAGGATGTTGTAGGTAACTTTGGGATATTTGGTTGATTATATTTACCTTCTGTTGTTAAATGAGATATTGTTGATGCTCTATTGGACGATGGATTGTTCTATTCATGGAATAAATGCTCTTTGCCTCTATTTGTTAAACATTTTGAATGGAAAAAAAAAAAACATACCCTGTTGGATGCTTGTTTAGATTTCTAGCTCTGATGTTGGATGTTGTTAGTTGACAGCTTTGTGATGGTCTTTGGCTCTGTTAGTTGACCTTTGTTAGTTTATATCCCATGAATCTGAGATTTGGATTTTAGTTGTCTACTGTTGGATGAATCTGGAAATGTTTTGTTCAATTCATTCAAGAAACATGTTTCGGACTAATATTCCATAAGGGTTATGGATGAATATAAACATTTTGTTGGTTGTGAAAAATATAGTGGGAAAGAATATGCTGCATTTTGGATTTTTAGTTAGATATTGGTTGGTTGTTATAAATGTGAACCATGTTGGAATAATTTATTAGACGTAGGTTGCCGTATACATAAATTGTTCTTTGTTGGAGTTATGTTTATGGATCTCATGATGGAAATGATTAAGCTACTATTTGGATATAAACTCGTTAGTTACAGCTTTGATGAGGCACTCTATTGGTTTTGATTCACTTTATTTTAGGATAAGTATATTTGAATATTGGATTAAGTCATTATACGTCCCAGACCTTGATTCAATATTATTATTTGGACATTTATATATGGGTCTATAATCTGTTACTGGAATCACGTTGACATTCGATACGCATTAAATTTAGTCGTTATCAATCGAGACTCATTAATCAATGAAGGTTTCATTTAAGAAACTCGAGTAGATGACGTATAAAGAATAAGAACATAAAAGAAGGTGAGATTAATAAGTTGATTAAATTGATTTGATTAATAATTAAATGTTATTATGTTTTGAAGGTACTAAAAGAGAAGAAAGGAAACGATTAAGCGATGATCACATTCAAGCTTCAAGGTAAGGAATGGGTTGTCTTGGCCTTGTGCCCTACACCCAAGTAAAGTGTGCGTGAGTAGTTTCGTGTCCGTGTCTAAATTATTCTTGTTATGATAAATGCTAAGTTTCCTTTTCGGTACTATGAAATAAAAGGAAGTGAATTGAGCAAAGAATAAAAGAGAAAAAAAATTACAAATGATGAAATGAAAAAGAAATGCATAATGAGAACGAACGAAAAATGAAAGATGAAAACTGCTATGATGAAATTGAATGAAACAAAAGAACAAGGTGTAAGTCAATTTAGCTTTTATTGCTTTCTTTAATGTGGATTGTATCTTGGTTCTGGATAGGAACCCTCTAATTTAGTTAAAGGCAATCTAATGAGCATGATTTTATCGCAAAATGGTGATAAACCTTGTTACCTAGGAAAAATACGTTGAACTCCTTAACTAGACTCTTATGCATATGTTAATAAATTTAAGCACGAAATTATAGTATGGACTAAATATAACACCAACTTAGTTTAATGAGCATGTTAGTAATGAAATAATTGAGCATGTCCTCATGATAACC
>CM039468.1:14140317-14180798 GCA_022433065.1 Begonia loranthoides
AGAGAGAGAGAGAGAGAGAGAGAGAGAGAGAGAGAGAGCAAAGTGAGAGAGGTGATCGGAGCGAGCGAGTCGGCGACAAAAGTGACGGCGACGGCGGAGGCTCGGGCTTGGACCAACCGCCCGGCGAGCGGCTACAAGCGAGGAGGATGGACGACGTCGCGGCTAGGGCTCGGATTGGACGAGCTAGCAGGTCGAATCGGAGCTACTTCTGCAGGCGATTTCTGGCGTCGATTCAGGGTAAGTTCGCCGGATTTCCTCCTTCGTTGTTTTGTATTGTTGGACTGTTGGTTGGAAGCTCCCTGCTAGGAGTCGAATGTGGATCTCGCGTTGGACAGGGGTGTCGTTCACGAAGGAACGACTTGTCGTTCACGAAGAAATGACTTGTTGTCGTCTGGCCTACAGTTTGGTTCGAGTCTTCCCGCTGGTTCCTACTCGTGAAGGACGACATAACGTATGTCAGCTACAATGATTGAAGGCCGAAGATTTCGGGTTGAGCCGTGGAATGATAGAAACGAATCTTCCAGCTGGATTGCACGCTGCCGACACTTTGCTGGAATGGGTTGAATAATTGAAAAGGAGACAGAAGAATTGATGAGGCTGTCAACCCACTTTAGAAAAGTTGAAGTTGGCTGTCGAGTTGGGAGGAATTAAAAAGGAAAGAGAGGAGAGTTGCAGAGGGTGTCTTGATGTTTGGCAGTACTGGCCGAGAGCTGAAGTAGGAGGAGGCTTCGGGTCTGCCCTGTCTGGTGAGGTTTCCTCTCAGTTGTGTTGTGTTAGTTTGATAGTTTTTGTTTAAGATGAAGTCCAACATTGATATTGCTTAATCATTGGTTCTGTTTTGGATGATAACTCCCATGTTGGCGTTGAGTAATATTTTAGGATGTTGTAGGTAACTTTGGGATATTTGGTTGATTATATTTACCTTCTGTTGTTAAATGAGATATTGTTAATGCTCTATTGGACGATGGATTGTTCTATTCATGGAATAAATGCTCTCTGCCTCTATTTGTTAAACATTTTGATTTCTAGCTCTGATGTTGGATGTTGTTAGTTGACAGCTTTGTGATGGTCTTTGGCTCTGTTAGTTGACCTTTGTTAGTTTATATCCCATGAATCTGAGATTTGGATTTTAGTTGTCTACTGTTGGATGAATCTGGAAATGTTTTGTTCAATTCATTCAAGAAACATGTTTTGGACTAATATTCCATAAGGGTTATGGATGAATATAAACATTTTGTTGGTTGTGAAAAATATAGTGGAAAAGAATATGCTGCATTTTGGATTTTTAGTTAGATATTGGTTGCTTGTTATAAATGTGAACCGTGTTGGAATAATTTATTAGACGTAGGTTGCCGTATACAGAAATTGTTCTTTGTTGGACTTATGTTTATGGATCTCATGATGGAAATGATTAAACTACTATTTGGATATAAACTCGTTAGTTACAGCTTTGATGAGGCACTCTATTGGTTTTGATTCACTCTATTTTAGGATAAGTATATTTGGATATTGGATTAAGTCATTATATGTCTTAGACCTTGATTCAATATTATTATTTGGACATTTATATATGGGTCTATAATCTGTTGCTGGAATCACGTTGACATTCGATACGCATTAAATTTAGTCGTTATCAATCGAGATTCATTAATCAATGAAGGTTTCGTTTAAGAAACTCGAGTAGATGACGTATAAGGAATAAGAACATAAAAGAAGGTGAGATTAATAAGTTGATTAAATTGATTTGATTAATAATTAAATGTTATTATATTTTGAAGGTACTAAAAGAGAAGAAAGGAAACGATTAAGCGATGATCACATTAAAGCTTCAAGGTAAGGAATGAGTTGTCTTGGCCTTGTGCTCTACACCCAAGTAAAGTGTGCGTGAGTAGTTTCGTGTCCGTGTCTAAATTATTCTTGTTATGACAAATGCTAAGTTTTCTTTTCGGTACTATGAAATAAAAGAAAGTGAATTGAGCAAAGAAGAAAAGAGAAAAATTACGAAGGATGAAATGGAAAAAGAAATGCATAAGAAGAACGAACGAAAGATGAAAGATGAAAACTGCTATGATGAAATTGAATGAAACCAAAGAACAAAGTGTAAGTCAATTTAGTTTTATTGCTTTCTTTACTTTGTTATCTAGGAAAAGTACGTTGAACTCCTTAACTAGACTCTTATGCATAGGTTAATACACTTAAACATGAAATTATAGTATGGACTAAATACAACACCAACTTAGTTTAATGAGCATGTTAGTAATGAAATAATTGAGCATGTCCTCATGATAACCGATTTAATCATGCTTTTATGGGTAGTTTAGAGTTCGATGAGCATGCCATACGTTGCTTTACTTTCTTATTTCTTTTATAAGTCGATATCAATTCAGTGAATGTAATTCTTTATATGCGCAAGTTCAACTATAGTATGTTATTTCAATGAGCATTTGTAGTACGTTTATTTAAATAAGCATGTTTATTGCAATGTATGTTTTGTACGGTAGAATGTATACGTATTTCATGATAATAGAAACCAAGTAAGGGGTAACCTTCGGATGGTACCCACATGCATGAGTGAGGAAAAATGAAATGAAAAAGAAAAGAACCCTAAAGGCAGGTATATGCCGGGAAAAAGAAAAGAACCCTAAAGGCGGATATATGCTGGGACAGAAAGAAAGAACCCTAAAGGCGAGTATATGCCGGTAAAAAGAAAAGAACCCTAAAGGCGGGTATATGCCGGGAAAAGAAAAGAACCCTAAAAGTGTGTATATGTCGGGAAAAGAAAAGAACCCTAAAGGTGGGTATATGCCGGAAATAGGGATTTGGAGTAGATGGGTAGCCCGAGCAGCTAGGCCATCTCAAAGGAAAATCACCAATCTCCAAGCTCGATGTACGAGTAAGAACGAATAAAGAAAATGAACGTAATGAAAGAGTTGGGTTGAGTGGCCCTCAATCCAACAAAGACTAAAGAGAGAATGCATAAATTGTTTTCCCCATCTCCTTACTGGGCGTAAGCTCACGTCCTTATTTGTGGTGTAGGTAAAAATGACGAACAGATAAGAGAAAGATGATGAATACGAAATGAAGCAGGGATGGATGATTTCGCACACAGGAGATTCGGGTTGGCAAGGCAAAGGACAAATGAAAGTAAACAGTTATGAATCAATGAAGTTAAAGAGAAGTAAACAGTATTGATGAAATAATGATTCAGTTTTAATTGATCAAAACGATTGAATGGCTTAGTATGGTTAGTATTTATAAAGATGTTTTACGTTTCTGCTATAATTTACAAAGATTGATTTTAACATTTCTGCAGAATTTTAAAAGAGAATTTATAGCATGAACGTTTTGAATAATGGGTTTTACGAATGAGTGTGAGAAAGAGTCAGTAGCGATCCGGTTTTTACTCACTCTGATAACCTTGTTTTGAAAAGAAAGAAAAATTTTAAAATTTTTACGCATTTTCAAGATTTACGAAAATACGGGTCGTTACACAAGGTATACGAATCGTAACTCGTACAAAATTTTATTGTGTAAATCAAAGAATAAATTAAAATAAAATAGGAGTTTATTAAATACAAAGAATTAATATGACCATCATTATGATAAAATTAATTGTTCTATATTTAACGAAAATTATCAGAACTATATAATTTTATCTGGTCCAGTCCTATATAATTATATTATATAAAACATATTTATCTTATGTCACTACATATTTAGTCGGGATATGACTATACATTCTTAATGAGATAAATTATGTTTATGACTATGAACTATGAACTATTTGAAGATTCCATACTTCAAATATAAGTCATGGACATATTCTAGTTATTACTCTTTATATTTTATCCCACATATATACAATATATATGTTAATGTAAAGTTAGCATAAATAACCAAGAAATTTTCTATGAATTTTATAAAACATGATATAAAATGTTAACATAATATCAATAAATATAAATTTATTCATATATTATAAAATTGTTTTTTTACATTTGCTTGTTAGCCATATTACTCCCAACATGTAGCTCATCGAAGTTCATCTCTTTGGAAGCAAAAGCAAAACACGACACAATCCTGACGAAGATGACATTTGCGCCTGAAAAGGGGAAGTCATCAGCAACAATGGGTTATCCTAAGATAGTTCATTCTGTCATCAACGCATATCAGTGGAGACATTTTTGTGCACAACCTGAAGAGCTCATCATCAATGTGGTCAGGGAATTTTACACCAACTTCCCTGTTCATCCACCGCAAAAAGTGAGGGTTAGGCACACTAATGTGCACATGGGAACAGAGCGAATAAATAGGATGATTGGACTTACAAATGCAAATGAATAGTGCCCTACTAAACAATACCTCACCAGAATTTCTGTGACCATTCCATGATGCAATTTGTTATCCAAGCACAGAATGGAAGGTTTCTACTCATAGAGCACACATCATCCAACGAAACACACTCTGGCCAAAAGGCAATTTATGGTACCATTTCTTGAAAATGAGATTGGAACCTTCAACCCATGTTCAGATGGTAACCAAGGAAAAGACAATTTTGCTTTGCTGCATTTTGAAAGGGAGAAAGATCAATGTAGGCCTTGTCATTCATGAGCCAATGTACTTGTGTGCCAAAAAGACCTCAACTCAAATTTGGTTTCCTTCTCTTTTTTACTAACTATGTAAGAGAACTGTGATTTCATGCTTAACAACTGAGGAAAGATTGCGAGAATCATGCATCATCATGCCTATTGTTCTACCAACGATTACCAGTGACAAGACCTCAGACACTTTTGTCCCTCCACCAAGCCAACCTGAAGCAAATCAAGATGCTAGAACTAGTAGCAGTTTGCAAAGACTAGACGCTATAGCATCCAAATTGAAATTGCTAGAGCAGGGAATGGGCCAACAAGAGATGGTCAGTCATACCACGATCCGTATGCTACAATTCATGGAGAGGCAAAATATTCAATTTTAGAATCACGTGGAGGGCCGAGACACTCTGATGCAAATTTCACTGTACAAACAAGCCAAGAGGTCATGGGAACCCTATCATAAGTTTCCATTCCAGATCTTTGAAAGTTTTGAAGATTCAGAGATGGATGAGAACTATTAATGCATCAGTTGTAAATCTGTATTAGTGTAATTAATTGTACGGTTTAGCTTTATTTCTTCCAGGTGCATATACACCCCTGGTACGCATTGTAAAATTCAAAATTTTCAATTCAATACAAACATAGAATAGAACCAACACTCTGAAACTCTCTCTTCCCTCTTGCATTTCACAAAACTCAACTTGGTATTCGAGCCAGGTTTTCTTGTCTGTATACTCCAAATCAAAATTGTCGTGTGGAAAGAAAAAATTGTCATGTCGTTGAAACGGGTCTAGCTTTGTTGTTCCACTCATCCGTCCCCCACTCTTATTGGCCCTACGCTTTCAATACTGTTGTCACTCTTATTAACTATATGCCCATGTGCATTCTAAATTTCAAATCTCCATGAGAATGCTTATTTGGCTCTATAATGCCTTATCATTCTCTTCGAATGTTTGGTTGTCTTTGCTTTCCCTTTCTTCGCCCATTCAATAACCACAAACTTCAACCTCGTTCTTCACCTAGTATTTTTCTCAGTTATATTGCTCATCATAAGGGTTATATATGCTGTTTACATCACTAGACATGTTGTCTTTGATGAAAACTCATTACCATTTAAAAATCTCTCCCCATCTCCTTCCCCTCCTATGTCCTTTACCATTCCTATATGCTCCCTTCCACTCCCATCACTCTCACCACCCACCTCCCCAAACTTACCAAATTCTGTATCCCTCCATTCCACGCCCCTCCTTCCTCCAACTCAAGCTCTTCCCCTACCCAATCACCTCCACCACTTCCCACCATTCCTTCTTCCATCCAAGTCATAGCTCATCCAATCTTTACATTGGACAGCAACCCATTAATTTCCACCCTATTCAAACACGATCCAAAGATGACATTTTCAAACCAAAAGCTTTCCAAACCACTATCCCTATTGATTCCACTCCCACCACTTTCCGCTAGGCTTCCAAAAACAAGCTCTACCTTGCTGCCATGCAAGATGAAATTGACACCTTGCACAAAAATAACACTTGGAAACTTGCTCCCCTCCCTAGTGGTGCTACTCTTATTAACTGCAAGTGAATTTTTCGGCTCAAACTTAATAGTGACAGCTCTACAAATCATTACAAGGCATGCTTGTTTTCCAAAGGATACGATCAAACAAAAGGTATTGATTACGATGAGACCTTTAGTCCGGTTGTTAAACCCACTACTATACGCATTGCTCTTTCATTGGCCTTTTCTTTTGGGTGGACTATCAGACAGCTTGAAATCAATAATGCATTTCTAAATGGCAACTTAACAGAGACGATGTATATGCAATAGCCTCCGGGGTTTGTAAGTCCTTCTCAACCCTCTTATGTTTGCTTACTTCGGAAATCGTTATACGACTTGAAACAATCACCACGTGCGTGGTACATCAAATTGTACGATGCTCTACTTCTTTAGGGTTTTACGGCATCCAAGTTTAATACTTCGCTATTCATCTTTCGGAAGAACTCATCCATTATTCTAATGCTTGTTTGCGTGAATGATATTATAGTCACAGGGAACTCTACCTCACTCATTAACAACTTGATTGGCTACCTACACACCAAATTTGTGGTTCGCAACATGGGTTTAATTAATTAGACTATTAACGGCAGCATGTTTAATTAATTAGAATAAAAACATGTTTAATTAACTAGGTTAGTATGTATAATTACTCCCTTAAGCATGTTAAATTAATTAGGCCTTGAGCATGTTAAATTAACTAGATTTTGAACATCTCATAGCATTTACTAATTTAATCGCAGCACAAAAGCAGGTAAATTTATTTAGTATGTTTCCATAAGCATCTTTATGTCCTGTTTTGTTTGGATAAGCATGTGTAATTAGTTAGTTTATTATCCTTCAAGTATGTTCCCATTAGTTGTTTATTTAGCACGTTTCTATTAGCTAATTCCGAACATGTTTCCTTAATTTATTGATTCTATGTCTAAGCATTTTGTATTGTGTTAAGTATGTTTAATTCGCTTAGATAATTCGTATGTTAATAGTTTATTCATCTTGCCATATTTCTATTATTATATTCGGTAGAATCAAGCTTGTCATATATCGTTGTTATTTTGTTTCTATGTTTGCTTTCAATTAGGATTATTATTGTCGTTCATTATTACTATTAATGTTATTCTTACTATTCATTGTTTACTATTCGTTCTATTCTTACTATTCATTGTTTAATTATTGTTCTTTCTATAATGTGTCAACATGCATTCATGATAATAGAAACAAGTAAGGAGTACCCTCGGGGTGGTACTCACATGTATGAGTGGGAAAAATGAAATGAACGAATGCAATGAACAATGATGAATGATGCAATGGGGGGTTGAAGGGCGGATGGGTAGTTCGGATCTAGCCGATATAGGGTTAGAAGCCGATCAAACTATTTCATCTAGTACGTGTTCCTTCAACTACCAACTCAATGTACGAGTAATAAATGAAACGTAATGAAAGATTGGTTTGGAGCGGACCCATTTCAAGTGAACTAAAGAGAGGCATGATCATATTGCATATTCCCTTTCCTTACGAAGCCTTTGGACGTACAGTTTATTTGTGGTGTAGGTATACATGTATGACGAGAAGAAATATTAATATAGCACAAAGCAGTTAATGAAAGATTTACAGGGGCAGAACTTGTGGCTGGTCGGGCTAAAAACGAGTAAAGTAGTTTGTATAACATCATAATTTACTTAGCATATTTTAATTTGAATGTTTTTGCTTCCGCTATGTTTTAAATAAATTATTATTGCTTTCGTTATGTTTTGATAAATGATTAACAAATGTAATGAATGAATTTTGACGCTCGATTTTAGCACTCTGATTATGAAGAATTTTAATTGTCTTACAAAAGTTTAAAATTTCAAGCATTTTTAAAAGGTTATGAAAAATCGGATCGTCACACAAAGGCCCCCTTAATCTACGCTCAACATCTTTCATAGTTAACCTGCCTGAAAATCCTTCATAATTTGAGCCCAAACCAGAAGAAATTTGGTATGCAATCCATTTCCTTGGCCATGGACAGAGGACAGAATGCACTCGGCCATAAAGCCATAGCCATCCCGAACACCGCAGGATGCAAGACCAAAAACCAACCATTTCCCTCACCTTTAACACAAAAAATTCTTCAGAGAAATTCAGCAACATTAATATTTCTACTCAACATCCACAACCAAGCCAAACAGCTTCAAAAGAAATTTTAAATGAAGTTTCCAAATCCTTACCTGCGATGCACCTCGCAAATCAACAACCTCACCGGAAACAAAATCACAACAACGACACCAAGATTCCAACCCTAAAAGATCAACCTGTCCATTAGAAACTTCTTCACAAGAAAATAAACAAATTACAGGAGAAAGATTGACGTTACCCCAACGACGCACAGTTTGAAAATGCCGAACACTCCCTTCGCACAGTCGCTTCACCAGAGAATTTGGAATAAGAAGACAAGTTGAGAACAGTGGGAAACTTCCCCACTGTTTCTGAAATAGGGGAAGTTATTTCCTCCTATTTCGGCTACATCCCCCTGAAAAGGGGTTTTCTAAATTAATAATTTTTTTAATTGGGCTGGGTTCACAAATCTACTTGAAGATCGAAATACAATCGCGAGTTTTGCAACTCTAACTTACATTAATTTATAGAGAAAACAATAAATCACTATCTTTAAAGGTTTCCTATGCACTTTAAATTCTTTTTTTTAATAACTTATTAAGTTTATTGCGGAGCCCTAACTCATTTATATTTGTAATTGATGGATTTATTCATATTAAAAAGAGTAATTACTTTAACAAAGATTATCTTATTTTTTTCATACTTGTAAAATGTTACTTGCATTATATTTACAACAATCAAACCCTAAAAACGTAGAAATTGAAGTTTAAAAGCAAGATTTCAAAGACTGGATTGCTTGTCAAATGCTACAAAGCCTACATAAGTAATTTGCATTTTGAATTTCCCCGTGAAAGCTTTATTGTTTTTTCTTTTATGCCCACGTGGTGTGTTTTTCCTTCATGGACCCACTATCAACTTGAACATCTGCTTATACAGCACATCAAACCTTTTGATTTAGAATTCTAAAAATAAATCAAATTTATTTTTTAAATTGTGTGCTAAGTATATGTTAGATTATAATTTCACTAGTTGTATGCTCACTTTGTTTTTTAAATGGTGAGATTAAATTAAATCTTTATTTCAAAAAAATAAATAATTGAACGAGGTGAAAAAGAAAGCACACACAGATTATAGCCATGGGTTCTCAATGTGAACTTATAATACAGAGTATTCATTCTCAATTATGAGTCTTCTTTCATCTCCAAAATTTTGCAAACCCTCTTTGGCACTATTTTTGGAGTCTTATATGAAGAAATTAAGACAAATTAAAAATTTTATAATAACATCATGGTACATCGTATAGGGATTTGCCTATGCATTAGGATAAGAATTAGAATCCACTTTAGGGTTTATCTCATCATGGCGTGTATAATTAAATTAAGAGTTAATAGAACGAGAGATTCATTCTATGGTAAATATTGAGAAGAATCAAGTGAATCTTCCGGCCGCCATTTGATTACAGAATTCTGTTGAAAAGATTTGTCCACTTTTTCGAGTAGTAAAAATAAAAAAATCGAGGTTCATCATTTTGCATGTGTACACCATAATTAATTTGTCACACATTTTTTGTTAATATGATTAAAATTTTATATGCCCTAAAAGTTCCATCAGTTTCAGTCAGATGTTCATGCACGTGGTCATTGGTTTCCTAAACGTTTTCACCTGCCCAACGTTGAAAGTTAAATGAGAAGCCAATGCCCTAACTAACTAAAAGCAATATAATTATAAAAAAACAAAAGGTCACCTAGACGTTATAAATTATTGGGTTTAGGATTAGGAGCATCCTAGTTGCGAACAAAAGGTCCTATCTTCATTGAACTACTAACTAAATAAAAGGGTCTATTCTAATCATAGTTTGACTAATCTTTCTTTAGCTTTATTAGTCTTTGGTTGATAATTGATATTAATGTGAAAAATACTTTGAATATTGGTAGAGACTAATATTCAATGGGCCAACATTTCCATAAAATAATAACAAAAATATAAATTATCTGACACTATGAACAAATTAATGACAAGTCTTAATTTCCTTAGCACTAACTTCTAACAATCGTGTTATCTATCCTACTTCAATTTGTTAAATATCTCTTTAAACTCATCATTAACATTCTACAATTTCTAAATGCGTTGTAGAACTTGAAAATTGTTACAAAGTTATATATCTCATTTATCGAATCAACACGAGTAATCACATATTTCTTAGGACCCTTTAACATTAGGCATAAAATTAAAGGTTTGAGTTTAACGACTCAAATTTCAATCTTAAAAGTGACTTAGAACGATTCTACTTTAGAACAGGAACACAGCTCCTTACATTCTCCCTTGTCACCATGTTATGGGATTTACTTTAATTAATTCAACTTCTAAAGTCCAAGAGAATATCAAACTCTATGCGTGAATATAACTCTATAAGGCTTCCAAAGTAAATTTCATGAAGCAAGGTCATCTGTCCTAACTAACAGAGCTTACAAGAATAAATTTGATCTCTCCACAGCAACAAACATCTAAATCTAACTCTTGATGCATCAACACACATATCATATAATGAACATACACATATTAGTGATAATAATAGTGTAGTAGCCAACTTGAATTTCAACTCTTTAGAAATCAATCAATGGTTTTCCTTTACAACCAAGTTTAACATTTTTATTCGCAAGGTTACTCAACGATACAAATAATAGACGAAATCTTTGCAATTAAATGACATCGTAATAATCCAAATTCAAGAAAATCTAACTCTTTTTGATACACTTTAGTGGTCCCTATGCTATCATAATTGCAATTTAGTTAGAGATCAATGAGATACTAACTCAGAATCATTATACTTGAAAATTTTTAACTCATCATCCAATAGTTGTTTCCAAACATATCAAGCTTACAACTGATGCTTTCTAAAAATTTACAACAAGTTCCTAGACGTTCCATAAGCTCATCACGAGTATCTCAATACCCAATCACTTAGGGGATATTTAACTAAAATAGTTCACAAGGACCTGAAAATCCACTTCCCTATGCTTATAACCTTAACATGTTAAACCAATGTCAAAATCTCAACCCGATTCATCCATATTGAATTCAAAATGTTGATCACACGTACATCTCATTAGCAATTTATTGATGATAGTCCAACTTGAAATAATTTATAACAAAACATTTTGATCATTCCAATTGATCAATACGTGCATTCCTTCATTTTAATAGATTCTTAATATTGATTGCCACTTGATCGAGCTTCAAACACGAAATGAACGAAATTGGAAACAACCACTCCTTTTCCAGATAATCATTAAAATTGACATCTCCCTTATGTCAAACTAAATATGCAGAACTCATTCCACAATAAATCAATCTGTTGCAATCAAAGTTTATTCACCTCGTTTAAACCATCCAATATGAAGCAATAGTTTAAAACTAGAGCACTGTTGGGATAAAATAAATGCATAACTAAAGTTCGGGATAGGGTGGTAACCCTGAAAAATCCTCAAGAAGAATGTCAGGACCAATTATAACTGACAAAAACTAAATTATGCCAAGTAACTCATATCACTAGTAACAAGAAACATACCCTTATAATGCTCTAGTATTCCCTACTACACAGACAAACATTAAATGTGAAAAGAAATATCCTGCGAAGCAACAACTTGCTCGCTCACAATAGAAAAGTTGCACCATTTGCATAACAATTAAATCTAAACTTAAACACTTAATCAGTCAAAATTCGAGATTACATCAAATCAAACTATAAGAAAAACCAAACATTTATTGTTTAATTGTGCTAAAAAATCTTATGGCATCATATTGCACTAAATATGAAACATTTCATCATCAACTCTTAACGCACTTCAACAAAAGTGAAAATTAAATTTCCTTACCATTAATCTTCAAAAAATTGTTTTACCAATCCAATCACAGACATTAAATCCTCCAACTACATAAATATGTCGCAAAAGACTTCCCTTGACCTCATTCTTCGCATCCATATTTAATTTTATCACTGCATACAAATTATTTATCATTTTCACTCAAATATTAAACAAAATTTGCTTCATCATTTCAAATAACACCCAAATTTACAATCATAGAACTAAGCTTGTAAATCTCACGATAATGTTGGTCCTGAAGTGATTCTTAGTCATACAACTTCATCAGTCATAATCTAGGATTCTAGTGTAATATGTCATCTCCACAACTAAGCTTTATATTCCAAAAAATTGAGAGTTTACTTTATTCCAAATTATGATCTATCTTCATACACTGGACATTGCCTAAATTTTCATTAACTTTACAGCTTGAACTAGACATTAATCCTTAAAAAAAATTTCATCCTTAACTTGATATGAATTATAGCAAAACAAATCATATGTTTCACGAGCATAATAATGACTTGTAAATTCTTCAACACATTTTAAGCGTTTCAAAATAATCTTCAATCAAATAAACTTCGTTGCAGTCATTGCTCGAGAAAAACCCACTTGAATAATTGCAGACCTCAGACCAACATTCTCAACAACTTTTGTTGAAATCTACACTAATGTTAAAACGTTCCATATAAGATCTATTCAGAAACTTTTATTAATATTTTTCGAACTAAAGTCTATAATCGAACTCCAATTTTGACTAACGAATTCCAAACATGACAGAACAAATATTGAACTTTTGAAGGAAACTAAGACTTTGGATTTCCATCTAAGATTGGTTTCTTAAGTTCAAATTTCACAGGCCCACACTTATAACCCAGAAGAGTTCACAGAAGAGTTCACAGACTCATATGTTCTGAAAATTTGATTCCAATCATTTACAAAGCCTCTTCATCATTTCTGACTAAATCTCATCAACTCCAATTACTCGTGTCCGATTAGATAAATACTTTCATTCGCCAACGGATAACCTCGAGATGTCTTTCTAGAAGTATCTTAATGCAAATTGACCTTTGTACTTTGTCCTAAAGTACTGTAATTTCATTTATTGTATAACACTACAATATTTATTTTATTAATGTCACTTCTTCAGTATGTCAACCACGCTCTAATACCAAAAATTCTATCACACCCCGAAGGGGACCTGAGACAGAACAGGGAACGATCTGATCCAAAAGGACCGAATCATCCGACCACTTAAATCCAATAAATAGCAGCAGAAGACTTACATAAAGAAGTTATAGATCAGGCCCAAAAACAAAGGTGCAGAAGTGACAATAATATAATGCATATTAACAAATTCTAAAACCAAGATCTTAAAAATAAGACTTAGGGTACAAACTTTCCTAAAATATTCTAAGTATCTATACAAATGGGATAAAATAAATTATACGGGGAAAATTCTAATTTTCACTCCTGAAGTGGCAATGGGGGACTAGTCTGATTTATTTCCTGAAAAATAAAGTCAAATTTGGGGTGAATCTGTAATACCCCGAATTTTTATATCGGAATTTAATAAGGATAATTGAAAAGTAATTAAGAATAATTAGATAAATTGGAAGATTATCGGGGTATTACCAAAGGCGTATTCTTGAGTTTTCAATTTTGAGGATTATTAAGATTAAATAGAAATCACCGTAATTAAAAATAAATATATTAATTTAATGGATTAAATTATAATGTTTGGAATTACCTATAATCTTCTTAAATTAAGGGTTTATTGAATAAAAATAGAGCTGTGTTAAATCACTAGGGATTAAATTGTAAGGAAGATTAAATAAATTAATTATGAGTTAAAGAAAATTAAAGAGGGGATGTGGGAGGGCATGAACCGGTTCGGCAGAACCAGTTCACGCCATATGAACCGGTTGAACGGAAATAAGAAAATAAGAATGGCTGAATAGCCATTCTTCAAGGGAAAAATTGGGGAGAGAGAAGAGAGAGGGCGAGGGCGAAGGCGAGGGAGCGAAGGAGACCGAGAGAGAGACGAAGGCTTCTCCACAACGGCGAGCAGACGACGGCGAGCTTGGGTCCAACGGTTGGGTGGGTGGCGACGTCCCAGGTCGCACTGTGGGTTGGAGGTCGGGCTTCGCGGATCTGAACGGCGAAGCGTCGGAACGTGGAGCGAAGGCTCAGCGACGGCCGAATGGCGACGACGGTGGGTGGGCGATGGCGATGAGGCAGCGGGCGATGAGCGAGATGGCCTCCGGTCGATGGATTGAGACTTGGGTCGTTGGGCCAGGTAGGAGGGTCGGATGGAGCAGTTGGGTTTGGGTTGTTGTTCGGCCCAAACCGATGCCTTCTCTAGGTGAAGTGGACAGCATGTCTAGCGTGGGGAAAACACACTCTAAAAAGCTGGAGAGGCTGTCGGGCATGCGAGAGGAATTGTCTCTGCAGTGCTACATCCTATTGGCAGAAGGTCTGTTTGCTGGAAGTTTTAACTACGAGAAGAGGAGAGAATGAATAGAATGGCCATTGTGGGATGTGCTGAGCCGAGAGATGCAGTGGTGTGAAAGAACAGAAGGCTCTCGGGTTGGCGAATAGTGTTGTTAGCAGCTTCTATGTTAATGGTAACTCTTCTGCGAGTTAAATTCTCGGGCTTCTGTGTTGTGGTTTTCCTTTGACTGTGATGAGTTGTTTGTGTTCTGTGTGAGTGACCTGGAAGGAATGGTGGCAATGCATGGTTTGGTTTGGTGCTGCTGGTGATGGGCATGTGTTGATGGTTGTACAGCTGCGATCTCTCAAAGTGCTCTTCAGGGTAAGGATTTCCTTCTCTGTTGTTGGATTCATGGTTGTTTGGTATTGATAACTTGATATGGAATGTCCAGATATTATGACTTGTTACTAGGATGAGTTGGCTATTATGACGATTTGTTGTTCTGTGAAGCATGTTAAGAGTAAATGACCCGGATGGATTTTGGGATGCTAAATATGTGATTTATGCCCTGTTAGTGTTAGATTTGGTTATCTCATTTTGGTGTTGTCCTGGATGTATTGGCTGATTACAACTTAGCCCTGGTAACTCTGGATATTATTGTTTTTCTGGATTCAGCCTTGCTGTGATAAGATAAGGCCTTTGTTGGAAGAGTTTGTTGAACACAATATAACTTGCTATGCATAAACTATTTTATGATCTGTTTTAGTATTGCACGGTAATTGGAATAATTTAGCTACTGACCCGACATTGAAGCATGATTACACTCTGCGTTCTGATTTTTGGATGTGAAAATGTGCTTTATGTATGTTTGATTAAGATTTGAATAACATTGGAATAAGATTCAATAAACCATTTGTAAAGAATATCATAGACCGATTGGTTGAATATAGTCTGATTCGTTTACAAGTTGTAACGTTTTAATTATGAAAGTATTGGAAGAGGAAAAGGAAAGAAAGCGATTTAAGTGCGACATGCGATAAGCTTCGAGGTAAGAAACTTGGGTGTGTCTTGGCTAGTTGGAGACCCAACACCACAAGTAAAGTGTGTGAGTGTGTCTATTTGTTGTTGATAGTGTAGATATGTTAGTATGCTGTAGATTATTCTTAATTATGTGATTTATACTCCGTAGACATTTCCTTTACTGTTATTTTATTTTCCTTACTGCAAATGCTTTAATCGATGTCGTGAATGCTCAGATAGTGCATGGAGAACGAAGAATGATGAACGATATGATAAGTACGAATGAACTATTAACTTCTTTGATGATGATTTTGCCCTGTTGTTTCATTGTGTACTGCTGAAGTGATTACTTGCTGTAGTTATAGAATAATAATTGAACCTAAGCATATTTAGCGACAGTGATAACTAGAAATACTTACACTCTTAATTCTAGCATGTTTAATGGACTGTGATAATTAGGATGAACATGTTTAACTAATTAACCGATTTATCATAGTTTAGCTAATTAATTAGTTACTCTAAGCACGAACTAACTAATCGGTATATGTTAATTAAACCGAATAGCAATCGTAGATAGTAATGGAGCATGTAACTAATTAGTTGAGCATGTAAACTATCTGGTTGAGCATGTTTAGTTTAAAAGCTTTTGTCTTGATGCACGTCAATTTATTAATTAATTAACGAATTGTAAAGGAACTAATCATGCAAGTTAATAATTAGTTAAGTATGTAAATGTATCTAGAGAAATCAACTAGTCTGATAGTCATAGCATGTTTAACTTAGCTTAATGTTTAATTATCTGTATGTTGATTCGTCTGTTGTTAAATTAGTTAATGACATGTAAATCAACTAAGGTAATTAATTAACTTGAGCATGTTAATTAATTTGGGTATACCATGAAACTAGCTAGAATGTAAATTCACCAATGTATGTTATCTTAATAAATTAGCATGTTGAACTATTAGTTGATTTACTAGTATGTTAAGTAGCTCACTAATAGGTTTAATTAACTCAATTAATAGATGAGCATGTTAATCGATTTAAGCATGTTAAAGAACTTAGATAATAATGATAACATGTTAGTAAATTAGCGAATGTAACTAAAGTAATCAATCTTGAACATGTAAAGTACCTAGGCTAACTAAGTAGAGTAGACTAATTACCTAGAGATAAATATAGAAAGCATGTAAACGGGCTAGGAAGTCGATTTGAAGAAATCACATGTTAATAGTACCATGTTCTACTTATCCAAGCATGCTCCCCTCATTTAAATTCGTTATATGTGTTGATCAGTTGTGCTATTCCGTTTGGTTGTTTACTCTTCATATTCAATGCGCTTCAATTTTCATTATTCTTTATATGTGTTTCCAATTCCAGTTACTTTCCTTTAATGCGAGAGTTCAATTATGGTACTTTTACTTCAATGCGCATTTTAATTTCTGTTAATGTACGTTATAATGCAATATGCTTCATGTTAATAGAGACAAAGTAGGGGTACCCCCTCGGGGTGGTACCCACATGCATAAGTGAGGAAAATGCTAAAAAACAAGAATGTTTGGGATGAGCGGGATACGCCTATCACCGAAGAAAACCTCTGGCGGGATACGCTAGAAGGGAAGAAACCTGAAGGCGGGATACGCCGGAAGGGGAGGACCCTTGAAGGTGGGATACACCGGAAAAGGAGACGAAAAAGGGAGTTGGAAGGCGGATGGGTAGCCGAACTAGTCCATAGTTAGGCAAGCCCCCAACCTCGACGGGAACGGGGACCTAGTTGCAAGTAAAGGGTTAGCTCCGACCCACTATTTCACCCCTAAGAACCCTGCAATCTCCAGCTCGATGTACGAGTAAAGAACGAACAAAGAACGAACATAATAAAAGAGTTGGTTTGGTGGCCCCCATTTCAAGAAGAATTAAAGAAAGCGATATGCATAATTATTTTCCCTCACTTCCTTACTAAGCCTTTAAGCTTACAGTTACCTGTGGTGTAGGTACAAACGACGAACAGATAATAAGTAGACGATAAACACATAATGAAGCATGGATGGATGATTTCGCACACACGAGACTCGGGCTGACCAGGCAAAGAAAAAGAAGAGTAAACGGTTGTAAATCAATGATGTTTAATTGTCAAGTTTTATTTTTTAGACGCAGTGTTTAAATTGTTTAGTAATTCCTTCTTGAACGATTTCTTTATGCTTCCGTAAGATTTTAAATAGATGGTTTCATTTATTTTAGAACGCTTCTGCACATTTTATCAATTAGTTTTCATAACGAGTTTTAAGAAAGAGTCAGTAGCAATCCGATTAGACACACTCTAATACGTTTTGTTTTAAAAAGAAAGAAATTTTAAATTTTTACGTATTTTAACGATTTACGAAATCCGGATCGTTACAAAGTCAATAAAACTCAGTAGAAGTTAATTTATATTCAAGTTTTATCTTATATGAATCATGTATAAGATTTCTATTTATTATTCTTTGCAATTTACTATGAGAAATAACAAAATGAACAATAGAATAATGAACAGAAATACACAACGGAGATATTCAGGAAGTCGCAATAGCCAAACATACCCTGATCAGGTTTATGGTTTTACGCACAGGGAAATGACACATACAATTGTCCCATTACTGTAGTTAACAATAACAGTAAATAAATAAAAAATTAAACACAACGAATTGAACAGTGAGTCAACATGTTTAAATTAAAACAATATTAGACATTTTATAATTTAGTGTGCGTTAAATATAAAATAATCTCTACCTCGAGTTCGAGCCAACCAATACCAAGGCTCAATTGAATAAGCCCCATGTTTTTCAACGATAGACAAATTCAACAATTTTCTAAGTCTTGAGACCTAACCATAACAATAAGTTATTAAAAATTAAGATATAAATTTAAAACTTATTATTTAAATTTTTTTAGGTATATGAATATGACCTAAAGTCAGAAGCTCTACCCCTCCAATAAAATTTAGAACAACCCCAAACGACCTTAAAATAATCTGGTCTAAAGTTTGGGTGTAACAATTTTAATTCGGCCTGAAATCCTACGTGGGCTAAAAAATATGGACTCAAAGGCCCATAATAACCTGGGTCCAAAGGCCCTCATAACCTTAGCACAAAGGCCCTCTTACACTGGCCAAAAACTCGTATAATCTAGGCCCAAAGGCCCCCTTAACCTAGGCTTAACATCTCTCATAATTAACCTCGCTCAAAATCCTTTATAATTTGAGCCCAAACAAAAAGAAATCTGGTATGCAATCCATTTCCCTGGCCATGGACAGAGGACAGAATGCACTTGGCCATGAAAGTCGTTGCCATCCCGAACACCACAGGACGCAAGCCCAACGGCCGACCATTTCCCTCACCTTTAACACGGAAAATTCTTCAGAAAAATTCAACAACATTAATATTTCTACCCAACATCCACAACCAAGCCAAACAACTTCAGAAGAAATTTTAAAGGAAGTTTCCAAATCTTTACCCGCGATGCACCTCGCAAATCAACAACCTCACCGGAAACAAAATTGCAACAACGACACCAAGATTCCAACCCTAAGAGATCAACCTGTCCATTAGAAACTTCTCCACAAGAAAATAAACAAATTATTGGGGAAAGATCGACGTTACCCTAATGACGCACAGTTTGAAAATGCTGAACACTCCCTTCGCACAGTCGCTTCAACAGAGAATTTGGAATAGGAAGACAAGTTGAGAACAATGGGGAACTTCCCCACTGTTTGTGAAATAGGGGAAGTTCTTGCCCCCTATTTCGGCTACATCCCCCTGAAAATGGGTTTTTTAAATTAATAATAGATTTTTTTAAATGGGATGGATTCACAAATCTACTATGAAGATCGAAATACAATCGCAAGTTTTGCGTCTCTATCTTACATTAATTTATAGAGACAACAATAAATTACTATCTTCAAAGGTTTCCAATGCAATTTGAATTCTTTTTTTTTTTTAATAACTTATTAAGTTTATTACATAGCCCTAACTCATGTATATTTGTAATTGATGGATTTATTCATATTAAAAAGAGTAATTGTTTTAACAAAGATTGTCTTATTTTTTTCATACTTGTAAAATGTTGCTTGCATTATATTTACAACAATCAAACCCTCAAAATGTAGAAATTGAAGTTCAAAAGCAAGCTTTCAAAGACTAGATTGCTTGTCAAATACTACAAAGCCTAGATAAGTAATTTGCATTTTGAATTTCCCCTGTGAATGGTTTATTGTCCTTTCTTTTATGCCCACGTGGTGTGTTTTTTCTTCGTTCACCCACTGTCGACTTGATGTGCTTACACAGCACATCAATCCTTTTGATTTAGAATTCTAAAAATACATCAAATTTCTTTTTTAAATTATGTGTTGAGTATATGTTAGATTATAATTTCACTAGTTGTATGCTCACTTTCTTTTTGAGCTCCAAATGACGAGATTAAATTAAATCTTTATTTCAAAAAAATAAATGATTGAACGAGGTGAAAAAGAAAGCAGACACAAATTATAGCCATTGGTTCTCAATATAAACTTATAATACAGAGAATTCATTCTCAATTATCAGTCTTTTTTCATCTCCAAGATTTTGCAAACCCTCTTTGGCTCTACTTTTGGAGTCTTATATGAAGAAATTAAGACAAATTAAAAATTTTATAATAACATCATAGTGCATCGTAAAGGGACTTGCCTATGCATTAAGATAAGAATTAGAATCCACTTTAGAGTTTGTCTCATCATAGTGTGTATAATTAAACTAAGAGTTAATAGAATGAAAAATTCATTCGATGATAAATGTTGAGAAAAATCAGGTGAATCTTTCGGCCCCCTTTGATTAAAGAATTCTGTTGAAAAGATATGTTCACTTTTTCGAGTAGTAAAAATAAAAAAAATCGAGGTTCAATCATTTTGCATGTCTACACCATAATTAATTTGTCACACTTTTTTGTTAATATGATTAAAATTTTATATTCCTTAAAAGTTTCATTAGTTTCAGTCAGATGTTCATGCACGTGGTCATTGGTTTCCTAGACGCTTTCACCTGCCCAGCCCAACGTTGAAAGTTATATGAGAAGCCAATGCCCTAACTAACTAAAAAGCAATATAATTATATAAGAAAAGGTCACCTAGACTTTATTAATTATTGGGTTTAGGATTAGAAGCATCCTAGTTGTGACTTTCCAGCTAGCTTCTCCCTATCTTCATTGAACAACTAACTAAATAAAAGGGTCTATCCTGATCATAATTTGACTAATCTTTCTTTAGTCTTTGGTTGATAATTGTTATTAATGTGAAAAATACTTTGAATAATGTTAGAGACTAATATTCATCGGGCCAACATTTATTGTGCGATAAAATAATAAAACCAAATTATTAATTTTTGTCAAACGTTGGTTGTGAAAAGGTCCAATTCTATTTGTTTCATATTTTTGTCTTGAATTTTTTATGTTTTATAATTTTTTTGTACATAAATTTTATATTATATTTCCATTTTAACACAATAAATTTTCTTTTTTAAATTTTTTACAAGCTAAAATTTTTATTCGTTATTAATTTTCGTTTATTATTACCAATATCAATATAACTAAATTTCACCACATGTGATTGATTGAGTGGTGATAGAGAAGTATGATTTTTCTTAAACATATTTATTTATATCGTACGACCAATTAAAAATGGGTAGAATGGATAAACACTCCACAACAACATGAAGACTTGATTTCGTTGAATTTAATAAACGAGTGTATGAATGGTATACCTTCTTGGAAGTTTCCACTGACCATCACAAGGCTGCATATTTTGAATGCACGTGCTTGACAGGGACTCATTTTCAATTATGTCCTTTCTGGCGGCTCTTGTGCGGACTACGGACACTTGTTTTTCTTCTTTTTTCTTTTTTTGTGTAATTTTAGGTTTTGTTTGACGCGTGATCCATGAGTGGTGGCCACAAAGATAGCCACTATCAAACGACAAATATGTTATTTTAAACATGACCATGAATTTATATGTCTACACATCAAATTGCTTTCGGTCTAATCATCAAATCTACAAGTATATTTATATTTTTAATTCTTATAATTTAATAATCATTTCGATTCAGTCATTCCGGATCTAATTTTTGTTGTGTTTTTAAATAATCATTCTATTTATTTCAACAATTAAATTTAATGGAATATCCCATGAGTTTAGTGTTCATTTAATTTTTTTAAACTTAAAAATTAAAAATTAATCTTTATTTTCGTCTCTGCCTGTTTCTTTTGAAGAAGACTCGAAGCTGCAGTAATAAACAAGGAAGAAAGTGATGCCAGCCCGCCCGCTCAGCCCGTATTGTAGCGGGCCAAGCTCGTAAATGAGCGGGCTCGGCCTGGGCCAGGTTGGCGAGCCGAGCAGAGCCCGAAATGGCAGGCTCGCCAGCCCGCCGAGCTCGGGCTAGCGAGCCTAGCTTGTGGGTTGGCTCGCGAGCCTAACAGGCTGGCCGGCGAGCCAGCCCGGCGAGCCAGCCTGGCAAGCCCTTTGACGAGCCCGGAGCCCGCAAGCTGCTGGAGAGTCTGCAGTTCCACTGGAGAGTGGAGACGACGAAGTCGTCGTCTCGTCTGACAGAGACCGAGATCGGAGACGACAAGGTCTTCGTCTCGTCTCGCGGAGACGAGAAGCAGAGGCTCACGCATCGTCTGGACCAAAGAGGTTCGACGATTCCCGATGAGCAGAGGCAAGATAGATCCATAGACGTCCGACGGGTGACGATGCCCTCTCTGGATCTCGCGTCAAAGCTCGTAGTCGCCTCGCATCGAAGCTTGTAGTCCAGACTCCAGCGTCGAAGGAGGAGGCCGGAGGCAGAGGGTCGTCGTCTCGTCTCGGTCTCGCCTCTCGCATCGCCTCGCGTCGTCTCGGTCTCCCACTCCCGTTTCGCGTTTCGACTTGCAATTAAACACTCTAAACTTGAGTTCATAGTGGAAAAACTAGAGACTCTCACTGTGAGAGTCAACGACTCTCTCTATGAGATTCACAGAGAGGGACGACTTTCTCTGTGAGAGTCGACGACTCTCACTGTGAGACTCACCGATGGTGAGTAACTGTGAAGGCGTCGGGCGACGACTCTCTGTGAGAGTCGACTCTCACAAAGAGTGTCGACTCTCTCTGTGACTCTCACAGAGAGTGTCGACTCTCTGTGTGAGAGTCACAGAGAGCAGAGCGTCGACTCTCACTCACTATGAGAGTCGACCTCTTTGCAACGGTCTTCCGACCGTTGCTTTGCAATTGCAACGGTCCGAAGATCGTTGGTGATGGTGTTGGCAAGAATGGCAACAGTCCAGTGACCGTTGCCTTGCCTTCCCCGGCCGTTGCTTGCTTCTCTGCACAGAGAAGCAAGTTGCTTCAAGCTACGGTCTTCAGACCGTTGCAATTGTAACGGTCTGAAGACCGTTTCCCTCATCCCCTCCTTCATTTTTTCTATAAATACCATTACAATTCTTCATAAATTCTTCACCAAAATCTTCCTCCCAATCTCTCAATCTATTACATTTCTCATCAATTTATCAATTTCTCAATCTCTCAATATTTCTCACTGAGTCACCATTTTAAAGGTATATTTTATTTTATTCATTTTTATGTTTTATGTATATTTGGCTCGTTAGGCTCGGCTCGTTAAGGCTTGTTAAGCTCGGTCGGATCGTTAGACTCGGCTCGTTAGGCTCGGCAGGCTCTTTAGGCTCGGCTCGTTAGGCTTGGCTCTTTGGGCTCGGCAGGCTTGTTAGGCTCGGCTCGTTAAGCTCAGCAGGCTCGACGAGCCAGACTTTTTCAGGCTCGGCCGGCTCGGCTCGGCTCGGCTCGTTAGCCAGCTCTAATGGAGAGTGCAACAATGTTAGCAAGCAAATTTACTGAAACTTTTATGTTGTCAATTCTGAATTAGAGTTCGATATTCCCTTGCTTCTCCAACCATGTCCTTGGATTCCAACAACTCAAACTAACCACACCCGAACATTCTCATCCCCCATTGGAGTTTCGACCTCCACCCTTGACTTTACTAAAAACTCAGACTCACCTTTCTCTTCCCCTTCATGCGACTTCTAAATTGAAAGAAAGCATCAGGTCTTCCCTCCAAAGAAGCTCCAAAACTCTCTCTTTTGTGTATAGAGTTATGTAAAAGGTTCTCATTCATGTATGTATAGACACATTGGTTCATGTACTTATTGGGTTCATTGATGGGTAGTGTTAGCCTAATAGACATTCTGCTATTTGTTTTGATGAAGACGAGTTTATTTGAACAATTAAGTTGTTTATTATGCATTCGTTTGAATAAAGTAAATACGTTTATTCTTTATTGGAAATGTCCTTAATAAGGGTATTACTGCTTACTAACTTGTTTATTTAAGTACATGTAGTTTATGTATTGATTATTAGAACTTAAAAGATTCAAAAAGGCCAAATCACGAAGTACAGGCTGACTACGGTAAATTAGTGGTCAACCAGTTGGCTGAAGAAAGAGCCAGAACAGTGAAGCGGTCGACTATGAACATTGAACGGTCGATCGAAAAAATGGCAGAGAGCTCTAGAAAATTTCAATACACTGCAGCAGTCGACCATGAACAGTGAAGCGGTCAATCGGTCAAAAGATAGTTTGCATTCTTGGTTCTAAAATACACTGCAACAGTTGACCATGAATAGTGAATCGGTCTATCATGAATAGTGAATCAGTTTACCATAAACAGTAAAACGATTGACCTGTCCCACTCCACAACATAACGACTATATTTCAGCGGTCGACCAAAGAGAGGGTGGTTGACCGGTTTAACAATTTTTATAAATAGAAGATATTTTGAAGCTCACTTTAACGAAGAGAAATCATCCCGAAACACTGCCAAATTATTTACTCAATATTTCTCTTCAACAAATGAGTGCATAAGCCTAACTCTCTCAGTCTTCAAATTGAGATTTTATCTTTGAGTGTTAAGTTCTAAGTTGTAATTTTTATTTCCACATCTTTGTACTCAAATGAAAAGGTGATGTTTGAACAGTTAAGGAAAGGGTGATATCCTAAGAAGAGTTAATTTGTAAAGGTTTGATTGGCACTTGTGAATCCAATTTTCACTAACCGGGGCAGTTAATGGGTTAATAATCTCCAAGTTGAGAACTTGGAGCGCAGACGTAGGTTGGAGTTGTCAAACCACGTGAATAAACTAATGTCATCTCTCTATCCCTACTCATTATATTTGTGATAAATCACTTAGGGATAGATTAATTAATATCGCACTATAAAGTTAGCACGCATAATTCACCCCTCCCCCCTCCCCCTCTCTCTATAAGGGAGCATACGGTCCAACAGATAGTTCATGTAACTAGATGATTCATTATGTATTAACACATGTATTAGATTCAATAGGTGATTCATGTATTCTTTTATACATGTACCAAATAACTTTTAAAATAGAATATGTTTTTACACATTTTGTATCAAGAAAATAGCCAAAGCAATTGGAATAAAAAGTTTATCTATTTCTCTCATCTTCTTATTTTTTTCTTCTCTAAAATTGCTCTCTCATTTCAACAAATTGGTATCAGAGCTTAGTTTTTGATTTTGTAGAAATTTAGAAATCTATATTTTTATTCAATTTTCCTCAACTTACCAAAGAAAATTAGAAGAATTAGTGCATTGTTATGAAGGCTTTGCTCAACTCGCAAGATGTATGGGAGATTGTCAATAGAAGATACAACCAGCCTCGTGATGATTCCGCATTGACTCATAACAAAAGGGAGACTCTCCAAAGAATGCATAATAGAGATCAACAAGTTATTACCCTTATTTATCAATGTTTTGATGAAAGCATGTTTGAAAGAGTATCAAATGCGATAACCACCAAGCAAACATGAGAGATTCTACAAAATTCTTATCAAGGAGTTGATAAGGTAAAGAAGGTATGCCTTCAAATCCTATGAAGATAATTTGAAGCGTTGCAAATGCAAGAATCCGAGTTCATAACAAATTTCTTTTTTGAGGGCTTTGGTCATTGTCAACCAAATGAAAAGATATGGAGAAATAATGGAAGACGTGCGTGTCAATGAAAAGGTTCTTTGCTCGTTGTATTCAAAGTTTGATTATGTGGTTGTACCTATCGAGGAGTCCAAAGATTTAGCTAGTATAATGGTTGAAAAACTCATGAGTTCTTTACAAGCTTATAAAGAGAGAATCAACAAGAAGAATGAGAAGTCAATCGAGCAAGTTCTAGCCACCAAGCTTTCAGTGAAGGAAAAAAGAGAATGAACGTCGAAGAAGCCAACAAGGAAGAGGACGCGGACACGGACGTGGACAAGGTAGAGGAAGAGGTCAAGGATGTCAAAATCTCTATAATTAACATAAAAACAATTTTGTAAGAGAGCGCAGTAGAGGTAGCCACTCAAGAAAGAATGATCAATCAAGTGTTCAGTGTTACAATTGCCAAAAACAAAGATACTATGCTCGTGATTGTTGGAGTCATTCTCAAAATGTCAAAGAAACGACTAATTATACTCAAAATGAAGAGGTAGAAGAAACTTTGTTTCTAGTTTACAAAGAAGGAGGAAGCAAGAACAACGTGTGGTACTTGACAATGCGGCAAACAATCATATGTGTGGCAATAAGAGAAAATTTATAGAAATTGAAAACTTACCGATTGGATTAGTCACATTTGGAGATAATTCCAAAGTTCAAATCAAAGACAAAAGTACAATTGTAAATTGTATGAACAATGGAGGTCATCAACTTATTAGCAATGTTTACTATGTTCCAAGTATAAAGAGTAATATTTTGAGCTTGAGACAACTCTTGGAGAAAAAAATACAAAATTCACATGAAGGAACTTAGTCTCTTACTTCAAGATGATAGAAAGAAAGTGATCGCAAAGGTACTAATGACAAAAAATAGAATGTTTTTGTTGGATATTCAAGCTAACATTGCTAGATTTATGAAGACTTGTGTTAAGGACATTTCATGGTTTTGACACTTGAGACTTGGTCATCTAAATTTTTTTGGCTTGAAGCTATTAGGATAGAAAAAGAATGTTGAAGGGCTTGCCGTCAATGTACTATCCAGACCAACAATTTCAAAACAGTTTTATGAAAGAGACAATATCAAGAGCAAGTAAATCACTTCAAATTGTTCAAGCAGATGTATGCGGACTGATTAAGCCTCTTTCATTCTGTAAAAATTAGTATTTCCTCCTTTTCATTAATGAGTGGGTTTATTTTTGTAAAGAGAAATCTCAAGCTTTTGACACTTTTAGAAGATTCAAAGCATATGTAGAAAAAGAAAGTGGGGATTCCATTGAAGTTTGGAGATCAAAAAGAGGAGGTGGACTTACATCTAACGAGTTTAATGAGTTTTGTGAAGCAAATGGCATTCGGTGATTCCTAACTATTCCATGATCTCTTTAACAAAATAGCGCAGTGGAAAGAAAAAATCAAAGCATTCTTAATATGACAAGATGTATGTTGAAAACAAAGAAGATGCCGAAAGAGTTCTGGGTAGAAGCAGTTGATTGTACGGTATACTATCAAATAAGTGTCCAATGAGAAGCTTGTGGGACAAAACACCTCAAGAAGAATCGAATCAAATGCATACCATATACGAGTTTTTGGAAGCATCGGTTATGTCCATGTCCATGATCAAGAGAGATCAAAGCTTGATGATAAAATCAAGAAATACATTTTTATCAGTTATGATTAACACTTCAAAGGCTACAAGCCCTATGTTTCAAGCCTTGGGAAGAGAATTATTAACAGAGATGTTAAGTTTGATGAAGAAGATCCTTGGGATTGGAGTAATGATGACAAAGAGATATATGAATTCTTTTCTTTCTTTGATGAGAAAGATCAAAACAGAGAAGTCCAAGAGCCTATGATATCTCCAAGATCACCAATGATATTAGACACATCTTCTTTATCTTTTTCTAGTGAAAGAGAGCCTCGCGTAAAATGTCTTCAAGGTAACTGAAAATTTAAGTGAAAATTTAACTCTCTTTTGTCACTTTATCGATTATAAGCCTTTAGTATTAGAAGAAGATGTGAAATATAAAAAGTAGAGGATTGCCATGGATGAAGAGATTGCATCAATTGAGAAGAATGAGACATGAGAGTGAGTTACCTTTCCAGAAGGCCAAAAGCTAATTGGTGTGAAGTGAGTCTTCAAAGAAAAGAAGAATGCATATAGAGACTTGGAGAAATATAAAACCAGGTTAGTGGCGTAAGGATATAGTCAATGTCCAGTATCGACTATGGTGAAATATTTGCTCATGTTGCTCGCTTAGAAACTATATGGTTGATTATTTCACTAGCACCTCAAAAGAGGTATAAGATTTATCAAATTGATGTCAAATCGACATTCTTAAATGAAGTTCATGACGAAAAGTTTACATAGAACAACCTTGTGGGTATGTTATTAAGGGCTATGACGACAAAGTATTGAAGTTAAGGAAAGTATTGCATGGCTTGAAGCAAGCTCCAAGAGCTTGGAATAGTCAAATTGACAAGTGCTTCCTCCAAAATAGATTTACAAAATGCCCATATAAACACTCTCTCTATGATAAGATACGTGAAAATGGAGATGCCTTATTTCTTTGTGTATATGTTGATGATTTGATTTTTACAGGAAATAATCCAAGTATGTACGAAGAATTCAAGCAAGCAATGACCAAAGTGTTTGAGATGATGGATATTGGTCTAATGTCGTACTATCTTGGCATGGAGACCGATCAAAGAAATGATGGTATTTTCAAATCTCAAAAATGTTTCACTAGAGAGATTCTAAAAAAGTTCAAGATAGAAAATTGTGATCTAGTTAACACTCCTGTGGCTTGTGGAGTGAAAATATCAAAGAATGAGAAATGAAAGAGTTGATTCTACACCTTTCAATAGCCATGTTGAAAGTTTGAGGTATTTAACTTGCATATTATCAGATATTTTGTTTGCAATTAGATTGGTCAGCCGATTCATTGAATCACCAACCATGATTCATTTCAAGGTGGCAAAGCAGATTCTTCAATATATTGGAGGTACAATTGATTTTGGCTTGCTTTATTCATTTCCTGATGAATTTAAGCTTGTACCCGAAATCTTATTTTTAAGTTCCTGGTTTTAGAATTTGTTAATTTGCACTATTTTTGGGCCTGATCTGTAATATGAAGTCTTAACTATTCCGCTGCTAATTATGAATTTAAGTGAGGGTTGGACGATTTGGTCCTTTTGGGCTAGATCGTTCCCGTTCAATCTTGGGTCCCCTCTAGGGCATGACAGTTACGGTTGACAGAATAGAACATGTCTAACCAAATGACTTAGCAATCGAGGAGACATAACTGGAGTCAACCAAGCAGGACATAGCGAGGGTCAATCGGGACCACCTAACAATCGACAAGACTCAACAACAATATACAGAACAAAGTCTCAATCCACTGAGACCAAGCAATAGTCAATGACTCATCTTGCGGTTAACTAGAACCACAAAGGAACCCAAACCAGAAGAGAAGAAATCATAGTTAAATAGTTCATCAAGGCACGTGGCACCGAGTGATGCATTACAACCCACAAGAGAAACTGTGTCGACCGTACTCTTATTAGGGTCGACCAAAAGCAGAAAGATAACATGGACGTCCGGACCTCGAGTGGATGGCCCACACTTTCACAATGAGACTCATACGTGATTGACCAGAAGTTCAATACGGTCGACCATACAAAAAGAACCATGGATGGAAGTCCTCAGACACATTTTTGGTTAACTGAACCCAATAAGCGATCAAACAACACCATCCAAATAGCCTAGCATGGATGCCCGATGTGAACGTCGCGCGATCTTTCCCTAGGAAAGGAAGAAATTTTCTTTTAAGAAGGAAAATTAAAAATAAATAAATAATTTAATTATTTATTTAATAAATATAATATAAATCAATAAATTATAAATATTAAATAAAATCTTTAAATTCTAATCCAACAAAACACGGAACTCGATTTACGAAAATAAAAATTTACCGAATGCAATCTCACAGCTTCAAGCCGCAAGGGAACACAAAATGCACCAATTGACCATTTACTAAACCCCTTCACATGTGACCAAAAACCAACGACATGTGACAATGACCTGGTCAAAACAAAATAAACTGTCTCGGTCAAAACAAAAAATTTACTAATAAAAATATATAATTAAAAAATTCTAGATTTTACAGATTTGGTAGGAGATATAGATGGCCAAAAGAGCACAATAAGTTTTGTTTTCTATGTGAGTAATACAACTTTTATATTGAAGTCGAAGAAACAACAAATTGTGACATTATCCGCTTGTGAAACTGAGTATGTTGCTATAACATCTTGTGTATGTTATGTAATATGGTTAAGAAGACTATTGAAAGAGTTACAAATGCCACAAGTGGAAACTACAAAAATTCTTATTGACAATAAATCAGCTATTGCATTGGAAAAGAATTTTGTGTTTTATAAGAGAAGCTAACATATAGATACAAAATATTTATTTTTTTCGTGATTGTATTACGAAAAATGAAGTGCAAGTGAAGTATGTAACGACTAATGATTAGGTTGCTGATATTTTTACAAAGACTCTCATATATGACACTTTGAGCATACTAAGGATGATATTTAGAGTCACAAGGAATTAAGGTTAAGGGAAGATATCAATATTATAAGCTTAATTCAAATAATAAGTTTTGGTTAATGTATATTTTTAATTTAGTTTTTGTAATACCCCGAACTTTTATATCGGAATTTAATAAAAATAGTTGAAAAGTGATTTGAAGTATTTGGATTAATTGGAAAATTTTTGGGGTATTACGAGACATAATTGACATATTAAATTTAAGACAATTTATTGAATTTCAATTAGGTTGAAGAATTAGATTAAATAAGGGGATTAATTATAATTAAAATATAAAGAAATAATTGATTAAAGATTTAAAATAAAATAAAATAAAATAAAAAAATAAAACCCAAAAAAAGGGGAAATTCCCCTTTTCTTCTGCATCTCGCGACAATGGACAGAGAGAGGGAGAAAGAGGGTGAATTGGGATTGAGAGATCGGAGTGTTCGCCGGCGAAGACGGCGGATCGGCGATGGCGAACGCTTCAGACGAAGACTCCGACATGCAGTGGCTGGCGTCGTTCGCGGGTCGTCGAAACTAGGGCTCGGATTGGACGAGTTCGCGGGTCGACGTCGGAGCTTCAACAGGCGATTTCCGGTGTCTGTAAAGGGTTAGTTTTGTTGGGTTTCCTTCGTTGCTTTGTATTGTCGAACTATTGGTTGGAAGCTCATTGCAGGGAGCTGAATCGCGGATCTCTCGGGCAGAGGCTATGGCTTGGGTCGAGATGGACGACTTGCTCGGGTGTGTCGGTTTGCAAAGGGACGACTTGTCGTCTTTCGCGGTATAGTACGACTCAGTCCACTCCTTTGTTTGTTCTGCCAACAGTCATTCATCAACCATTTTGGCGTATTCTTCCAATAATTTCCTGTAATTACTCCACGCTTCATGACTTGTCGGCTGTGGAGGCAAAGGGAAAGGACGTTGGGAAGTTGGGAATTTAATCCCCTGTCTACGGCTATGTGATTAAATGGCAAAGTAGAAGAAGAAACAACAAGAGGCAGAATTGTTGCCTTGTGTCTTCACGGTGAGAAAGATTTCTCCCCTGTATTCTGAATTCTGATGTGGGTATTCTCATTTGGATGAATTGTTGGAAAACAATAACATGTTGATTTGGATACTTTGTGTGGCAGAGTTGTTGGACAAATTCCTCAGGAGGCCGAGAAGGTGAGGTCTTTCTCTCTAAAGTTCAGTATTGGATTCTGATTTGTAGTGTTGTACGTAGGATCGATGGTTCTATATTGTTATGCTCTGTCTATTGGATTTTGGGATTGGTTTGTCATATTAGAAACTGTCACCGCCTTTGGTTTTATGATGATGTGGTCAATGCTGTAAATACCTGTGGACTTACAATTTAGTTTTTGTTCTTTGAATATTACTGGCTGGATGTCTGTACCCTGTTGACTGTACCTCATTGATGGAAAATTACGGAGGATCAGGTTTGCAAATATAAGGTGAGATATTGATGAATATGTTGGATGTATGTTCTGAGAAGTCAACCAACGAAAGTTATTGCTTTGTGAGATCTATGTTTCTGGATTGTGTGAATGAAAGTATTAATGGCTTGTTGATGAATAATAATAAGTGTAGAAATTTCTAACGGAACTGAATGTTGGAAGTTCATTATTTGGGTATTAATATGTTGGGTTTCAACTTTGATGTATAGGTAGGTATTAGCTTTGTTGCAGATTTGTATTAAGTTGGTTGTTGTTGGATAATATCGCTGTCAATTTCTAAGAGCAATATTAAATTGTTAGTACTTGGTTGTGATGTGAATTATTCAATTATTGGTTGGTTTTGATTTGAAGGCACTAGTGAGATTAATATATTGTGGAAATTGGACAAAGACGAGCAAATGATTAGAGATGAATATGGAGATTAGTTATTAAGCGAAGTAAGTACTCTTTAGAAGATTTGATTAAGTAATGAGAGATTACGATAGAAAAACATGATTTAATAGGTAGATTAAATGACTTTATTAATGATTGAATGTTATAATTTGTGAAAGTACTAAAGAAGATGAAAAGTTAGCTTAAGCAATTTGTGAAGGTACTAAAGAAGATGAAAAGTTAGCTTAAGTATTGAACATCACGAGATCGCGAGAAACGAAGTAAGTATTATGCATGTGTTTTGGTCTTTGGACCCTACATCGCAAGTTTAGGAAATGTATGTTTCGTTGTTTACCGCTTTCCTAGCATGCTTCGTTGTTTACAGTTTTTACAGATGTTTAATTGTTTACAGTTTTAAAAGCATGTTTTGTTGTTTATAGTACTTAAATGCACGTTTCGCTATTTACTGCTTTAATAGCATGTTTCGATGTTTATTTACGCTTCCAGAAATTTGTATGCATTCACGAACAACAAACGAAACGATACGAATAATAGATGAATCCTAAGTCATAAAAAGTATTAAACGTACGAAGACAACGATAAAGAACGAACGATAACGAATCAAATAATAAACAAATAATAAGCTATAAATAAGTGAAAAAAAAAAAGAAAAATGCAAAAATATGACGCGAGGTTGCAAAGGTCCTTGGATTATGCCATGACATAACGACCAATGATTAGTAAGCTTTTGGATTATGCCATCGCTACTATATCGAAGCTAAAAGATGAAAATGATGAATAAAACGTAAAAGAAGAAAACGATGAAAAAAATGAAGACGATGAATAAAACGTAAATGATGAAACAACAAATAAGACGAAAAGATAATAATGACGAATTAAACGTAATGGATTGACAAGAACGATGGTTAAGACGTAAAAGATAAGAAGATAAGAAAAAGAAGAGAAACGATGATTTAAAGATGCACAACATGAGCATATAGTAGCATGATAGGTAAATATCACTTACTGAGCTTTAGGCTCATAGGATAGTACTTGCGATATAGGTACAAGTACGAAGGAACAAATGACGAACAGATTAAGAAGCAGCTGATGAAGGATTTGCACGAGCGAGACTTGCAGCTGGTTGGCAAATTAAAGTAAAGAGGAAAGAGCTGTAATTTTAAAGTAATATTTTATTAATTGTTATTATTTGTTTTAAACAAATCATTTATGCTTCCTCTAAGTTTCAAAGAAAAATTTATTTACGCTTCTGCATTTTTATTAAGTAAAGAATTTTATACAACGAATTTAACGAAAAGGTTTGGTAGCGTCCGACTTTAAGGCGTACTCTGATAAGGATTTTCAAAATTTTAAATTTCACGTATTTTTTTAAAAGGGTTTAAAAAGTCGGATCGTTATAGTTTTAGTTAAATTCTATGCATTTGTGGTGACTCATGAAGAAGGTTTTTATTCATGCATGTATAGGTACATTGGTTTATATACTTGAATGGTTCATTGATAAATAGTTCATGTGACTAGATAATTAATTATGTACTAGTACATTTATTATATTAAATAGATGGTTCATGTAGCTTTTTTTACACGTATCAAATAATCATATAAATAAAATATGAATTCAGACGTTTTGTATCAAGAAAAATAGTGAAAGCATTTAGATGAAAAATTTGTTTAGTTCTTTAGTCTCCTTGTTTTTTCTGTTTTTTAAATCTTTCTTCCTTATTCTAACAGATCCAAACCAGCGCTTCTATTTTCAGTAGGCTACGGTGGCGATAAGCAACCCTATTCCCAAGTGTCATTGCCAGGCTTATGGCATTGAGACGATGAATAACGAATACGAGGAGATGAAACTCCCGTTTTAACCACCATCCCCGTCTCTTCCTCCTCTGTTTGTTTATTCCTTCCACTCCAATCTGCAGTGAAAAGAAAGAAAGAAAGAAAGAAGAGAGAAGGGTAAAAAAAGATTAATTTTGAATTTTGAAGTATAAAAAACTTAAATGAATTCAAAATTTGGCACAAACCAATAAAAAAACAAAACAAAAATCAGGAGGAGTTTGACGAAACAATTAGAACTGCAACAACATGATTAAAAGAAGTATTAAACCCTAAGAGTCCAAAGCATATCTTACTATATATTTTTAACAACATAAAATATCTTCAAGTTTAAAATCAACAGACGGAACTTGCATGAGAACGAAGCATTGTAATATTTCATTTCTTTTTGAGCACGAGGTGTTTCCACTGCCATCTTCTTCTTTTTCTGTCTTTTTCATTTATGTAAGTTTGTCAACTTTAAAGATGCCGTAGCAATGTGCATAAATTCAATGAAGAAAAGTCTGAGCAAATGCATTATAAAAGAAACTTTACCATACCCAGTATCCTGAATCTAAATCTCTTATCTTTGAACCCACATCAATGGCGTCCCTCTCTCCACCTGCACCTCAACCTCCGACGAAAACTATTCTCTGCTCTGCTTCCTCTGCCATTTTCTCTGTTCCACTCTCCCCGTTTTTACCCACTGTTGGAAAGAAAAGCAATCGCCTGGCTCTTAGAGTTTCTTGCCATACTGGCAATGGGGATTCCTCCGGCAGGTTTGACCGCAGAGACTTGCTTATTGGGATAGGGGGCCTTTATGGGGCGTCTAGTCTCTCTGCTGATCCGTTAGCCTTCGCTGCACCGATTCAAGCGCCGGATATAAACAAGTGCGGCTCGGCTGACTTGCCGGCCGGCGTTCCAGTTGTCAATTGCTGCCCACCTACGACAACGAAAATCACGGATTACAGGCCAAGGCCGTCGAACGCTCCTCTGAGAGTCAGACCGGCTGCTCATTTGGTCGACAAAGAATACATTGAGAAATACAAGAAGGCCATTGAGCTAATGAAAGCTCTACCGGCCGACGACCCTCGAAATTTCTCGCAGCAATCAAACATTCACTGTGCTTACTGCGATGGCGCTTACCGTCAACTTGGATTTTCTGACCTCGACATTCAAGTTCATAATTCTTGGCTTTTCTTCCCTTTTCATCGCTACTATGTCAACTTTTTTGAAAAAATTTGCTGCAAATTGCTCAACGACCCAACCTTCGCTTTACCGTTCTGGAACTGGGACGCTCCGGCCGGAATGAGAATGCCTGCCTTCTACAATGATCCATCTTCTTCTCTCTACGACACGTTCCGTAACGCGAACCATCGCCCGCCCACGCTCGTCGACTTGGACTACGGAGGTACTGACCCGACAGGAACTAACCAGGAGCAACTACGGAGCAATCTGAGTATAATGTACCGGCAAATGGTGTCGAACTCGAAAACTCCAATACTTTTCTTCGGAAACTCGTACCGCGCTGGAGACGATGAAGATCCCGGCGCCGGCTCCGTCGAGAACATTCCTCATGGTCCGGTTCATCTATGGTGTGGCGATAACAAACAGCCAAACTTCGAGGACATGGGAAACTTCTACTCCGCAGCTCGCGATCCAATTTTCTTCGGTCATCACTCTAACGTCGATCGAATGTGGTCTATCTGGAAAACGTTGGGAGGGAGACGAAATGATATCTCAGATCCTGACTGGTTAGACGCTACTTTCCTCTTCTATGATGAGAATGCTGAAGCAGTACGAGTTAAGGTTCGCGATTGCTTAGATACTCGAAATCTCGGTTACGTTTACCAAGACGTCGAAATTCCGTGGCTGCAGTCTAAACCAACTCCACGAAAATCAAAGGCAAAATCCGTCGCTCAGAAGATCTTCGGTTCCGGACAAGCTCTCGCCGCAGAATCCTCATCTTCTCCTATCAAACCGATTGACCTAGGGTTTCCGATTGTTCTCGAAGCCCCGATAAGCACCCTAGTCCGACGGCCGAGGAAATCGAGGAGCAGGAAGGAGAAGGAAGACGAGGAGGAAATCTTGGTGATCGAAGGTATAAAATTCGAGAAAGACGTCGCCGTGAAATTCGACGTCTACATAAACGACGACACTGCGAGTGGGCCGGCGAGTACGGAGTTCGCCGGAAGTTTTGTGAGCGTCCCTCACCGGCATAAGCACAAGAAGAAGCTGACTACGTGCCTGAGATTGGGAATAACGGATTTACTGGACGAATTGGACGCCGATAAAGACGATACGGTCGTCGTTACATTGATTCCTAAGCTTGGACAGGGAAAAGTCTCCATTGGAGGAGTGAAGATCGAGTTCGCGAGGTGACCTGAGAACAGAATAGACGACGTCGTTTTACATGGCGTTGTTTCGTTATTTTCCGATTATAATAATTATGTACACGTTGGCCGTCCGATCGATTCCTTTTGATGGTCTCGATATGTTGTTCAGAGATATTGTTTTCTCAATGAAGTGTCTTTTTTTCCTACGCCATTTTGACCTCAAGCTTTGAATTATTAATTATTATTAAATTTTAATTTTCAAATAAATTGTCTTTCTCTCTCTTCAACTTCTGAGAACTCCAATTTTTCCTCTAAATACAAAATGGGAAAATGGCCTCTCCTCAGGTCACTTGGAGGGCTTTCTTCGCCATGGCCAAAGCTTGAGCATCTCCTTTAGTGATGCTGATTGGGATAGTCTTTATGGTTTTCTGATAGCCATAGGAGAAAAGGAGGTAAATAGGAGAACAGTCTGAAACGGTATCAAGTGAGATGTGGGACGCCAAGTGAGTGGAATGGGAATACTAAAGCCTGCCCAAGTGGGGCTTTCTCCAATCGTTTGCATTCCTCTACGACAATATGGGATCTCTCTGTCTCTCTCTAAAATGGTAAATTCAAAGGATGGACGAATGAACTAACATCTCTTGGAGAGAATTAAGGATAATCTATGTTAGGATGAAGGGAAGCAAAAGCAAGAATGCTTCATCCACTAAGTGATTATGTGTGAGTAATTATGTGTGAGTAATTATGTGTGGAGACAAGATAGTAATTACAACATTTTGAGATGAATAAAATAGTAATTACATTGGCACTTCTTGATTCTCCCTTGGACTTCTATCATCTAATCAAGGAGGAGAGTATGGAGGACAAAATGCCCTCAGAAATGTAAACATATTTTGGATGGATTCCGGTACGCTCATTATCTTGATAATCTTAAGTGGTTGATAAAAGACATGTAAACATCCTAATTATGGATTAGTATAGAGGTGTTTATATGTGATTATTAGAAAACTTGCATAAGTGTAAATGATGTAAATGTGACATCATTTATCCAGAAATGGTTTAATAAACTGCACATATATGTAAATATAATATGGAAGTATTAAAATAGTCTAAAAATAATAAATATAAATGATTAAAAGTAAAACTAATTAAATGTGTATAAGAAGGATCATCCCATGAACTATTTTGTATGAAAAGTTTCCATATTTAAGTGTTATTAACTAAGCAAATGTGACTGAAATTTCATGAACTTTTATAGTGTCAAAATACGCATATTAAGAAGAGAATGAGCTTAGAATCACGTGATTATTATATCTATGGCCCAAGGCTTTGAAGTTGGACTATACGTTGGGGTGAGAACGGTTCAGTTCGGTTTGGTTCAGTTTTTGGCCAAATTAGAACCGAATCAACTCGGTTCAGTTTTGAAAATTTTAAACCAAAACCAAACCTAGAATCGTGAAAACCAAACCAAAAACCGAACCTTGGTTTCGGTTCTAATCGGTTCGGTTTCAGTTTCGGTTCAATTTTTTTGTGGCCTTAATTTTTATGTGTTCGGTTTGGTTTTTCGGTTTTTTACTCGGTTTTAAATCGATTTTTAAGTCGGTTCTAATCGGTTCGGTTAAGTTCTTTCACTCCACTACACACTGTGAAGTTCAAATACTAGTCCACAGTCCACAGATATGCTAGCATATCTGATGAAATTAGGGGTGAGACAGTTGTAACAACAGAGTACAGCAAACAATTGTAACAACAGAGTACAGTAGACAATTGATGAAATTAGCAATTCACAGCAAACCAATTCATTTGAAACGATGAAATGACCAATTCAAAGCAGGCAATCGTCAGTGCAGAGTACAGATTTGTCCAATTCATAATATATATGAAACAGAACAAATGGTTAATATCCAATTCAGAACAGACCTCACCTGAATCAGTAATGAGTTGATATGGAATTAGAAGCACTGTCTGTGAATAAACGACCTGTCACCTGCAAACAATGAATTCGAAATAAGTGTGAGGACTATGAAAAATTACAAAGCCAAACCTGTGAAGATTGTGAGATTGACAAAGCCGAACTTGTATACTATGAAGACTGCAAGGTGAAACTAGTGGCTTTGAATCACGGTGAGAGTTCAAATCATCAACGGTGAGTGTTCAAATCGTCGGTGAGAGTTCGTCGCAAAACTGCGAGAGAGAGCCTACACGTTTTCAGGGGGAAGGAGGGCAGGACGCAGGACACTGAAGTCAACGAAGGAGGACGCGTGACGAGGGAGGATGTAGGACGCAGAAGGGAGGGCAGGACGCAAGTGTTAGTCTAAGTGTGTTAGACATATTTATATTTTGATGATGAACATTTTAACTAAAGTATAAAAGTTGTTTATTCATTGAACTTATAATTATCGTTTTTGATGTTTAAATTGGAAATACTCTTGATCAAGGGTATTGGGATTGGTTAACATGTTTCTCTAAGTCTATGCAGTGATATGGAAGACTTGTATGACTTAGAGGATGCGTCTCGTGGAAGATTGAAGTGGTATGTACACATGCGGATGCAGATTGATGAAATGCGGATGGCGTGGATGCGTCCTCAAGGAGAAAATTCAGCGTCTCCAGTGCAAACTGTGTTGCAGCGAACGTCGGGGATGCCATTTCCAGTCGTCCGTTTTGAATCTGTCATTTTGGAGATTCATGTGGCCGCATCACACGGACTAGGCGGACGCCATTCTGCGTCCGCATCCCTTCAGCAAAGCGGACGGGAAAACAAACTTAGGACGCCACGGATGCCAATCCGTGTCATCCCATTTGAATCCGTTTTCAGAGCTCACGCGGACGATTCATGCGGATGGTGCGGACGCGAATATTGGCGTCCGCTTTGAATCTGTCCAATTTTATTGAATACGCGGACGATATATGTGGACGAAGCGGACGATAGAATTGGCGTCCGCAAGTGCATATTTTTCTGTCCAACGGCTATATTTTCAATGGAAAAATTTTAACGGTCGTGCGGACGATAGGTGCGGACGCTGAGGACGTCCGGAAGCAGCAGTGGCAGTGTCTATAAATATAAGTCCACACCAAGCTCTCTAGAACGAACAAAGGATTCTAAAGCGAAACTCTGCCGATTTTCATTGGCGATAAAATCTCTGTGAGCTTTCGATATTGTTGTATATCCAATTCTCCCTATTCCGAACTTGCGAGTTATATTTTGGGAGAATTCGGATTAGATAGAATTGAGAGTTAATCTCCGAATTATTATTGTGCTTGATTGTAAAGGGTGATTCCCTTAGAATTCATCACACTTGGGTGACGCCCCGAAATAGTCAAATTTAGGGTGACGACTAGTAAGAGTCTAAGGTTGACGACCTTATAATTAGTCAAGGGTGACGCCCCATCTAATAGTCAATTTGTAAACAGTTTATTGGCACCCGCAAGCCAATTACATAGTGTATCTACAAGTGCAACTTAGAGCGCGGACGTAGGCTAGTTTGCCGAACCGCGTAAACAAATATTGTGTGCATTTCTCTAACCCTTACTTTTTATATTATTGCATATATTTGTTATCGATATTTTAATTATATGCATTGAATCACTTAGGGTAATTAGAGATCAAAATATCGCACGAAAAAGTTAAAACGCTATATTCACCCCCCTCTATAGGCGTATATCGATCCCACAATTGGTATCAGAGCGGGTATTTAAATTTTTGTGTGATATTTTGTGCACATTCTCAATATTTGTTAAGTTGCATTTATTGAAAATTTTATATATATTTGCATATTATGGATTTCAATATGTGTGAGTTAGGACAATGCACATCTACACCTCCACACTTTGATGATTATGATTATTTGACTTGGAAGTGTAGAATAAAAGTGTTTATACAATCTATTGATTTTTTTTTATGGAAAATCATTGAAAAGGGAATAACTCTTCATAGACCAAATTGTGAATTCAATGATTTAGATAAACGAAATTGGAATTTAAATGCCAAAGCAATGAATATTTTGTATAGTGCCTTAAGTCAAAATGAATTTGATAAAGTTAAATCTTGTGTTAGTGCATATGATATTTGAAAATCTCTTGAGCTAACACATGTAGGCACAATTCAAAGGCTTGAAAATGAAGAAAGTACATCCTCTGAAAAAGAGGAGAAAGTGGCCAATACAGGCTTCATGGCCAATGAAGAAATAGAGGTAACAAACTCTTCTAGCAATTCAAATTTTAATAGTGATGATAATGGTAATTTTGTAAATAAATTGCTAGAAAGTTTGGATGCATTAAAAGGTAAAAATAAATCATTGAAAAAGAAAAATG
>CM039468.1:14185785-14269890 GCA_022433065.1 Begonia loranthoides
AAGTTAAAATGCTATATTCACCCCCCTCTATAGGCGTATATCGATCCCACAGCAGGACGATAGGAGGGGAGGGAGGGACGCATTTTTGGGGAGAAGACTGAAGAGAAGTGAGATTGAAAAATGAAGATGAAGTGGACACTCGACAGATGCGAGCGATGAAGGGAGGGAAACAGGGAGTCGAGGGACGCCGTTTTCGGAGTAGTGGATAAAGATTGGCAGTAGTGGGTAGGGTAGGGTTACGCAAGACTCGAAGGAAAAACTGGTTCGGTTCGGTTCGGTTTACCAGGGTTTTCCCTTTGCAGAACCGATAACCAAACCGAAACTATCCGTTCGGTTCAGTTCAAATATAAACTATTTTTTTTGTCATATTAGAACCAAAATGAACCGACCAAAAGTGCTCGGTTTGGTTCGGTTCGGTTACCCGGTTCGAACCGAACCAATTCCCACCCCTAACTATATGTAAAAGCATAATTAAGTACAATGTACAATAAATATTTGATATGGATGAAAATGAGTAAGAATTAGAGTATGATTAGTAAAGAATTTTTTTTTAACTGATACAACACGATTAAAGGGATAGATGGAAACTCCTTAATGCAAGAGTCTATTAGAGGCAAGAATTTGTTCCTAATTTGGCAGCAGTGTAACTCGCTCAATACAGGTCCAATGACATGGAATTTGGACCACATCATACTGTTTAAGCGAAAATGAATCCCTCCAAAAATCACAGGAAAAGTCGTTCGAAAAAGGACGTAATGGCCGAAAGGTTACTATTGGTTTGAATAGGCACCTAAGGACAAAATCAGACCAAAAATGGTAGAAAGTGTAACTCATTTAATATGTGTCCAAATGACGTAAAGTTTGGATCAAGTCTTACTCTGTAACTGAAGAGGACGTCCTAAAAAAATTAGAGGCAAAAACATTCTAGGCAGAAATTATGGATGAAGGGTTACAAGCTGGTCTGAATAGGCGCCTAAACCATGCCTATTGATTTCAATGGCTTCCAATGGTGGAAACACTCCAACTTAGATCGTAGCAAGCTTTCTATTCCTTTGCTAAAGATGTCCATGTCACGACCTTTAAGGAACCCGAGACATAACAAGAAACGATCCGTCCCAAAAAGCCAAATCACCCGACCAATTTTACTTAAATTTATAAAATAGCAACGGAAGACTTAAAATAATTATTACAAGTCAAAGCCCAATAACTTGGGTTTAACAAGTCCAATAGTTATATCAAATAACATAGTAATTTAATCCAAAATGAAATAACTATGTGAAAAATTAAAAAATAAGGATTACAATTATCCTTAACAAAATTTACCTCACAAAAGAGATCACTCAAAAATAAATTAATAAAATTTTAGAAATTAAATAAACTTCGTCAGATCTAATCTCGACTCGGCAACTATAAGTCCGAATAATCAAATCCTGAAAGTTGTTATTGAGGTTAGTTAACTAAACTCAATAGGGAGTTAATAATTTTAATTAAAAAGAAATGTTTAAGCATTCATGAATTTAAATTCACATTTTATAAATTCAATTCAGAAAAATGTGTACAAAAAGACATGTGGTTAAAACTATCCACTAATATGTGGTACGTAATTAAAATTGGTATTTGTTGTATTGATTAAAAATCACAGTGAAAATAAAGTTACTCACGAACTCTAGGCACATCATGTTATATGCATATAATAGAATAAAAGTGATGTTCGGCTATCGCGAAAGCCAAAAAAAAAAAATATCCTGATTAAGTTTAAGGTTTTGCGCCCAAGGATACAACATATACAATTGTCTCATTACTCTAGTTAATAACAAACAAACATATTCTCACACGATCGAATGTGCATAAAATAAAACAGACCCCAAACCAAGTTGATCAAATTTGGTTTACACGACCGAGTTGATCCAGAAATATAATATGCATGCTTAATTTAAACATATACGGTGAAAAAATATAATATAATATATAAAAAAAATCCAACGACCATGAAATAGATATGTCATTTTTATATAAGACATATCTCAAAATAATTATTTTTAAAAAATTATACAAATGTAATGCATAAAATAAATTCATATCTCGAAGTAAGATTTCTAAAAATGCTCAAATCCAATAGCCCACAAAGTTTTTATTTAATTAAGAGTATCTATATAAAAATGAAGGTATTAAATTTTTTTGTTAAACTTTATAAATTAAAATATTCAATTATTATTTAAAATTAATCAAAAATTAATTAGGTTAAATTATTCAAAATTTATAGCTCAAACATGGCCCAAAATAGGCTTAAAACTGGGTTGGACAATGGTCCAAAATGGTGGCCCATGCAGGCCCAAACCTGTCATGACCCGGAGGCGGGCCGAACAAAACCACCGGGTTAGGTGACCCAATTCTAGGAGAAAACACAGTTACCCAACCTAAGGCGTGAATTTTTTTTGCGAAAGATTTAACGGGAATAATACCAAGCTCAAACCCAAATTACATGGATTGGGGTCCACAGAGTGATCAACTAGAGACATGATAGCATAATAAGGAAAGTACTTTGTAGAAATTAAATCAAACAACACCAAAACTAAAATCCCAACATACCCATAACGGAGGAAATGAACCGACGAGTCTCCACCCATCTATGGGGAGATCGAAACACCCATCAAGAATTACTAGCATCGCTCTGCTGCCACACGTGCAAAACTAGTGCACTAGATCTACACTCTAACCTAGGAAAAAAAATATATAGTCTAAGGGGTGAGTGATTAACTCAGTAGAGAAATCTTTACTAAATGCAATGCATGCTAAAACTGTTTTCTTCATCTTTGAAAACTATTTTATGCTTCTCATTTACCATACATAAATTTTTAAACATTTAAAACATCTTTATCATTTTATAAATCCGGCTCATGGCCCTTGATGTGTGATACGCGCATGGTGGGCAAGGAATATAGGCGCGGTCGTCCTCAAAATAAAGGTGAAGCAACAGATGTCCTTTATCGTCTCAAATCCCAAAATGGAATCTTGGAATATGAAAGCTGGCAACTTCAAGCTGTCGATGGATGAACTATGGATGAATGCACCACTTCTCACCTCCTTAGATAAGGATGCGGATGCTAGGTTCTCTCATGATATAACTCACACAATAGGATATTTGAATATGACTCACTAGAGGCCTTTGGATATAACTCACCAAAGAAAGAAAAAGGATGACTCCAATTTCTGAATCAAAGCAAAACTTTAATTTGTATTCAATTCTCAACTCCTCTAAAAACATAAGCGGTGATGGCTTTATATAGCCGATTGAAAACATAAATTAGAAAACTAAATAAAAGATAACCTAGATAAGTAGATCCAGATATCCTAGATAAGTGAATCTAGATATCCTAGATAAGTGGATCTTTTTAGAGATAATATCTTTCTCTCTCTTGTCCTCCAAGCTTGTTTTCATGGGCTTTCTCTTGGCTTTCTTTTCATGTTGAAATCGTCCACTTGGATGGCTTCCATATCTTGAGTTTATTAATCTTTAAGTTTGGAAACTCGGACTTTCCTTAAACTTTTTCTCTCTATTCTTTGGGCTTTTACCATAGCAAGTGGACTCCGAATTAAACGATCTAACATGCATTAGAAAGCTTAGGAAGTTGGTTACAATCTTCATGAAGAGCGCTTCTTGAAAAGACGTCGTCTTGATTTCCAAAATAATCAAATACGCCTCGAAGGTAAAAAAGAAGACAGTTTTTTGGAAAATCTTTCCATTTCTCTATCATTCCTTTTGACTTTCACCTATGCTTGATCTTCATGATATTCTTTGAGGCTTGATAAATAATAGAATGGTCTTATTTCGCATCATCCTCCTGGGGTTGAAAAAAATTTGATCTCGAATCATGTCTTGTGTAAACATATTTGTACGAGAAGCCATGCATTAATAATTCCAAGCAATTTCCTTTAAATATGATCAAAGGAACTATGTTAGCACATATTTCTTCCTTAATATCCAAAGAGCAAACCTCGTTTATGTTGGAGCATGGAATATGAAAAGATTGCTCCTTTGGTGTTGTTGTTGTCAAGGAATCATCTTGGCTTTCTATAGGTTGGATATTTGCTCTTCTTGACATTCTTTCTCAATTTGCTCAAAAGTATCTTCTAATACCTCACTTCGATTTGTGCTTGTAAAATCGGGGTGCTCAATTGTTGTTCTAACAAGGTACTAATTTTAGCAAGTTTGACTTGTTGACTTTCGGAAGAATATTCATACCTTGAGAGTGGTGGTGATGAATGTAGAGCATAATTTTGTCTCTCAATTCTTTAAGTCATTTTGATCACATCCTCAAGGGTGTCGTAAGGTCTTGTTGCCATATTTTCTAGAATGTCATCTTGAAGTCCGCCGATGAATCTCGCTATTGTTTTTCCTTCTCGTTCTTTCAAATCACATCTTGTTTTTAAAGTTTTGAACTTGGCAGCATATTCTTCGATGGTGGAGGAACTTTGCCTTACATTTTGGAATTGTTGGTAGAGATCTTGAATTTGATGTTGGTTTTGGTTCCTCTTTAGTTGAGCAACTTGTTGTTGATTTTGATTCCTCAATATTTGATCAATTTGCTGTTGGAGTGAGAGCGATTTCCTTCCAATTTTCACCGGAGTGAGTTGTTGAAGGTTCGGCCATTGCGGAGGTTGTAGCCTCGTCTTTTTGCATTGCCTTAGATGTTCCTCAAATCATCATAAGTAAAAATTTGTGTAAGGATGTGTTTAGCTCTGATACAAAATGATGCGCGCACGAGAGGGGTTTAGATCTAACCTGTAAAGTGGGCGAGGAATATAGGCGCGGTCGTCCTTAGAATAAAGGCAACACCTTTATTTGTGAAGCAACGAATGTCCTTTATCGTCTCAAATCCCGAAATAGAATCTTGGAATATGAAAGTTGGCAACTTTAAGCTGCCGATGGATGAACTGTGAATGAATGCACCACTTTTCACCTCCTTGGATAAGGATACGGATGCAAGGTTCTCTCGTGATATAACTCACATAAGAGAGTCTTTGTATATGACTCACTAAAGGCATTTGGATATAACTCACCAAAGAAAGAAAAAAGATGACTCTAATTTCCAAATCAAAGCAAATCTTTAATTTGTATTCAATACTCAACTCCTCTAAAACATAAGCGGTGATAGCTTTATATAACTGATTGAAAACATAAATTAGAAAACTAAATAAAAGATAACTTAGATAAGTGAATTTAGATATCTTAGATAAATGAATCTTTTTAGAATAATATCTAAAGAGATAATATCTTTCTTTCTCTTGTCCTCAAAGCTTGTCTTCATGGGCTTTCTCTTGGGCTTCTTTTCATGTTGAAATCATCCATTTGGATGACTTCCATATCTTGAGTTTATTGCTCTCTAAGTTTGGAAATTCAGACTTTCTTTAAACTTTTGCTCTCTGTTCTTTGGGTTTTTTACCATAGCAAATGAACTCCGAATTAAACGATTTAACTTGCGTTAGAAAGCTTAGGAAGTTGGTTACAATCTTCATGAAGAGCTCTTCTTGAAAAGACCTCGTCTTGATTTCCAAAATAATCAAATATGCCTCGGAGGTAACAAAGAAGATAGTTTTTTGTAAAGTCTTTCCAATTCTCTATCATTGCTCTTGACTGCCACCTATGCTTGAGCTGGATAATATTCTTTGAAGCTTGATAAATAATAGAATGGTCTTATTTCGCATCAATGTGACTTTATTAAAACTCGCTGTACACATAGACAACTATAATCACAAAATTTGCCAACATCATTTTCTGTGCGAAAACGTCACCAGTGAAAAATGATGGTCACTCAATGACATATCCGCCACTCATCATTGAAAGATGGTATGATCTCTTGAATGTGCCACTGTCGATACGATCCAAAGATCCAGTGTATACTCGAGTTACCAGCGAACCAGTTAGCGACGACACAACTCGCGTAACCAGCCAGCACAAGTCACAGAAAGGTGGCTATCTGCCAATAGCAACACCTCATGAGGCAAGAGAGAATACCAATGACATCGATCAGTAGATCCAGCATGTCCATAAGTTGCCGGTGAACCAGCCAGCGACAGACGCAATTCGTATAATCGAAATAATGGATAAGATTGCCCTATGATAGACCCCTTCTCATTAGACCCTCGGTGTCCCAAATTGACGAGGTTTGCCGACGAGCAAGCTCAAGTCGTCCAACCAACCCGCCAAATGGAACGGTACTGTAATAGGCTAATCTTCATGACTGACAACACTGTCAACCCGTGTGACAATACCATAGCCAGGTTTAGGGGCTTGCAACCCAAGGAGGCGTCATCACCCTCCAATCTGAATTTCTCACTTTCAAGACTTGCAACTTGAGGACACGTCACCACCAATGCCCCATCCTCTTTTCTTTCACTTTCAGGACTTCCAACCTGAGGACATATCATGAATGCCCCATTGTATTTCACACGTAACGACCAATCTTCACGCAATAGAAGATTGCACGGGGATAGCCTCATGATGCTTTAGCGCTAGAGTACCTAAAACATCAAGATGATTCATTCTCCCAATGTACTTAACCAATGTCAAATCTTCTCGTAGTCGAAGGTTGACGGGATAGCCTCGTGATGCTTTACCGAGAGAATGCCTAAAGCATCAAGAAAATTCATCCCCCAAACACAGACACAGAAATCACATCATCAATATATATATGCAAATATAAGTAGTAAACCATGTACAGAATGTAACTATGAGAAAACATATTAATAATAAAAACTGACGTGCTGTCGAATAGTCCTCGTTGGGTTTTCAGGTGTGGTAGTCCACAAAATAGTAGTTTTGAAAACCATGATGTAATGCACTGCAGAAAGTATAAAGATCCCTACCTTGATGGCAACCATAACACGCTTATCGACAAACCCGCTCCACGCGCTATCATAAGCGAAAGGTCAAAACATCTGACACCTTTAGAACCTATAACAAGATCAGTGTAACATTCCACAAACATAATAGGGGTAGCAGACAAGTCTTAAACAAGACTACAATTCATGACAGTTTCTAGAGACAACCACGAGTCCCAAACTGGAAACCAAAACTAGAAATACAACCTATACACTAGATTTAAGGTTAATGTCCATTAGTAAAAGCACAACAAAAAACAAGAATCAAAATCACTATCCTCGGGTTATCAACCATCAACCCAAATCAAACATAACATTACTTCCTCAATATCGCCCAACAAGCAGTGGGAAATGGACAGAACAAACACTAAAACAACCGAGCATATATGTTCATCTAGAAGTTTATCTAGCAGTAACCAAGGAATGCAGAATGATAAATAAAACTAAGACAACGGGACAACATTCTCAAGAACATCTCTCGACAGAAACCAAAACTAAACATAGTTCCTCAGGATTCTCTAGTGAAACCATAACAAACAAGGAAGACAAATTAAATACACCAAACAGAATCTCCAATAGTTTCCAACTAAAATCCTCAACTTTCATTACCTAATTGGGAGTGTAAATCATGCACAACCAACAAAGTATAATAATCTATAGCTAACATTCCCAAATAGGGATCAAACTACAAATCCCCAAATTTCCAAGAGCAGCAACAGGGTGAAGAAGCCACATAACATGTCGATTACATAGAGTTTTCCAACATAAACTACACATACTGTAGCCTAAATTCACTTGCAGCTCATACTTATACCAAACAAATCGATACAACGTTCTCTAGTCACCCTATCATTGGCTAGAACTGAGGACAACCGGTACAACTAACATTACGAACAATAACCCCTTTAATTTCATAGAACCGTGGCAAAGAACAGGGTGCACACTGTCAACATTTCACCTCCATCAAACCAGACCCAACATTTCATCCATCCATAACGACCAAAGCAGAAACAAAATCACAGAGGACAAGCAGTGACAAAGCCAAAATCACTTCGGCATTCTCCAGCAAAACAGCAGAGAACTAGAACAAAATTTAAACCGTATCTAAAACAGAGCATTATCCTCAAGAAATACACATCAAACCGCGAGGGAAATAATCACAACAGAGACTTAAACTACCACACTCGGGTTTTAAAAAACAGAAACAAAACAACGAGCAACTTACCCACTCACCCGCTGAATCCATTGACAAAGGGAGAAATCAGAACCAAAAACAACTGAACACTTGGCATTGCTCATCAGACAACATTAGAGGCCGAGAGGCCAAGAAAATGTGAAGGAATCGTACCTTAATCGAAGAAAATAGCAGAAGAGAACCCCGAGCCGATAGTGCCCTAACTCCCGAACTCGCAGCTACCCAAAATCGACGGTTCCCGTCGCTCACCTCCGTGCCATCCCACGATCGAGCGCTCAGAACAGCGATTCTCATCGCCCAGAACGCCCTTAGCTCGCGAATCTCCTCCTCGTGACATCACTCTTTCTCTCGCTCAATATTCGGTCCGCGGTCGAAGAAGGAAGAAGCAAAGCTGCTTCTGCAACTTCTAAATAGAGAGTAATATTTAAATAAATTATAAATTATAAATATTAAAACCATATATTAAAATTCACATTACCCGATTAAATCCGACTCGTTTCAAAACGCTAAGTGAAAATTTTACTTCAGTCCAAATAATTTATCCAGACATTTCCAAAAGTAATATCCCGTTCGAAAAAACCCAATTTGATCATTTTACAAAAAACGTACACGTCGCTGCTACATAATAAAACGAGTCAACTCTTCCACATTTGACCAAAAATATACGAAAAATCTACACATGGCATTTTCTAATTATTTAAAAATCTCAAATTTTACAAAACTCGTGGCCCAAACCACAGGGTCTGAAGCCCACACAGGCCTTAGAACGCGGCCTGCTATTCTTGGGTTGAGACTAAAAGAAATGAGTGTCGCGGATCAGCATTAGCTAAGTCACGATATGATATTTCATAGTCGGAACAACCTTGGTGACTTAGTCGCCAATTTGTCCCAACTCCCAACCAACCAAAATTCTCAAAGTTTAATCCAAAAGCCAAAACAGATTGAAATTTAATCTTTCCAACATTCTAGAACAAAACCAATAAACAAAGTCAGAGATGAAAAGGAAAGATCATATTTTTACCCACTCTGCTCACGATTTCTCCTACCACGAATTTGCACTAATTCCCTTCCAATAGAGAGGTAATTCATAAATAGAATTACAATCAAGAAATTGAATTATTACAAGGAGAGGATGAAGATTGCTTACATAAGGCAACTGAAGACTCGACCACATAGTAATTTCCTTTTCTCCAAAAATGGTCGTAAATAATCTGACTTGCTGAGAAATTTTCACCACTAGAGGAAGAGGGAGGAAATTGGCATTTTAAGAATGAGAAGGAAGGGAGAGGATTCAGAAGGAATCCCTTCCCGTCCGGCATCCGTTGCGCGATTGTGCTTCAAGGGGGAGGCATTTCCTAAAAAAACACGCTCTCCCATTAATTAAAATATTTTTTATTTTATTTTTTAAAAAAGCGCAAATATTACACTCCACATCTTGAAAAGGGTGGAGAAGGGAATAGCTTTAAGAGGATTCACCAAAAGCTCACAAGTAATGGCAAAACCAATTTAAACACCAAAATCTACTCAGTTGAGCACCAAGAAGAAATGATCAATTGTGGAGAGAGAACTCCAATCTTTCAAAAATGATTTCTTTAGCTGATCAAAACTGTTTAGAGAAGACCTTAGAGATGGTTTAAATACCCATCTAATTAGATTTGCCTTTAAAAAGTAAATTATAAAATTGACCAACTAAAAAGAACAACAAAAATATGCTCTTAGCCACTAAACTAAACCAAGAGCCACAAACATAACATTAGTTTGTTACATCCAAATGACCCAAATAAAACCATAAAATGAAACTAAGCTACCTCCTTTGAATCCCAAGTCTTGAATAAAGAAATAACCAATTGGTTTAATCTTCAAATCCCTTTTTCAAGTGGATTTGGGCCTAAAGTCCAAGTGAGAAGAAAAGACTTCATTTGTTGAGACAAAAGCTCTCTGATGTAGACTCCGATGACTAAGCAAATCATCTTTAATTGATATGAAAGACCCCATCTTAGAAAACGTAAGATGTCCCCTACAATTTTTGTGAAGAAACCATTTTAATATAAGATTATATAGGCTGCCAAAAAAGCCATATACTGCTTGGGGGTCAGATTGTCGGTAGTTTTGAGGGAGCTTCATAATTTTCTTAATCTTGTGTTTGAATCTCCACTTATGCATTATCTTAAATAGCTCTGGGCTACATTGGGGTGTTTGATGGATGTAATAAATTTTTATATCACTCTTTTCTTCACTAACACCTACAAAAGAAACATTAAAAGTATGGTTAGAAAATCTCCAAGCTTGATTATGAATAGATGGAATCCATGGCACATCAAGAACACTAAAAAAAGAAGCGAAGGACTATAATTTGGATGCAGGAAATTGGTATTAAGTTGATCATTCATGGTTTGAACATGATCATTCGAGCTTGAATAAAGAGAAAAACAAAGTAATCATAATCATTTTGAATTAGAACTTTATACAAATTTTATACCATAGGTAGAGATAGATAGTTGGAGGTTGATTAATGTTTTTTTATTGTTAGATTAGGTTGATATAGTGATAAGAGAAGATGATTTTGAAGAGTAATTTGAAGTTACAATGAATTGAAATAGTTTTTGGAATGAAAAAGGGCGAAGGGATGAGTTAATTCGATAATGCAATGGACCAAAATACACAGTTTTGAATAAGTCATTTGACATGTCGACCACACATTGTTCATGATTGTTTTATCTTAAATATGTCAATTTGCAGGTCGTCTGCTTGTGAGAAGTCAAAAGCAACTTGTAAAAATAGTTTTGTTGCACAATTTGTGAATTCATAAATCAACTACACGTGTGGATAGGACGAACTCACCCAGTTAATTATTATGTGTTACATTCTATGAGTTTGAAGGTCAACCAAAGCTTAAGATAGGTCGAATGAAGTGCTTGATAAGTCGTCTAGAGATGACAATTTTAGCGTTTCAAATGGGTGTTAAATAGTAAAGTTAGAATCCATAAAAATATAAGAAGGGCGTGAATTAAGTTTTTTAAATATTTCGTGATTATGATTTAATTATTTGCTTTATCAAATTAATCAATTTTATTTCTTTACGAGATTTGCCAACTCTAATACGTAATCAATGACAATAACAATAAAAGAGTAAGAGAAGACAATGCAAACGATTTGTTAATACAGTTAAGTCAATTTTGCCTACATTCGTGCACCAAGACTTTTCTTAGAATATTCTTTTCGCTATGACCCTTCCAGCTATGACCGATTTTGGGCGTCAATCAAGACTTACACCAACTCTTTTCAAGCTTCACTCTTTCATCATTATGCAAATAATAAGTGTAGATTTTTTGCACAAAACCTAACTTTCACAAAGATAAAATTTCAAGTTTGGGTATGAGAGGGTTAGAAAATAACTCATTCTACAACACTTCAGCAGCATGAGAGTCTCAAGATAAGTTGCATAGTTGAGTAAACTTCTATTTATAATACTCTTCAAATTTCTCTAGTTGTTGGCATCTCTGGCTATCTCTTGCGTTAATATTGTAGCAGATTCACTTTCAAAAATTTATTGAAATTGCTTTACCTTGTTAATTTTTTTTAATAAAGAGAAGAAAAACATAACATAAAAGAATTCCAAAAGTTTTTCCTCCACTGTGTTATTTTCCATTAGATACATACACACCCAAACCTCCTTCCTTTAACCTAATCTCTCTCCCCTTAGCCCTCAACGAACATCTAATCGAAAAATTAACCCAAACAATGAAACTCCCACCAAAAATACCTTAAGCCAAGGAAGAGCTGAAGTTCGCAGCATTCATTGAGCAAGAATTCCACCGTCGAAACACTAATCCATAACAAGAAGGATTCCCCTAACTGAAAACTTCATAAATAAAATTGGACACTGTAAACTACTTAAATGAACCGCCGAACCAAGGTGGACTTCGAGAAAATCCTACCTGAACCGAGCTGTAGTCAACCAAGCCGTCCCAAAATCTAACGCGTTAAGATTTCTAAGGAATTTGATGAATAAAATATAATTTTTAGAGAAGAATTTATTCATTTAATTTCGATGTCTACACTAATTTCGTATAGGTAAGAAGAGATTTTGAATCAATGCGAACTTAAGCTTCCTATAAAACATTATTTTTTTCAACATTTTGGGCGTAGGCCTTCCATCACAAAATCTATTATGAAAATTATTTTCTTTATCTCTATTATTTATTCTAATATTTTACTTAGACACACATGATTAGACATTGACATAAAGACCTAAAAAGATAAGTTTTGTAGGACATAATGTATGTGAATATAAATGCATAAAATTGTTGGAATTGACGAAAAACATGTTAAATATGAGGTGGTTGGTGCAACTTTATGCTAGTAAGAAACTGCTAGTTGTCTGAAAGCAAGAACACATGGTATGTATAATGTGACTGATGAAACCTTATAAGAGTAAGAAATAACTCGTTTTCCGAAAGTTTGAATGCATGATAAGGTTGGAATAAGATTTTTAACAGTGTGTAACTTTTAAAGCATGAAACTTAGTAATGTATATTGTTAATTTATATATGCACATGTTTTGCTTGCTAATATTACTTCTCATTAGTAATTTTGTTAAATATGTGAGTTTTATTGAGAAACATTTAGAGCTGATCTAGATTATTCTAGATGTGGGCAATCATATGGATAGGATAGTTAACAATCAAATAAAGAATCAAAGTAAGATTTTATTTCTAGAAATATTATGATTTTAATAAGACTAATTAGTGTATTGTGTGTTGTACTCTTGATGATTTAATAATGAGTTAATATGATTAGATAATTGATTTAATTCATCTTATATTGGAGGAGCATTTAAGTAAAATTAGAAATTTTCAAGTTGATAATCTTTAAATTGATATTTAGTTTGATATGAAAATATAATAAGAGGTATATAAGGATTTAAGTATTAGATTGTTAATTGTCAAATGTGAATAATTACTTTGACTTTTGAGGTAGAATTAAATAGTTTGAATTATAATAAATATAATTAAATAATTTTTTGTACATTACCAATATATGAAGATTTATTGATGTGAATCTTCTAGTTTAATTATAATAAATATAGTTAAGATTACTAAATGAATTTAAAAGTTTTTGTATAAATATCGATCGAGATTAGTTAATACCATAAATTAGAGTTTAGGAACGACGTAATCAAGTTTGATTCAATGATTAAATTGAGATAAAATTTTTAGGCTTTGAAATCTAGGAGAATAAATTTTAGGGTCGTTACGCGCCTCGTGCATCCACAATCCTTGATTGAGCATCTGCAAAAGCATTAATTTGAATTCTTTATCGCTAAGCAGGACTTCCGCGAGGCTCTTAGGGTGACCGTTGAAGATGTGTGCATGTATCTCTAAGCTTCCACAATTTCAACTTCAAAAAACAGTGCCTAAGGACTTGGCTTCCGTAGCTAGCTCTAGGAATCCATTGCGAGTATCCACATCTAAGATCCAAGTGTGTGTGTGTAACGACCCGGATTCTTATTTATTCTTATATTCATTCAAACAAGTTCCTATTTTAAACTTTCTTAAAAACTCTCTTAAAAGGATCAGAGTGCAAAATCCGATCGTTACCAATACTCATTTTTATCATTCAATAGGTAGTGAAGAAATACTATTTACGATTTGCGGAAGCGATAAAAATTCTTTCTTAAACAAGCAATTTTATTTACGGATATAAAGAAACCATAATTAACAGTTTAGCGGAAAACGAAATTTGAAAACATTAACTTAAAATCTAAGGTTTTGAGTTTACGAATAAAGTCTACATAATTGCCGATAAAATATCCAAGTGAGGGAAAAAGGGAAAATTAACGTTTGTGAAAAATTAAATTACTCGACGTTAACCCTTACAAAACATTTCTCCTTCCTTGTTTGTAGTCATGCTACTACTTGGTCTACGTCCCCTCTGGATACTCCGCAGGCTCCACGGGTTTTGCCTCCTCCACCGCTCCTGGTAAAATTACTTCATTACCTACACCACAAGTAAGGACGTGAGCTTTCACCCAGTAAGGAAGTGAGTTAATACAATTGTGCATATGATTATGTCACTCTTTTAGTTTCTTCGGATTGGGGGCCACCCAGTCCGCTTGTTTTCATTTCATTGGTTCGTTCGTCCTTTACTCGTACTTCGAGCTGGAGATTGGGGGATTTCCTATGTAATGGAATAGTGATCGGACCTAACCCTTTACTTGCAACTAGAACTCCTATTCCCGGTAAGGGAGGGGCTTCGGCTAGTTGCGGACTAGGCCCGCTACCCATCCGCCCCCAACTCCAATTTCTTTTCTTTCGTTCATTTTACCATTTTTCCTTTCGATGCATGTAAGTACCGCCCCGAGGGGGTACTCCTTATTTTGTTTCTATTATATGGTGCATGGGGATACTCCTAAATCGTCTAACAAATATAGGGAAAACAGTTTACAGTGATTTAAGTGAATTGGAAATCAAGAGACGAAATCTAAAACATGAAATTTTTGCACATTAACATTAATAAGAAGCAACAATTGAAACATAGCATAACTGAGCATGTTTTCTAATGGCAACAAACAACAGTAAATAATGTAGGAACATGCTTCTCAAGTAGCTGTAAATAATCTAACTTATGCAGCAGAACGTACTCCTTAATTGAAAGTAAACAACAGTAAATATAACTAGACAACAATAATGTTGACTGGTGTGAAACAACAAAATATACTTCCTAAGAGACAATAATAATAATAATTATAATGGCGTGAAATGGAACATGCTTTTGGCAATTAAATTTTTACAGGGTAGATAATCACAGCAGCGAATAGAGATTTAATGGAATAGTGAGACTTGCATCTTGGATGATAATTAATAACAGCAAATAACAATGAAAACAGTAGATCATGCTCGTTGAGTGGTTAGCAATACAACAGAAATAAAAGTGCAATGGGCAGTGAAGCATGCTTAACAAACGATCGAACTGACAGCGAATTACTTCGAATCTACACAACTAAGCATGCTGTTCTAACAAAATATTCAGCAGAACTTACGAACAATTAAATGGGTACTTATTGAACACAACAGCAGAAAATACGAGTCACTAAGCATGTTTTTTAATGAATATTCAGCGGAATTTATGAACAATTAAACGGGTACTTATTGAACACAACAGTAGAAAATACAAGTCACTAAGCATGCTTTTTTAACGAATATTCAGCGGACAGCAAGGGGATACAGACAATTAACATGTACGATGAGTAATAATCAAATGAGCAGCAAAACATATGCTTAAAATGAATCAGCAAGGAATATCAACATCTAACCTACATAAACACCTAGGCAGGGTTCAAATCAACTATAATATTAGCGAGTCGCGAACAACAATATCTACTTCCAAATACGGCAGTGAAACGAGAGCGAATCATGCAAAGGAAATGATAACCGAGATGGTAAGATTGCGGAGAACAATACAACACATTCATGCTTTTATTCTAAAGAGCAACGTTCGATGAAGGAAAGGAAAACCATAACACATGCCTCTACTACAAATTTTAACAACGAAGAAGACAATGTGCAGTATAATGTAAGCAATAGGGGAATGTACTAAAGCAAAACCATAGAAATACTCATTTCTAGTTCATTCTATCTCGGTTCATTTCTTCGTAGCATCCATTGAGCTTTACAGTCCTCATCACAAAATATAACTACAAAGAATTCTTCTTAGCACCCAACACACTAACGTTCAATTTAATAACATGATAGGCATTTAGAGACAATACAAGAAGAGAAAACCAACAACCTGGCCTAAGAGCAACTAAAATCAACAGCAGAGGAAAGCATTCATAAGATTGCAGAAAAAATTTCAAGCTTAGAACAACAGGCAACCACAAACAACACAATATACTTATGGGTAGGGCTTCCTCAAGCCAATGACTCCCCCACATCCTTACCTTCTCGTTGATGACCTGACTTCTAGCAGCAGCCCCCTTCAACTCCCACACAGAACTCTCCTTCAGCTCTCCAAGACGTACTCAAACCCAGGGAAAAATGGAGGGAAGGGTGGAGGAGCTGGAGCTTAAAGGGCTTACCTGGGAGGCATCCCGTACGTCCAGCAGGGGTTGGCAGCGAAGCAAATCCCTGTTGGTTGCCTTTATTGTGTGATTTCGTGTCGGGGGATTGCGTTTTCATTAGTTTTGCATCGCTTTCATTCTGTTTTAATTTTATACTGTCGCTGATCTGCTGCGATTCGGACGGATGCGGACGGTATCTTCGCGTCCGCAAGACCAGATTTTTCCATGGTAAAAGCGGAGTTCAAACGGAGATTGGCATCCTTACCCCTTGTCTGTACTGTCCGCAGTCCAGTTTTGGACGCCAAGCGTCGTCCGCATTGTCCGTATATGTCGTCCGAATGTGTCCAAAAATTGGACAGATTCAATTTGGACGCCTCCCTTCTTCGTCTGTAGTAGTCCGCAATTGTCCGAAAGTCTCCAAACTTGTACAGATTCAATGCGGATGCATCCCATCCTCGTCCGCCTGCATTTGTATTCATCTGCAAGGGTGCAGAATCACTTCAGGATGCGGGGAATCATCCTGCCTTCATCCCCAAGTGCTCGTGCAGACGTTGATCCTCGTCCGCATGCGTCCTAATTGTCCAAAAGTCTAATTCCTTTGCATTTTTGACCAAGTTTTTATCTGGATTGATTCTTCACAAAATTACGAGTCATAATTTAACGCGTATAGAGACGATGTAAATACATGTATTATGCCAATCCTTTCCTTCAAGGTCCAATTACATCGTTAATTGGGAAAAATTTACGATCGGGTTGTTATAGTGTGCTCTTCTATTATCAAATGGTTTGGTGCTCTAAACTGGAATTTTGTGAATTCCACCTTGCTTTGTGGTGAGTGTTTGTGGCCAAAGCATCTCCCAGAACTAGGCATTTGTGAGTTCTTCCATTTTGCACATGGCTTGAGACCAAGCTTCTGCATTTCATCTTAAGGCCAGCTGAAGGTTGAGGCTCACATGTGAATGTGTTCATCAAGTCATCATCCAAAAGTTCCTCAAATTTAGCAAGAATCTCTACTTGAAAACACGCATGAGGTGAACTGAGATCTTGAACTTGGCAAACCAATCCTTCAACAGTGATAGTGAGGCTAGATAAACAAGCTAACATAATGTCCAATTTCTCAAACATAGAACGATAAGAGTCAAGAGGAGATGGCTGAGAAAGAACAACTTCCATTGGAACATCCTAAGTCACTAAGGATGCTGAGAAGGGGCTGCAGAAGTGGATGACAAATGATCGGTCTTGAATACTCATTCACCTCAGACTTCAACGATAACCATATGACCAAAGGTCAGGTGATTATATATATCCACTACCTTTTCTTTGCTAACAAACTTGTCAGAGGATGTTGTTATCTCATAATGCGCAATAATCTTCTGAATCAACGTATTATATAAACAAATTTTAGTATAGTTGCTGAGAATGTTAGACATGTGATTTAGAATCATGTATCTCGAATTAAATCTCTTTCCATTTTATATTTTCTCGATCAAGTAGAGATTCATGCAATTAACATGAACTTGGTGTTTATCATGGGGTAGAAGGATGTGAGAAATCAAATGATGAATAACTCATGCTTTGACATTCAATCCTTTGATTAGGTTTGTAAAATATTCCAATCTCAAGATTGCAATGGATTTTTCTTAGTAAGTCAGTCCTTCCCCTTTTATTTATAAACTTAGGGTCCAGAGAAGCATGGAAATACTCTCCACTAGGCTCATCCATCATAAAACCAATAAGATTATTTATAATTCTTGGGCTTAACTTAATTTCTTGGCCAGGAATATAGGATCTAACAACCAAAGGTTGTGTCACAATTGACAAGTTTGCATAAAATAGCTAAACCATTCTTTCATAATATCAACCTCTTAAATTGCATAATCCAAATACTTCAACTTGTGCAAAAAAAAAAGTTTGATCCCCGAATTTTCATAACTAGAGAAATCTACTCTTCTAGAGCAAATAATAGATCAATTCGTAATATTTGTCTCATACCTATTTTGGTACACGTCCATTCTAAAGTCTTACACGAAGTATTCAATTAGAGGATGTTGAGGTCGAGACGATTCACCTGAGGTGTGAATGCCCTTTCATTTCAAAGTAAGTTTAGGTGATCTTGAAGCCATTGATACAGAGGATGACCAAAAATTTGACCAAAATGGAGGGGAAAAGTTGATTTGATGCAAGGAGAAAATTGGCCAAAATTATAGCACAATTTTTGGGGGTTTTGTAGGCTGAAAAATACAAACAAATGAGGGAGGCAAGTTTGTAAGATGAATAGAGCTTTGGTTTCACTCAGAAATGGGCAAAAAACTGATAAGAGAAAGCTAGGATTTTGCAAGAGGTGAGAAGCAGTCGCACAGAACTTCAAGAGGGCGTCATGTCTTATTATATAGGCAATTTAGTTGGCACCCATTGTTAAAGTGAGAGCTTTCACCACAGATGTCTTGACAAGGACAGAAGGCATCTGAAAAACCTAAATGGAACCTTTTTAAATTTTCTTTCAAACTTTTTACTAATCAAGTCCAATGAGACCTAATTGGATCTTGTATTGCTAAAGGTTTTCTCATCTAAAGGTTTTGTAAATATATCGGCTAATTTATTTTCGGAAGTTATGAACTTTAGAGATGTCACCTTTTTTGACGTGATCTTGAATAAAATGGTAGCTAATTTCTATACGTTTGGTACAAGAATGTTGGATAGGATTTTTAGGAATATTTATGGCATTAGTGTTATCACATCTAATAAGAATTTCCTTATAAAATTGGTCATTATCTTCCAAGATTTGTTTCATCCATAAAACTTGAGTATAAAAACTCAAGGTTGCTATGTATTCACTTTCAGCAACAGAAAGTGCCAACAAGTTTTTATTCTTAGAGAACCATGAGACTAAAGATTTTCGAAGAAATTGAAAAGTTTCACTTGTACTCTTCCTATCAATTGGACTCCTGGCATAATTGGAGTTGGTGCATTCCACCAATACAAAAGAAATTTCTTTGGTATACCATAATCCTAGATAATAGGTTTCACTAAGATATTTAAAAATTCTCTTAATGACATTCAAATGAGACTCTTTAGAAGAAGCTGGAAACCTAGCACATAACTACATATTAAAGAGAATATCGTGTTTACTTGTTGTTAAATATAAAAGTGAACAAATCATACAACAATATTTCTTTATATCCACATTTTTTATACTTTCATCTTTATTGAAGTTAGTAGATTTACGCAGTGGAGTATGAGAAGATTAAAGGTATCCATTCCAAAACTCTTGATGAACTTTTTCATATATTTTTCTTGATTCAAGAAAATTCATTCTTTAAATTGTCTAATAAATAAGCCAAGGAAAAATCTTAACCCTCCCATTATGTTCATCTTAAATTCACTTTGCATTAATTTCACAAATTCTTTGCAAAGGCACTTATTTGTTGCATTGAATATTATATCATTCACATAGCTTTGTTCTTGCCCTTGTGTTTGGTGAACAAAGTGGAATCGATTTTACCAATCTTAAATGCTCTTTCCAAGAGAAATTTACTTCACTTTTCATACCAAGCTCTTGGTGCTTACTTTAATCCATAAAGTGCTTTGTTGAGCTTATAAACATAATCTTCCATATTGCATGCTTCAAAACCAAAAGGTTACTCAACATACACTTTTTCCATGATATATCCATTTAAGAAAGCACTTTTTACATCCATTTTGTATAATGTAAAGTTCTTATGCCATGTAAGTACTAGAAGCATACAAATGGATTCTAAACAACTTATCAGTGCAAAGGTATCCTCAAATTGTGTTCCTTCTTCTTGATTATATCATTTGCCACCAATCTAGCTTTATTTCTCACTACAATCTCATTTTCATCCAATTTGTTCTTGAACATCCATTTGGTTCCAATGATTGGGTGTTCCTTTGGCCTTGGGACTAACGCCCAAACTTTATTCATCTCAAATTGGTTAAGCTCTTCTAGCATAGCCATAATCCAATTCTCATTGATTTTGGCCTCATCAAAATTCTTGGATTCAATTTAAGAGACAAAGGCTATGTTTGCCCAATAGTTTTTAAGATAGGATAGTCTTAACTCCTAAGAGTGGGTCACCTAGAATATTTGTTATAGGATGATTTTTAGCATATCTTCAATCCTTGGGTAAGTCATCTTGAGTTTCTTCAATAGAAACTCTTTCTAATGCATTGGAAGGAAGTCCTTGAGATGAATTCTTTTGATTTACATTACCCTCCAAGCTAAGGATTTCTATTTCTCTTTCAAAATCATCATTCAACTCTACACTATTTGACAGTTGAATGGTTTCATCAAATGTCACATGCATAGGTTCTTCTACAATTAGAGTTCTCTTGTTGAATACTTTATACACCTTACTAGTTGAGGAATAACCTAAGAATATCTCATAGTCCATCTCGGAGTCAAACTTTTCCAAATTGTTCTTTGTGTTTAAGATAAAGAATTTGCATCTAAACGATCTAAAATAGCTAACATTGGAAGTCCTTTTATTCCATATCTCATAGGGGTCTTTTCAAAAATGGGTCAAATGGAGACTCAGTTTAGGACATTACATATAGTAGCAATGACTTCTGCCTAAAAATATTTGGGAAGACTATTGTCATTTAGTATTGTCCTACCTAACTCTTAGAGAGATCTATTATTCCTCTCAACAGCTCCATTTTGTTGAGGTGCTCTTGGTGAAGAAAAATTATATTCTATGCTATATTTATGACAAAGAAGCTCGAAGCTTTCATTCTCAAATTCTCCACCATGTTCACTACAGATGACAGCAATTGAAAGATCCTTCTCATTTTGCACTTTCTTTCTAAGGCTAAAGAAAGTTTCAATGGTTCATTCTTTGTCCTTAAGAAAAAAATCCATGTGAATCTAGAGAAGTAATCTACGATAGCATAGGCATAATACTTTCCTCCTAAGTTTGCGGTCTTTCAAGGACTGAAGAGATCCATATGAAAAAGTTGGAGGAACTTAGAAGAGGACACAATATTTTTAGAAGCAATGAACTCTCAATTTGCTCTCCCAGTTGACAAGAGTTACAAACCTCATCTTTTCAAAAGAGATCTTAGGTAGTCCTCTAACTAGATTTTTTTAGATATTTTAGTTAAGGTATCTATTCCTATGTTTTTTGGTCTCCAATGCCAAAACCAACAATTAAGAGAAGAATTTATAATAAACCATTTTTCATAAAACAAGAGATATTATTCAAATCAATAGTGCAGATTTTTTCATTCCTATATCCCAAAAATAAAATCTTTCCTTTTGAGCTATTCTCAATCATGTGAACTTTGGATTCAAAAATCACTTTATATTTTTTATCGCATATTTAGCTAATACTTAGTAGCTTATGCTTCAAATCATTAACCAACAATGCATTTTCAATTATAGGGTTTGAAAAATTACATATATTGCTAATACAAATAATTTTTCTCTTTCAATTAACTTGACATTTCCTTTCTTTTTTGTGGTGAAGGTAAACTTTGTGGAGTCTCCCATCATATGCCTCGAGCATCTTTTATCAATGTACCAATCATCTTTCATAGGAGAATCTCTAACCTACAAGCAAAATTATGTATTTTTCTTAAGTACCCAAATCTTTTTGGGTTATGGAGTATTAGTCTTGGTTTCTTTTAGAGTCAATTATTTTAGTAGATGATTTATTGTCAATAGTTTTCTATGGACAAGAAAATTTCATGCATGACAAATAGATGGACTAACGCAGAAATTCTTATAATTCTTTTTATTTTGAAATGGTTCGTAGCCAAATATAGATTTATCAAATATTACTCTTTGTTGTCCTAATAGCATGTTCAAATTTTTACTACAATTATTAAATTTAAACCATTATATGGAAATCATCATTTTTATTTTTCAAATCAACTATTTTTTCAATAGAAGAAGAGATATTAGCATGCTTTTTTATTAATTCAATATTTTCCTTTTTCAACAATTTATATTTGATTTATGCAATTTAAATTGTTAAAAGCATATAATAATTTACTTTTATCATAATGTTCATCTAAATCTTTAAATGAATTATGTACTTCATTCTTCTTAGCTATGAAGCACATGTTAGCCACTTCCTCATTTTCAGATGATATCTCTTCATTGCTATCATCCCAAGTGGCTTCATAACTTTCTTTTTTAATGCTTTAGTGTCTTCTATGCTTGTGGGCAATCAATCAACTTTATAATGTCATGACTTTCCGCACTCAAAGCAAGTGAACTCTTTCTCATTGGATGCCTAGGCTTTTGAAATAGGGGCCTAGGCTTTTGTAATTGGCTATATGAATCCCTCTAGTGCTTATGTTTAAACATTGAAGTTTGAATATTAAAAGCTCTTGCTTTCTTTCAAAATTGGAGTGATTTCTTTTTCAAACACTTAGGTGAGTTGCATTCAAAGTTATCTTTGTGTGAGTAGCATCACAAGATTGGACTCACTTGGATTTGAGTGAGTTCTCTTATTGGCATCCATGTCCCTACTCCTTGGAGGAAGGTTGTGTGAAGAGGTGTCCAACCATCAAGAGGCGTTTCCATCAACAAGCCATTCAAAAGGGAGTTGCAAGCTGCACTACTTGCTATTTCCGACCATTTGAGTTCTTCCAAGCATATTTTCTAATCCTTGAAGGTTCTTTCTATGATTCTTGAAGGAGTTCTTTCCTTATTCATCCAAAAGACGTGGTGCAAATTTCAACTCAAAAGCTTCTAAAACATGAGAGTTATTGATTTCCAAAGTTGGACTTTCCATATTGAGTTTGCAGCAAGCTTAAGGAAACTTGAAGAACCGGTCGATCAGCTTCACCGTTGACAATTAACTGACCCAGAAAACGATCACCTCTATAATTTTTCTACGCGTTGATGATCGACTGCCACTCCACTTCAAATTAGCAGCTGATCAATCTCGATCGATCTCCGCCTTCAATTCCCTATTCTTGATCGACTGCAGCACCTATGAGTTTCCATCTGGTTGCTTCAACACTTCGTCAACAATACATCAACATCAAACACTTACAAGTTATATTCCTAATTTCTCTTTTGCTGGTACATCACAAAGGGAAAAAACACTAGCAACATTCCTTACCTGACTTTCCTTTACTGATGGTTTGATTCTCTATATTTCCTACACACTGACCTCTCCTCTAAAACAAGGAGCAAATTATTAAAAATGATAACTTTAACTTCATATACTGTAATGCCAACGTTAAATTTAAACCTTTTTCATTAATAAAATTACTGTGTCAAAATTTTTCGTTTTATTTGTTGAAAACATACGAGGGGAAGTATTGAAAGCAAATAAAAAAGAGTAATTAAATCAGAGTAAAGCAGAAACATTCTTAAATTCAAATTATGGTTTGAAGATCAAAAGAGAGTAAATAATTTTTACAAAGCATTATTCACATTCAAACCATTTCAAAACACTACTTTCACTTCACGCGAGCCACAACCCTCTTAGGTCGATTCAGCTGGGTAACTCAAGTGCTCCATGTATAATATCTCCTCCTCCACTCTAGGAATAACTATATCCTGACAATCACCTACACCACAAGCAAACTGTGAGCTGAAGGCCCAGCAAGAAATGAGATATGCAATATGATGTATATCTCTAACTCATTATGTCAGAATGGAATCTGTCCAAACTATTCTTTACTCACGGTCACTTATATATCAACTCATACATTGAGTTGAGACATTGGAGGTTACATCGTAGGGAGAGTGGCCGCCAGTCTGCATCTAACCCTTTGGGTAGACAGGCTCTCTCGACTGGATAAGGGAAGGGTAAAAATCTCGAGTCTACCCGGTTATGATCCGAACCACCTCCCCAACTTCCAATTCCCTTACATCCATTTAACTTTATCCATTTTTCCTCACATATGAATATCAACCCAATCATGGTATTTCCTAGGGTTTCTATGATGCATGTTAATGCAGTACAATTATTTCAACAATAAACACATCAAAATGCACAAATCTATATCTCAAGAAATTTCTAAATTATAGGTGAGCAATAGTAATATTCAAGTATTAATATTTCTAGAATTTGATAGAAAATGACAACAAATAACAAAGGAATTATAGCGAAATAAAGAGTGCCATTATGCCTAGTTTTTGACAAAGATATCAATGAATTTACAGCAAAATAACAGTGAATAAAACAGTGAAATAACATACTTTGTATTTTGATAGAAAGTAACAACGAATATCAGAGAAATAACAGTGAATTCACAGCTACTAAAACGTGCTATTATGCTTCGAAATTGACAGGAATAACAGTGAATTCAACAGCGAATAAAATGTGCTAATATGCTTTGGAATTGATAGAAAATACCAATAAAATAACAGCAAATAAGACGTGCTAATATGCTTAGGAATTAACAGAAATAACAGTGAATTCAACAACGTATAAAATGTGCTAATATGCTTTGAAATTGACAGAAAATACCAATGAAATAACAGTGAAATTAATAGCGAATAAAACGTGCTAATATGCTTTGGAATTGATAGAAAATAAGGGTGAAATAACAATGAATTTAACAACGTGTTCACGGCGACTAAAACATGCTATTATGCTTGATCATTGATAGAAAATAGCAGCAAAATGTGTTAGGTATTCAATGATTGAAAGGAAAATAAAACAACTGCGTATAACAAGAAAAACAGTAGTGTACATGTTTGACAACTAACATTGACCATGGAATAGTAAGGAATCAGATTAGTTAAGACAACATATGTTTCAATAGTTTTTTTTTAACAATCCAAAAATCAACAAGGTGAGTCCTATACTAGAGGCTTAATATTGTCATACAATAACACAACACGCTGAGCGATTACACTAGTAGTGAGAAATCGAGAGTGAACCAATAGTTGCTGAAAATCTAAAGCTAGGAAATCAACCAACGATTAGAAATTTTGACTTGACAGAGCATAGAAGTTTAGATACTAATCATGACAACATTTATCGTGAATTAACAACCAAAGAGCAACCAACATTCAACGATACTAATTCATCTCGAAAACATAGAATTTAAGTAACAAATCAAGCAAACATAACACTAACACCTAAGCAAGACTAACTCATCCAGAACATGTAATATTTGAGCAGCAATAATCTCTCCAAAACCAAAGAATTACCAATGTCCTTAAAAAAGGATTACTTAGTCACAAACCGATATCAAACAATTCCAACACACTCCAAGAAACAATTCAATAGAACTATCCAAGAAAACAAACAAGACACTACTTGTGGTGTAGGGCCTCCACTAGCCAAAACTCTACTCAATTTCTTACCTCATAATTACCAACGGTTGAAGAGTTCCTACACTGAACAATCACAGCAGTGAGGAGTCCACAACCAGCAGCTTGCTTCAGCTCACAAATCCTTACCAAAACACAAAGTGTATCTCTCCTTCACTCTCACCCCTTTCTCTCGGCTCACCCTTTGTGTCCACTCCCTCCCCCCCACCCCAGAAAGGAATTCTCCCACATAAATTACCCCGTTTATAGTTTCATAGTAGTGGTCCTTGGTCCACTCAACAATGTGGAGGTGTTGCCAAAACGTGGATGAGTTTGCCAAATCATGGAGGAGGGGGAAGAATTACTCGGCCCGGTGTTGCGAAGTACCAGCCCGCAGTTTCACTCGGTTCAAAGCGTCCTGCAACTCGACCAAAACTTCACCTTAGTGAGAACATGGGTTTGCTCGTCCTCGTGAATTGACGCGTCATGGTTTGTTGTCCCCTCGCCGACACCAGTTGCCCATCGGACAGCGTTTCGTTCGTCGAACTCCATCACGAAGCCCAGCTTCGCGTTGCTCGAGCGCCCCTGTCGCCCTGAGCCTTCGTCTCCCCCTTCTCTCATCGCTCTCTCTCTCTCTCTCTGTTTGTCTGTTTTCAGAAAAAGGGTCAGGCTGCTCTTCCTTTGCCTGACCCCCTTTTGCTTTTCTTTCAGCCACAAATCGAACCACGGTTTGGTTCGGTCCTCCCTCTTTCATCAACCTCTTCTCTTATTTAAACTAATTCTTTCCTTTATTTTAAATCCATTATGTATTTCCAAGATTGTATTTCATATTCAAATGAGCCCCTTAATCGTAAGAAAGTAGGTTTTTTAGCTAGGGGCCTAGCAAACGAAAAATTTGGATACGATACTATAGGATCTCCCCCTTTCAAAATCGGACATGAAAGTTTCTTCTCATCCGGCTCAAGTAGTTACATCAAATCAAATAAAAGAGTTCCTTCTAATTAATTTCTTCTTTTAATTTTATAAATCCTCACTTTCATTTAATTATAAACTCTCAATTAATATTAAATGTATATTTAAGTGTCAAATTACGTATTGTATTAATTGACCCAAATTCAATTTTTGATTTACTCCAAATATTACTCGACCATAATTGCGGATCCAACTTAAATTTCTCAATTTTATTTCCTAAATTAATTTCTATCAATTAAATCTTCAATAATTATACAATTAATTCAATTACACCCAATTAGTTTTCTAATTATTCTCACTTAATTCTGTTACGGGAAATTGAGGTATTACATATGCTGCCAACATAAACTCAAAATAACAGAGGAGAACCAACATTGACAAATGCTGGAAAAGATCTAGCCGAGGGTGTGAGAGACGGCTCACTCTCTCTCCCGCGGCTTCTAGGTTTTGACTCAAAACTCATCTATGTAGCCCTTTAGAAACTTTCTAAATTATTTTTCTTAGATATGTTGTTCCCATTTAAATCTAGGACTATGTTTCCCTTCATCATTCACATCATGATTCATCCTTAACTAACTCGTAAATCTTAATCACTACTTTTGATCCACAACCGGTCGAATAAATATTATTAGGTAACCTATTCCTTCACGTTACATTGTTTTTGTAATTAAAACACAGCCTAACATCCATTGGAATCGCTAGAACGACGTCGCTCAATAGAATATGCATCTTCATAATTATCTAGAAGCTATTGAAAAATGATGATCAACAGTTGCAGAAGCCTAGGCTTTTGCATCAGCTATGCTCACTTTCGCTAAGAATATTCCTAGTGAATATTCCATCGTTGCAGTGCTGACAACCAATCAACGCCGCCACATCGATTCATTGACGTGTTTGCTCCCACGGGCACAAACCATCTCACGCTAACTCCATTAAACAGAGTTGTCCAACTTAAAAACCTTTTGTGAAATGACGATGTCAAACTTAAGTTTCAGACACGTACCAATCTGCAGATGCATTTCCAATATGCGTCCTCTGCATCTAATGGCTATCAATACTCCTGTTCACTCAATCCAATGGCTCAATACTCTTCCGCAAGGAATCTTTCATTCTAACATAGAAGCCTCCTACCCAGCGATCTGATGACCCATGCTCTATTTCTCCACTTAATCTAACGGTCAAACACGCTCCCGCTAAGGAATCTTCCACTATCCTAAATGATCTCAATCGTTCCTAAACTTCATCCTACAGCTCGAAACGCATCTGATCGATCCAACCCATAATTTTTCTTTAATTCTTCAGCGCACTTCTCATCAAAACGATGAGGTCTAACCTAACTTCACGGTACCAAATCCATATGTGGACGCCTAAGTTCTTGTGATCAGCATTGTTCACTCAATTCTTCATCAAACGACGACGCTTCCTTCCTTAAATCCAATTATTGCGGATGACAACACACCCACGAACACAATCCCATCTGCAAATCCTCTATTCACATCATCTCTTTACTCCAATTAACGTCGTTTAAACCATTCCAAAGTGCAATTATCTCACAATTGATCTTACTTAACCCTAAAATTGAAATCCTAGGTATTACAAATCTTCTCTTTGCACTTTTATCTTCTATCTTGAAAGCTCTGTATGGAAACACTTGAATGATCTTAAAAGCTCGATACCATCGAAATTTTAATTTACTGGGAAACAAATTCAATCTTGAATTATAAAGCAATACATAATGTCCAGGCTCGAATTTCTACTAAAATATTTCTATAATGTCTTATTTTTGTACTTTCATTATATAATTTTAATATTGGAAAATTTACAATTGAAGGCTTTATTTGATCCTCACATACAAAACTGACCAAAGAATGTCCCAAATGGTCTATTGGATAAACAACTAAAAAAGCCTCATTAACACATTCTTTAATCACATCAATTTCAAACAATATCTAGTGTTAGCAGGGAACTTTATAGCCTTAAAAACATTGTAGGTAACTTCCCAGTTTTGAACCCGCATAGTTAACTCTTTTTTTTAGACAATCGATTAAAGTTCTTCCTGTGATTAAAAATAGTATTCCCAAGATAATTGGGATTTCCTGATATTCCTGCATATCAAGAACAATAAAATTTGTTAGAAAATGAATTTATCAACTTTTACAAGCACATCATCTACCAATCATTTTGTGTATATGAGAGACATCTTATTAATGTTTGCTCCCATATGACAAAGGTCTCTCCTAAGGAATTGATTTTGGGATCGTAAAACTTCTAAGGTCTTTCAGTTTAGGTGTGAGTGTATTTTGAATAATAGCACTTCATTCTTCTGTGAGCGCAACATTTTCAAATTGACCCAATTTCCTCTTTTTAGTTAAAATCTCTTTTATGAACTTCATATAACTTGACACTTACTCCAAGGCATCAACAAGTAGGATATTGATATGAAATCTTTTAAAAACTTCTAAAAACTTTGAGAACTGATTATCCAACTTTTTCTTTTGAAATGCTAAGGAAATGGTGGTGGAGGTTTATTGTTTGATGACTTATCCTCTGTAGTGCTCTGATTAACTTTTTAACTTCTAATTTCTTAACATTTGATGGTGGTGGTAAACTTTGCTTGATAACAACTTTAGTTAGTTCATTCTCTGTAATATCCCAGATTTTCGTGGAGCTAAGTATAAGATTTAAGTGATGATTTTGAGGTTAATAAAGATTGAACTGGATGATTGAGGTATTGGTCAAGGGGAAAACATATCGCTTAAGCGATAGCCCGCCCAATTTTGGCCCAACAGATATTGTCCGCTTTGGGCTGCAACCTTCACAGATTTGTTCTTTTGGTGTGGCTTACCCATTCAAAATCGGTCTGTTAGGGTAGGAGAGCTACCCACTTATATTCTGCTCTATTTCCCTTCCCCAAGTCGATGTGGGATTGCACACCCTTCCATATGGGATGTCACAATCACCCCCCCTTTCGAGGGCCCACGTCCTCGTGGCCACAACGAGCTGAGTCTGACTCTGATACCATAAGTATAAGAGATAGCCCACCCAACCTTGGCCCAACAGATATTTTTCGCTTTGGGCGGTAGCCCGCACAGATTTGTTCTTGGTGTGGCTTATCCACCCAAAAGTGGTCTGTTGGGGTAGGAGAGCTACCCACTTATATTCTGCTCTCTTTCCCTTCCCCAAGTCGATGTGGGATTGCACACCCTTTCATATGGGATGTCACACACACACACACACACACACACACACACACACACACACACACACACACACACACACACACACACACATATATATATTAAAGCAATAGGCTAGATGTTGATTGTGAAGTAGCAGGGAGGTTGATCTTGGCCTTGAAGAAAAATGAGCTTGTCAGTCGATCGTTTATAGGGCGATGTTCAATCGGTAATTTAGAAAATCAAAGTTTCTGTTGATCAATGGGAGGCAGCGGTCAATCGTGGCCGTGGAAACGATCGACTAGTGCATGGACCGTCGACCGAAACTGATAACCGATGTTTGGAAACGCGAGGGCACATCTGGAAACTCATTGGTCATGTATCCTCATCATCCTCTGAAGTTTTTGGAGGATATATATGAAGGTTAGACAAAAAATTAAGAAGGGGAAGATCATACAGGGTTATGAAGTTCTCTCTCTCGGCATTTCTTGTTATCTTGTTCTAGAGAGTTGCTACTTTTTGTTATAGAGTGTTGCGGCTGAGTGATGCGATGTGTAGGAGGTGGAAAAGAAACTGGAGAGGGAGGGAGGGAAAGAGAGAGAGAGAGAGAGAGAGAGAGAGAGAGAGAGAGAGAGAAAGGTCTGGAGAATTCGAAAGTGGAGGAATTGTTTGGTGTTCTGAAGTTTCCTCTCGGCTTGTGTTCTTCTGTTTTCTGTTTCAGTGTGCTGAAGGAGAAGAGTGAGATGTCTGTTTGAGTTTCACTAAATTGGGAGTCTTCTGGTGTGCCTTAGGAGAAGCTGGTACCTTGAGATCCTGGAGAAATTCCGTGTGAGAGAGAGAGAGCATACCTGTAAGAAACATTCTTGCATGATCAGCGTGTTTTTACTCTTCTAGAGATCGTATGCTATTAATCTTTGAGAGAAGGTGGTAAAGGAAGAGAAGTTTGGGTGTTGTGAGGAACATCTGAAAGAAGAAGGAAAATTACAGTGTTCTTTTATCTTTTCTAAGTTGCTGTATGTGAGGAACCTTGTGGGAAGGGAAGATTTCTGCCTGTCTTCGTGGGTTCTTCTGTCTTCAAGGAGTGGAGTTCTAGAGTACAGAAATTTTCATAAAAGGATTGACAAATTGAGGTTAGAAGTTTGCATGTCTTTTACCTGAAAGGGCCTACATCTCAAGAATTAAGAGGTGTTTGCTTGTTTGTTTATTGTTTGATAATTATTGTGAAAATAACTCCCTGTTACAATACATATATTGTTGGTAATTGATAACTCTGTTAGGATTGATAATATTGCTTGATAATTGCTGTGAAGAGAGCTCCCTATTAGAATGGACATACTGTTGGTAATTGAACAAATCAGTTAGGGTTGATAATATTGCTCGACAATTCTTAGGAGATGATTGTTGTTGGAAGATAAGCATTATTAAGGAGGAATAAACCTAAGCTACTATTAGGTAGTAAAAGTGTTCCTTAACGTAGTTAAAAGATAAAATATTATCATATGGTTGATAGATGATTAAGCTGTGGGATATTCTATTAGTAAATAATTAAGTAATAGAATTAAATGGTTAATAAGATTATCTTGTTGTTTATAGTTCCACTATTTGGTTAGTTGTTAGGATGCTACTTTATGCTGCTATGTTGTGTGGTACAAATGATGGATAAGGAATCTGTTAGTTGGATGTGAGGATAAGTTACTGGTGGAAAAAGATATCATATTGGATAGGATTAATATTGATGACTACTAATTATTGTTGGTATAAATGTTTTGCTAGGAATAAGGTTTGGATAAACATAAGAATAAAATTAGTCATATTGAGGTTAGAGTTCGATTGTGTTAAAGGGTTAGGGGATAGTTGTTGATAGTTATTCTTGAATTGAAGAAAATGTAGAGCTAGTTTTGTGAAATACTAGATAGGTTATATTGTTGATGTGTAGTTATGTTAGATGTTAGGTTGTGATCATGTTTTCTTGGAGATGTATTGATGCTTGCTTGATGATTGTTTATTAGATCTAAGTTATGATTTGGTTGTCGATCGAGGATGTAGTAATTGTGTGCATTCATCATTGTTTTCAAAAATGTAAACAGATTTCCCAATGTTTAACATGAATAACTGACAACTGAAATGTAAACTGAATAACTGATAACTAAAATGTAAACTGAATGACTGAAAAGTCTAAGTTTGTTAGTTTGTCTTTGATTGATGTCGAGACAGACCGACTAACGGTTAGTGAGGCCTGTAACGTTGATGCGCATGACTGCTAGTGCGTTCTCAATTGATGTCAGAACCGATTGTTTTGCATTGATGTGTACAACTGCTAGCAAAGCTTTTAGTTGACGCCAAAGCTACTTACCAGAAGTGATGGGTCATTGTGCATTGATGTGCACAGCAGCTAATAGGCGGTTCGATTGGTGTCGAGCCTTTATCAAGAGACACTATGCATTGATGTGCGTAGCAATAATGTATCTTCAATTGATGTCAGAATGAGTGCATTGATGTGCGTGATGATTAATATGTCTTCAATTGATGTCAGAACATATTGCATGGATGTGCATAGAAAAGAAAGAAAGGAAATAAAATGAGAAAAGGATTTATAAAAAGGAATTTATGTAAATGCATTGCATGTTTTATATTTTATTTCACTTCTTACTGAGCGTTAGATTCGTAGTTTAAGTCTTGTGATATAGGTATGCATGATATCGAGGATAATAGCAGTTGATAAAGCATTTGTGTGTTGCGGACTTGGTGGCTGGTTAGGCTAATGATTAAAGAAAAAATGTAAAAGGTTTTGTAATATTGTTTTAAGAAAAGAAATCTTATTAACGTTTTTATATTTTATGAAGAAAGTTTATTTATTCTCTTTGGTTTTAAAATACAAGGTATTCCGCTGTTGCAAACGTTTTATTTATGGAATTTCTGAATGTTTTAATAAGAATAGTCTTCCGTTGTGCTTATAGAAGAAATTTTTTTTCAAAATGATAAGTTTTAAATTGTAAGAAAAACTGGGATGTTACATTCTCACTTCTCAACGTAATCAATTTGCAATGCTCTTTATCGTCTCTTTTTGGATTAACTTCATTATTGCTAGGTAATGTTCTTTGTGGTCAGTTATCCAATGAATTTGCCAGCTATCCCATTTGCATTTTCAAATTTAGAATTGACGCTAAATGACTTTGCAATTGCATCATTGTCCATTCATAAACTGATTTGTATGAGATGTTTGTTGAGGTACTAACTCTTCCAAATTGGTCTCTTTTCTTGAGGTTGAGCATGTGCTACAAATCCAGGTGGGTGCGAAGGATTTAAAGTTTCAGGTCTTTGATTATTATTATTACTCGAGGAAACATTTGGATGATTCTTCCAAACAGAGTTGTAGAAATTTGAATTCAAATTATTAATCTGTTGATTCTAAACTAACAGGACACATATTAGCCGAATGAAGTTCTCATATCTCACATGATATGACCATGCTTGGACTAGGATTCACCCTAAAAGAATCGAATGTTTTCATCAATAAAGCCATTTAAGCAGTCAAAGTTGTAAGGTGCATCAACCTCATGCATTTATGTCACCTTTTTATGTGTGTTTCTCTCAGCTGGTCATTTATAGTCATTTGATGTTATGTCTACCAACACTATAGCTTACTTTTTTTTATACATTACTTTTTCTAACATTGCCTCTATAATTCTATTAAGTTTAGCTTACTTGCTACAGCAAAGAGAAATTTATAAAAATTTATAGCAAGCTTTTAAAAATGGCCCGGCTACATGCCATGGGCCATTTTTATAATTTATAAAAATTTTACTTTCCAAAACTTTTCAAGTATTCCATAGCAAGCTTGTCATAATTTTTGTGCATTAACAAGGAATATGTGAGAACAACCAATTTATAGTGCCTACACTCAATTTTTAAATCATGATAATCAATTATGTTACAGCAGAGATAGAGCAAAATCTAAATATCATCATTTTCATTTTTTTCACATTATATATTTCTTTTAGACAGAGATGACATAATACCCACTTTTCATTGAAAATCCTAAACTACACATGTGAACAACACAACGCAAAAAAGAAAGACACACAATACGACAAACACAACATAGAGCAAAAGACAAACCAAACAAGAACATAATAGAAAACGCATCCAAACAAAACAGAAAACAACCTTTAAAGGAGTGTCAATGCTTTACACACTCCCAAACTTAATTCATGCGGATTCCTCACAGCACCAAAACCTACATCCACAACCATTAGCATCAAAATATTTGTCAAAGTATGAGAGGGCAGAGAACTCCCCTCTTCAAAGCTTGTTGCATTTGTCATTTTAGGAATCTGACTCTGTGTTCCCAGAGTAGTCAGGCTCAACCTTCATAGCTTTTTCTTTCTTGCTTTGTGTAGCTCTTCTTTCCTTCTCCTTCTTTCAATCCAACTCTCCTCCTCTCGATTTCTTGTATGCATCTTTGTCCATTTAAGAATCTTCAAAGGTCTCGAAGAACTGAAAAAGGAATTTTGGATATGGCTTCCAATGCATACTATGAGTTCCTCTACATAAAGATCTTCATTTCCGAGGGTTGTAATCTTGTCTTTAGAAAGTGGGACCATGATTTTGAGATGACCGTGATAGACCAAAAAAAGGAGGGCCGTGGCTGAATTAGGTTACCTAACTTTTTGGTGCGATTATAAATTTTCTTCTTGTTAGTTATGCTATCAACAATATGCAATAAAAACATGCATAAAAGTAAGGAGTTAAGGGAGATAAGATGCAAACAGGTTTGTTAATGCGATTCAGCCAACATTGTCTGTGTCTACGCTTCAAGACTCCCCCTTGAAAATTCCGTTACTATAACCTTCCCGGTTATATTTGATTGAACTTCACGGGTGTCAATCCAACCTACTTTGACTGTTCTGGGGTGTCACTCTTGATTATCGTTTAAGTACATGAATTGGAAGATATGTACAATGAAATACAAATTCTAAAGCCTAAGCTCTCAAATATAAACTCTCAAGTGAAGGATTGAGAGAGCTAGGCTAAGCACTCAAATATAGAGAGAAATATCATGAAATGATTTTGGCAGCACTTTGGTACAATTTCTCTTCTTGATGTTCATCAATTGCTGGTGCTTCTATTTATAATTTCTTACGAGTGATCGACCACCCAACTCTTCCAGTCGACCACTTCCTAGAAGTTGTATTGTTCCTGTTAAGCTTTTGGTCGACTGCCCTTCTCTCCGGTCGACCGCCCTTCTCTCCGGTCGACCGCTCCAACATATGTCAGAAACCCTTCTCGACTCTATCCAATTGTTGGTCGACGGCTCTTCTACGCTTCAATATTTGTCGAGCAATCTGTAATAATTCAGGTTGATCACCCTTCTTGTCTGGTCGACCACTTCCACTACTGTTCTACTCTCTGTAGCAATCTGGTTGACCGCCCTTTTTCACAAGTTGACCTCTACTCTGTGTTTTGCATATTTTGAAGCTTCTAAGTCCAAATGATCAACCTTTTAACTACATAAACTTAAACATAGATTATCAAATATAAATACCCTTATTAGAGGATATTGTTGGCCTAATTGACATTAGGCTATTTGTTTTAATGACAACGTTATTATTTGTATAATTAAGTTGTTTATTATGAATCATGTAAATTCGTTATTATTATTCATTGGAAGTAACTTTAATACGAGTATTAATGTTTACTAACGTGTTTGTCTTAGTTTATGTAGTTTATATGTTGATCATTGGAACTTAGAAGATTCAAAGAAAGCAAAATCTGAAGAAAAGGTCGTCTAAAGCCTTGAGGAGGTCGACCAAAATGCTGAAAATCTAAAGAAGTGGTTGACCAGTTTCAAAAATGGTTGATCGAAAAAAGTGACAGATTGCTCGAATTTTCACCTGCTGAAGAATAGGTCGACGGGTGAAGAAATGGTCGACCGGAAAATTAAACAAATTGCTCGTTGTTTCTGCAGTCGAGCAAGAATAGTAATTGTGAAGAAGCGGTTGACCAAAATGCTAAAATGGTCGACTGCCGGACTGGAATTCACAAAGGTAACTTTCTAACAGTCAGGAGGTGGTTGACCAAAATGGAAGTGGTCGACCGGCTTCACAGTTTTTATATATAGAAGACACTCCGAAGCTAAAAATATGAAGAGTGAATCGTAGGAAAGCTCTGCCAAAATTTATACTTGATTTCTCACTTGTATTTGAGTGTCAATTTTAACTCTCTAACTCCTGAACTTGAGAAGCTATATTTGGGAGAGTTAGAAATTTAGTTTTACAATTTTTATTGTATTGTGAAAGGCTAGATTGACACCCATGAAGATCAATCCAAAGGGTGAAGTCCTGAGAATAGTCTGTAAAGGTTTGGTTGACACCCGTGAAGTCAATCATCACCAACCGGGGAGGTTGGGTGATCAAGGATCTTTAAGTCAGAAACTTCAAGCGCAGACGTAGGCCGGAGTTGCCAAATCGCATGAACAAACTCGGTGTCTTATTTCGTTCCCTTATCTCTCTCATATTTGTGATTGCTTATTTATCTTTTATCGATAAATTGCTTAGGGTTAGAAAAATAAATATCGCACAAAAAAATTAGGACATCTATAGGCTAGCATATTGGTCCAACAGATATTTTCAATGAAGATCATATATAAACATAATGATAACAAATTCAATATATTCAAATGATAAATAACTTATTATCAAATTAATTATTTATCATCAAAATAATTAAGTCTAATGTTTATTAGGATAACAAATTTGGCCTTTGACATGAGAATGTTTGGCTAAATTGTGTAGGCATTGAGCTGACACTTTCTACTCATTACCTGATTGGCAGATTGCATTTTAGATGGTATGCAAGAATTCTGATGTGTTGTTTCCTAGAAGAGCTCGGTATTCATCAGCCTCATATAGCTCGTAAAGCTTATTGATGGTTTTAGGACCCATCGACACATTGGTGTGTCTGACTCTTACCTTCTGAGGTGGTTGATTAGGAAAATTCACATAGAACTTGCGAACTCTTTTGATTATGGCTTCTTTAAGTTGTGGACAGAAATGTTGCCAGCCCTGGGTGTTGATGGCAGAGTGGACTAACTCTAGGTAGCCCATGGTTGAGATGATTTCAATTTGTACCCCTTCTCAGGCGCGAACTTCATTTTGGTAAAGATTGTAACTCCACCTCTTCAGATACGAACTCGGGCTTACTAGACTTCATGTTGACGTGCATCTTGTATCTGTTGGTAAAAAGTTGAGAAATTTTTCTGAGTTGTGATGTGGCGGATCGTGATCAATTCTTCATGCACGTGTGCTTGGACATGGGTTGGGTTCTAACTGTTGGAATTCCTTATTTTGTCTGTGTCAAACATCTACTTGGGCTTTCTAACTCTGTTCTCATTATCCTCCACTTTGCTATAGCAATACTGCTACATCACCGAGTTGAATTTGTTGTTTTCCTAATTTTTCTTCTTTATTCGCAAGGAGATGAATGTTTCTCCTTGTTGAAGGCCCCTCTGTAATTGTGTCGGGCTCAAGTTTGGCACATAATCAAACTAAGGTTAATATCTGGTATCCACACATAAAATCTCATACTTTAATTAAAAGTTTCAAACTCATCTTTATATAATCGCTTAACTAGTCATGACTTTATGATAGTTAATGTACAATATATAAGTCCGCCATATGATATTTAATTATATCCAGACAATCCCTCACTTTAGCTATATATTTTCTTTATAAGAATTCCCCTCGCACTTCTTGTAAGGAAAGAAGTTATTGGTCTCTATAATTGTATATTACCAAATATCTTTATGATCTCATGAATTTCTATCATTACCAAAAATATTTTCAATAATCTTATTCATTAATCATATCACAATATAATCAAAATGATTTTCATCACACTTATTGGTAACTAAATCCATCAAGAGTCGTGTATACCAATATAACTCAATGACATATACCAAGTATTGAGTGTATAGCAAGAAAATTACATTCAATGTGAGCATGGTATGTCTATTTTCGACTGTTTCAACAATATTCCTTATGAGATCAATAACAAGATTCAGAGTAAGCCAAATAAAAAAAAAGTTCTTTAATTTGTAGAACATCATTATCAAATAATGTCCATAACCAAGAAATACAAACTCCCACTATACCAAAATATCATTTCCCATATGAGTTGTATGCTTATGAAAGACTTTGGGTAGTTACTTTAGTAAGTGGATCCACCATTATGAAGTTTGTGTCAATATGTTTTATAGACAATTAACCACTATTAAATCTTTCTTCAACAACTTGAAGACTATATGTTTCAACTTTTTGAAGCTCTTAATGTTATCGGAATATAAACTAATGACATATGGTTACAAAATAGCCTTAATGGTCTTTCAAATCCTTCCAATTTTCAAAATCCAATGACAAAAACTTCGTACTATATTTCATCATTAGATGTCTCAATACAATTTCTACTACCACAATTGAAGAAACTATAAGTGCTAACTTTTTATGAAAATAACTTCTCCAACTATTAGGTAGATATATCCTGATGTCAATTTCAAACTACTTTGACATATAACAAAATCAAAATCACAATACCTAATGATTTCTGCATGATTCAGTTTTCTATATGTGAGCATGTGAGATTTTGCTTTCTATAAGAACCTTATAACCCTTTTAACTATAATCTAATAATTAACTTTAAGGTTTCTGAATTGTCTATCTTAAAAAATAAATATGTAATAAGTACACATTAAATTTTATACTGCAAATACTTGAGGAGTCTTCTGTATTTCCTTAAATTAATTGAATTTTTGGCGCTTTGATCTTCATTATATTTATTGCCTTTGGCAACGGGGGCAAATCTTGCATGCCAAATTTATTGAATATTGTTTTAATATAGCCTTTTTAATGATAGACCAAATATATCTAGAGAGCGATATTGATTTATGTGTATTCCTATAACGTTATTGCCAAATAGTAAATCATCGACTTACAAAACCAAAGATAAAATTAGCCCCACTAAACTTGTGGTATATAAACACATCAACTAGATTCACCTCATAACTAAGATGATAACATGATGAAATTTATAGTATCACTTACGAGAATTTTACTAGAATTCATAGATGGATTTCTTTAGTTTACAAACCAACTCCATTAAATTAACCAATAAAAAGATTTTTGGTTGTACCATATATATTGTTTCATCAATACTACTATTAAGAAACTCAATCTTTACATCCATATGATATAGATCAAGAACCAAAAAGAGATACAAATATCATAATTATTCTAAAAAGGTATTTTAATAATACTGCAGAGAAAGTCTTATTTTAAACAATACATTTCTTTGAGTAAAGACTTTTGTGACAAGACGGACTTTATATCTCTTAATATTTCATTTTTGAATCCCTTGACTATTGGCTTTCAAACCTTAAGGAAATAGGAAGCAATCTCAAACATCATTGTTCTTATTGACTTTTGACTATTTACTTGTGGTATTGAAAGACTTTTCACTTGAAGGAAAGTTGATGATGTATCACGGGCTCAGCCTCATTATTATTTTTAATTTAATTTAATTTAATTTTGGAATAGTTTAATTGTTGCTGAAAGTATTTAATTAGGGTTGTTTTATTTGTATGATGTTGTTCTATTTTTAAGGTTATTGCTATAATTTAGTCATTGGGACTTAACCCTAATTAGTGGGGTATTTAAACATCTTTAAGTGAATTTTGTAAAGGTGAAGAATTAAATACAGAAAACTGAATGTTGTTCCAAAATTGGAGTTTCTCCAGTCTGCCACATCTTTTTCGGTGATCACATCCGAACAAGTTTGTGTGTATAAATTGAGATCATTTCTTGTAAGTCTAGGTAATTTCTCTTATTGCTACTCCTTTTTATTTTTTGTGCCGTCGAAGAAGAATATTCAACAAATGTGTAGAAAACTTTCTAAGAACCAAGTTGGAGAGCTACTTTTTGCAAAGTAATCATTGAAGTTGGAAAACACAGCAGTAGTTTTTTTTGGACCAGGTTGTTACTATTGGCTCAAAGTTCACTTCATCCCTTACTATTGGAGAAAAACTGCCTCAATTTATAGAGAATGTTTTGTTCCAAAGTTTCCGCCTTTCTTCCGCGACCGTTCCATTGATTCGGTACGTGACTTCGTGAAAGACTGTATTTCACCTTCAAACAGATGCGAGGTACAAACTCCATCATTATCTGAGTGGAAAGGATTGAATTGCATAGTCGTCTTGTTCAAGTTTCTCCATCGCCATTTTTGTCGCTCGCAGCAAGTTCTGCTTCGCTGGGGACGTCCAACCTTGTAAAGGGCGTCCTTGATTATATAAGAATTTGTTTGTTTCTGTTAAGGGACGTCCCTCTCTTAATTTTAGAGTTAGATATTCTATAAGGGCCATCATTTCCTCCAAGGACGTCCGTCCTCCAAGGGACGTCTGCTTCCCGTTACCTCATCGTCAATTCCTTTGCTGTAAGGGACGTCCACTTCTCAAAAAGGGACGCCCATCTTTACTCTATTTTTGACGTCGTCAATTCCTTCGCGTTAAGGGACATCCGCTCTTCTAAGAAGGACGTATGCTTTCTCCTATTTTAGACGTCTGTCTTCCTTTGCTCAAAACGACGTCTCTTCACTATAAAGGACGTCCGTCTCACTTCCCTTTTTTTTAACGCCCATTCTTTTCCCCTGTCTTAAACATCTACCTACCCTTCGATATAAAGCACGCCCATTCCTCCACAAGAGACGTTTGTTTTCCCCAATTTTTGACGTCCTTCTTTTCTAAAGGCGTCCGTCTTTCTTCCAAACACCCATCTCCTTTATTCCTATGCTCCAGCGTTCAAGTGAGCTTCTGCTGGTCCATCATTTAATTATTAGAGATTCTGCTAGTGCATCAATTGATAAGATCATCTTCTACCAATCCAACGTTAGCCTTATGTTTTTAGAGAAAGATGATATAAAAATTTACAATCATATTTTTACTTTCTCTAATGGATCACCTTCTTGATATCAATTCTTGAGGGTATTAAATTTTTTTTTTTTGGAGCAACCTCTTGAATTTGAACAGGAAATTCGTCAATATGTCTTCTTTCTTGATTTTTTATTTAGATAAAATGTAAACCCGATCACTGTTAGTAGCAACTGTAGAAAGAGAAATAAATTTCTCTTTAAAGATAAATTTATTATTCTTATCTTCCCCTCTAAAGTTAATATCCTCAGAGAATATGAAATTCCTCATATAAAAATAATCTTAGGCGTGGGATCATAAAAGTTATACCCCTTTGATCCTTTTCAGAGTACCTAATGAAATAGTAACTCAATGCTTTATAGTCTAATTTTTTTTTATTTTTGGCTTATAAGGCCTTTCCTAAAAAGACTTTCTCAAAATAAAAATATCATAGACCAGGCTTTTAGTCCGTCTAACTTTCATAATGGATTTTAGTTACTACCTTAGTTAGTACTCTCTTTAAAAATGGAAGTTGCAGTCTTTAGTGCTTTTATCATATCCTTATATATTATTTTGTCTCTCGCAAATTCCCCATCCTCACCCAGTGTAATGAGAAACGATATTCCATTTCTCTATATATTTAGCAAATGGACCTAAAAATTGTTGAGTAATTGAAACTTCTAATTAATCAAATACAGATACCCATCACATAAATGTCATTGAACTTGATAAAAATTGTTGATCATTCCACAAGACAAAAAGGAATGCTCAACAAATGTCTATATATATTAGTTTTAAGACATCTTAATTTCTTTTGGTATCTACTATCCTTTTGTCAGACATTTTCTTCTTTAATACAATAGACACAATCCTCAAGTCTATCACATCAAGAATCTAACTGCCCACAAGCATCGTCATTCTCTTTCAAGAGAATGACCTAATTACTTGTGTCACAGTGACACTTAATTCCCATTCAAAACAAATTCATAATGAGAAGTATACGTTTCTTAAAGTGTCCACTTGAGTTACGAAAGTAATTAGTAAATTCCTTAGCTTGTTATTTCTTTTGAAGTAGAACACTTGAAGCTTGCGAATCTCTATCCATTTCTTTACTTTTTGTCTTTAGATGACGTTGTCGAATGAGTTATATATGTCTTTTCTTGTTTCAATCTTTCTTCTTTTGGAAAAATGGAAAATGAGCTCTTCAATAATCAATTTCTCTTTTATTATAGTCATAAATAACCTTAAATTATCTTAATTTTGAAGAAAGGAGTATCAAAACCAAATGCACGAACCAAATACATGAGCGGATTCTTAGACAACTCTAGCTTATGTGCCCTTAATTATGAAGCAATGTGAGACATTTCTATAATGTACTCCCTTATGTTCCCTTTATTTATGTACCTTAGTGAGACAAAATAACTAAAAACATAATTGTCTCAATCTTTTCATTTTGTTCACAAAACACTTCCAAATTTCTGATAAAACATCCAAACATCATCTTCATCGGACATATTGCTCCATAAAGCATATGTAATTGTATTCTCGATACTTACAAGGCTCATGCAATTTGAACATTTTGAGATTTTCAACTTTCTTTTATCATCAAAACTACTTAATGACTAAATAGTAAGGAACGTTCATTCTTTAATGCAAGAACTAAATCAATGCAAATGAGGATAATTCAAAAATCTTTCTAAATCTTTAGATTTGTGCCTGTCAAGCATCTAAAGTTTTTGCAGTAGAATTTATTCTATTAAGAAATAATTATAGGCTCACATTTAAAAACAATACCATAATTAATTAATAAATTCAAATAGTAGTTGGACCCCATCACAAAATGCATAGCACAACATTAATATTTAGTGTTTGGACACAAATATCAACTTTAAGTAATACTCTCGGTATAGTAATCAAATATTGACAATAAAATCTATTAATCTATAAATCTAATTTTAGACTGATTTATTGTTCATGTGAAAAACCTTATAATTGTCACATATTTATTGGCATAAGTGTTTACGTGAATAAATCAAATACTGATCTTCCTTTGGGTTGATCAATAACCCACATGATTCACGCACGTCTAAATATTCCAAACTAATTAATTTTGGTAAAAAAGAAAGATTATTTGTATAACATATTACTTCAATTAATTAAATTCAGAATATTAGATATCCAAATAAATTGAAAGCACTAAATTTTGAATTTAAAAATCATAATATTATTCTTAAATCTCAACTTTATCTAGAACAAATCGTGACTTCATCTTTGAAAACTTCAACTTTATCATTAAAAAAAATTATCCTTAAAAAATTATAACTTTATTATTAAAAAAGTTTGGAAACTTTGTCCTTAGGAATTGCAATTTTATACAGAAAAAGATACAACTTTATTCTTTAAAAAAGTTCAAAAACTTTAAACAAAATTTAATCAAACAACAAGATTTTAATTTTATACATACATAATTACCATAAAAGTCAAAACTTTTAACTCAAATTAGTGAATCCTAAATTTTGATTTTATATGTTGAGATCTATGCTAAAACCAAGGGAAATTAACAAATCAACTACTGTACTTTGTGATCAATGGCAAGTTAACCACTGAATAATTTTTATTAATAACTTAAACATTGAAATATGAAAAATAGGCAACGCAAACATTCCCGTTACCTGTTGAAAGAAACATTGCCGCGAAAACGATACTGAAACATTACCATCTACAAATTTTAATTCTATTTCGATTTTATGCTAAAATCGCAATAATTGAAACAATATTACCTTGAAGACGATTCTAGAAAGCTCTGACATGGTATTCTCGTCGTCAAAAATAATTCTCACGTTTTCTTCTGAGCATCTTCTTGTCGTCGAAAACAATTTTCTACTCTCGATTTTACCATCCAGTTCTCATCACCATCTCATCTTTCCTCTTCATGGTCCGTTGTCGTCGTCGCCTAGTGCTCATCACTTTTTTGCTACAGAAAGTAATCTTTCCGAGGCAGAAAGTATTCTTACCATGGATGAACGTAATCTTTCCATAAGCTGAACGTTATCTTTCCGCAGCAGAATGTCAACCTTCCCTCATGGAAATTAATATTTTAAAACTATTTAGTGGATAGATAATATTTCACTGCGAAAAGCTAACGTTCTATAATGGAACGATAGCGTTTTTTAATAGAAAAAGTAACTGCGATGTTTGCTCTGTCAATTTCTCGTAGTTTAGTGTATAAGTTGTTAACCATAATTGGTCAGTAGTTGACTTGTCATTATTCACAAAGTACAATGATTGATTTGTTAATTTCCTTAAAATAAAAAATTTACATCCCAAAGTTTAATCACAACCCAAAATATTTTATTACTGCAAAATATTGAATTTAAATTCAAATTCCATAAAAAAAACACATAAAAATACAAAGTTTAAAAATATCTAGCAGAATTTTTATAATCTGAAGTTGAATTCAACATAAACTACAGTACAGAATCACAATCCAAAATCAATTTAGTGTCCAGATTTAGAATATAAATAAAAATAGTATTTTCTTAATTTTTCATAGATTAAAAGCATGAAGTTTTAATCTTTTAATCTAATCCGAATTCCAAATTAACTTCAATTTTATACATTCAGATTTATCTTAAAAAATTAAAATTTTTAACCCTAAAAATTCAAGTTTTCATATCATATCTAGAGTACCAAAAAAATTTAAATTTAAAATTTCACAGATCCAAAAAATAAATTTTCAAATATTATTCCTAACCATTAAAGGTAACGCTGCTCTCAAACAAATTGTTTGACGAATTAATTCTTATATTTATTAATTGTATCGGGTTCAAGTTCAATCTATCATCAGACAAAACCAAACATCTTGTATCTACACATAAAATTTTATATTTTAATTAAATGGTTAAACTTTATATTTATTTGATCATTTAATTAGAGTTGACTTTATAATAGTTCATATATAATTATTATTAAATATTTAAGTCTACCATATAATTGTCAATTATACCCCACGTAAGTTTCTTTTGTATATGTTTTCTCATTACATTAGAAAGTGTAAACGCACGCAACAATAATTAATTTAACTTCTAAAATGGTGGAGATTATTAAATTAGATCCAAGATGAGACTACAAATATAAATTAATATTTGGAAATTAAGGAGAACATTCCAAGAAAATAGTTGCTAATTATCCTTCCTTGCATGAGGGTATCCAAAATTTTGAGAATAAGTTAATCAATTCTGTGTAGATTTCAGTGGGGTCTTCGTCTTTTTTAATCTTTATGTCTGTTTTATTGTTCCGTGGGAGCTTATATATCTTCGTTGGAAGCGACAAGGCTGCTCCTGGTCTACCTCTTTGCTTTGCGTTGATGCTTCTTCTGTGCGGTTTGTCGAGGCTCTCTACTACCATGGCATCACTTCTGGTTCTTGGGCTGGTGTCTGTGTTTGATCTGATTGCTTTTGCGCTTGCTGTTGCGGCTGAGCAGAGAAGAAATACTGTGAGTCATTATCTTTTGATCTGTTATTTCTAACTTCTCAAGCTAAGGGATTGGAGAAATTGATGAAGTGGGTGTCGTTTTTCCCTTTTGATTCATGTATCCGAAATGGGTTTGGAGTTTTCTTATGTGCTCTTCAGCAATTGTTAGAGTTTTCTCGAGCATATGATTTTTACTAGGAGAAACAATAGAACTCATGAGTAGTAGATTAATCGATAAACTTCATACCACTACAGATTAAACTCATTCATTTGAGCACTTAAAATTTTAACTTCTCTTTGTTCTCGAGCAGGGACATATTGTCGAGAAGGCAAACAGGTTATACTGTGTGTACGATAAGGACATTGGCACAGGTTTAGGGGTGGCATCGTTTTTGTTCTTAATGCTCAGTCAAGTAATCATAATGGTGGTGACCCGATGCCTCTGCTGCGGAAGTACTTTGAAACCCGGCGGTGCGAAGGCATGGGCAATAGTCCTTTTCATCATTTGCTGGTATGTGCTTCCCCCATAGCTCCTATGGAGAAACTTCAAAAATTACTCATGGATTGTTGATTTGACATTTCAGGGGGTGTTTTATTATCACCGAGTTATGCTTGTTGGTGGGTTCTGTAGCAAATTCGCAAGTCGCAAAAGACAACGCTTCCGCGGACCAGTGTAGGACGTTGAGAAAGCGAGTATTTGGAGTAGCCGCAGTCTTTGTCGTCTTTACCGGCATAGTTTCCAAGCTCTATTATGTTGTGTATTCAAGAGCTTATGATCGGCCTTCGTTCAACGCAGAACCTGGCATTAGGATGGGAAATATGTAGCTGATCCACATGCATCTGTGTGTTCATATGGCAGTGCCTATGGAGGACTTGTCGTTTTATTTGCAGCAGATTGAATGCATCGCCCTGTGTCACGTGTTCCTAAATCTGACCAAGGAGGTGAATTGGAATATTGTGGATTCATTATCCAAAAGTCTTGATTAGACTAGCGCTTGAATTTGTCATGTCACATATTTGTTTATGATCACGTTAAATGGAATAGTATTATTTTGTAATATACGAGTAAATTATATTGATTAATATTAACATTTTATAGTATATTTTATAAAATTTATAGAAAATTTTTTGATTATTTATGCTAACTTTATATTAATATATATATTATATATAAGTGAAATAAAATAAAAAGAGTAATAATTAAAATAAGTTCATGACTTTTATTTGAAATGTTAAATATTTAAATAATTTATAGTCATAAACATAATTTATGTAATATCACTGTTATTCTTATAATTTAAAACTTATAATTTTGAAGATTTTTTCTTTTAAAATCACAGCAAAAAACTTTTCATTTGAAAACTAGTTTAAATAAGAAGTGCATGAATAAACTTCTTTTTGTTAACCATTTATTATTTAAAACATGTCATACTATAAAACTTTAAAACATTTACAGCAGCGGAAGACTTGTATTTACAATACCGAAAGAATTAAACACAGTTTGAAAACCTTCTAAATAAAATGAAGGGAAAATGACAAATTAACCATCGTGGTTTGCAGTCAATGACAAGTCAACAACTATCCTTTATTTTCTAACAAATTAACCACTAACGTATGAGAAAATGACAAAGCAAATATCGCTATCACGTTTGTCGTTAACAAGTTGATCTGGAGCCGCAATGGTTCGTGAAAAGAAGGCCAAATTTAGCCTGGACTCTGCGGTGTCTCAAACGCCGTTGAGACGTTGCGATTTCCCGGGACGCTGCAGCGGCATCCCACGGTTTGTTACTGAAAAAATTTTTGATCACAAAATTGAAGGCTTAAACGCATGATTTTAGGGCAGAGAAAGTGGGGTCATGGGGTAAACCCATGAGAGAGCTTCGATTTGATACCTTCTGCAGCCGATTCCGACACCCATAGCCAAAGTTATGGTCTTTTGAAGTTGAAGAGGTAAAAAATCTAATAAAAACATTGGATTCGTAAAACATATACATAGGGACTCTCTTATGTTTTTCATGCATGGGTACTTCACAATGCCATGAAACTCTTTGTTTTTCATGCATGGCTACTTCACAATATGCAACGGCGTCTCAAAAGACGCGGTGTCTTGAGACACTGCGTCGTGCAGGCCAAATTTGACTTTCTTTTTTTGGAAAACCACGGCGCCGCGGCGTTTTGTCTATGAACTGCTGCGGCACCCTGTCAGCTTCTTAACGGCAAACGTGACAGCGATGTTGACTTTGTTATTTTTCCATACGTCAGTGGTTATTTTTTTAGAAAATAAAGGATAGTGGTTGACTTGTCATTGACCGCAAACCACGGTGGTTAATTTGTCATTTTTTCTAAAATGAAATACTATAACAAAAGTTCACTTTCCACAAAAACGTTATTACCAATCATTACATTTCTTCTTTAATTTTTTAGCCTAACCAGCCACCAAGCCCGCAACTTACAAAGGTCTCATCAACTGCTTCAATCCTTGATTTCATGCATACTTACATCATAGGACCTGACTATGAGCTTAACGTTAAGTAAATAGTATAAAAGTAAAACGTGCTCATGCAATACTATTCAAACACATATAGTTTTTTGTTTTATTTATCTGTCTTTTACCGCTGAGTTTTCCTTTACTGTTGAGTTTTCCTTTAAATATCTCTTTTATTACCATCTTCATGTTTATTCACATATGGGTGAGAAAAGACTCTTCATTCTTCGAACGCACCACACATATTTGTTTACATTTATTTGCATTTTAGGTGAGAGCAACCTCTTCAGTTTTCGAACTCACCCACTTGTTGGATGAGAGCAACTTCTTCTATTTCTGAACTCACCCAAACAAGTTTGTTTTCATATTTATTACAGTTTGGGGTGAGAGCAACCTCTTTAGTTTCTGAACTCACCCACCCGTTCGATGAGAGCAACCTCTTTAGTTTCTGAACTCACCCAACAAGCTTGTTTTTACAGTTTGGGGTGAGAGCAACCTCTTCAGTTTCCGAACTCACCCACCCGTTGGATGAGAGCAACCACTTCAGGTTCCAAACTTACCCAAAAGAGCTTGTTTATTACGTTTAATTCGGTTACATTTGCATTTTCACGTATCGTAGGGACATTAGTGCAAGCATACAATTCTATCTATCATGTCTGTTATCATAACCTCAAAATGTACACAATTTTCTAACTAAAGAACTGAACTTAAATCTAATAAACATACAATTCATACAAGCAATCATTCAACAGTACATCTCCCAAATATAACATAACCTATACATCTAGTAAACAAGCATCAAACAAACACCCCTAATTTTCGTGATGTAGGCCCTTTCGGACAAAACACATATAGTACCACTTATCTGGAATCCTAAGCTTTAATGAGTTAACACTTAAATTGTCCTTCACGAAACCTATTCATTATTAAACATATTAAATTAATAATAATTCTACAACTAATATATTGGACAATATTCCTTAAATTATTTCCTAAATTTATTATCTATTTTCTAAACTCTCATGCCAAAGATTCCATCCAAAATCCAACCTTAACATTCAACACTTTCATCTTAAACTACAATATGGACAGATCGATAACCATGCTTTGTACTTCCGAATAATCTTTACTTAATATTTCCTAATTATTCTAAAACTAATATATAAATACATCATTATCCTCCACCATTCGACAATATATCCAACAACTAATCTAACATTGTCATGAATATTAACCTTTCATAATATGCAGATTTGATAAATAATAATTATACAGTGGTTTAAAATAGATTCCCAACTTCATGAATAATATACAATTTCTAAGCCATATCCTCAACACTTACTGTAACAAACACATCGTTATTTTCATACTTTCATTACTATATTTGTCAAGACAGTACAATCAACACTGCTCATCCAAATATTTGCAGACTAGAACTAACAAATGCCATATTTATAAGCCTCATGAGCAGTAATCAATAGACATAACCAAACTCTGTAATCGACAGAGAACTTAACAGAAACAAAACCTTCAAACTTCAACAAGGATTTATGGCAAAGCATTTGTTACCTGAAGCACCAAAGACAACATAAATTCCCCCTTCACAGTCTCGCGTACATCACAATACCATCACACCACCAAACTGCTTCACAGAAACACAATAGCATCTCTCTCTCTCTCAACCTTCATAGGATCACACTCACAATATCAACTCATAGTTTCTCACAAAAACAACAGAATATCCTCGTTGCTCCTCTTCTCTTCGTACCATCCCTTCACTGCCTCTCACTCACAACTCTCTTTCATAAAGACTTCAGCCACGATGTCGCACTCACTGATTGCTTAACATACTCTTCTAAATTTCCAGAACCATACTATGCGATTCTCACCAATTTCAGCAGAGGTTCCCCATGCATTTCCTCTCTATGAAAGCTTGTTCTTCTTCACTCCTATTTATAGGCCACTCACTAGCACCCCTTCAATGACCAAATGAAGATAGAAGGCCAAAGGTTTGGACGTTCCATCGTCCAAACGCTTCAGAAGACGAACCATTTCATCTTCAGACGTCGGTTAAACCTTCCAGTTGACCATCATAAATGGCGGTCGATTGCGTCGGTCGATCGTTTCCTTTGGATGATCAACCGCCAATCATCAACATGTCTTCAGCTTCAAATGTCGGAAGATAGTAGCGATCGATCTCATACTCTAGCGAACGACCGCCACACCAGCCGATCATCTGTAATTATTTTCTCCCGAATATACATATATACACATTATTCCATAATGTCATATATATATTCTTTACATTGTAGCCATATGTCTCAATTGTGATTGTAACATCTTCCATGTAACTTCATCTTCTCCAAACTAACATGCACTAAATCCATATATATATATATATATTTGAACATCTATATCATCTATACTCATTTATACTATATGTTTCACTATTGTTCTTTCACATTATTCTTCACTCAATCCAATATGTCATAAAATATTATAAATTCTATACCTTCAACTCTATTATATCAAAGTACATTTTCTCTTACTAATCTCACTGACTGTCAATCTAGTTGATATCATTCTATCAAACTCCAAATATCATCAAACAATCCTTCCCATAAGCTAATTATGAACATAACAGGATGTTAGCCTTTTTGTTAGGCTAAGTTTTATTTTGATGATGATTAAATTGTGTGTTAATTTAGTAAATCAATAAGTTGTATTTTAGTAGCATGTTGCTTGGATTAATTGGTGGATAAATTGCATAAATTAATTGAGCAAATCAAATATGCAATGTTTGTGGAACATGCTTAGGTTAGGATATAAACAACTTTATATGTGATGGACATCATCTATAAGGGAGATTGTGTACTATGTGATAAAGATGATGTGAAATTTAATAAAGTGCAAAAGTTGTTTATACATTGAATTCTTGTATATAATTTTTATTGATTAAATTGAGAATACCCTTGATTAAGGGTATTGGGAATGTTTAATGTGTTTCTCTAAGTCTATGCAGGAGAATGGAAGGTTCGTATGACTTAGAGGAAACATTTTGTGGAAATATGAAGTAGGCTATGCCGTCGCGGATGCTGCGGATGAGGCGGACGCAGGTTTAAGTCGTCCGATTTGAATCTGCCATTTTGGAGATTCACGCGGACGCGTCAGACGGACGAGGCGGACGCCATTCGGCGTCCGCGTCCCTTCAGCTAAGCAGACGGGAGAAGAAGCTGAGGACACCGCGGATGCTAATCCGTGTCGTCCACTTTGAATCTGCCATTTCAGGTGTTCATAGCGGACGGTTCATGCGGACGGTGCGGACGCGAATATTGGCGTCCACTTTGAATCTGTCCAATTTTATTGAAGATGCGGACGATAGATGCGGACGCAGCGGACGATAAGAATGGCGTCCTCAAATGCCCAGAATTGTGCAACGACTATTTTTCTCAACGGGCATTTTTGCAACGGTAGTGCGGACGATAGGTACGGACGCTGAGGTCGTCCGGAAGCAGCAGTGGGAGTTTATAAATAGAGGATCACTCTATGCTCTCTACAACGAACCAAGGATTCTAAAGCGAAGCTTTGCCGATTTTCATACGCGATAAAATCTTTGTGAGCCTTAGATATTGTATATCCAATTCTCCCTATTCCGAACTTGCGAGTTATATTTTGGGAGAATTTGGATTAGATAGATTTGAGAGTTAATCTCCAAATTATTATTGTACTCGATTGTAAAGGGTGATTCCCTAAGAATTCATCATTGGGTGACGCCCCGCAATAGTCAATTTAGGGTGACGACTCGTAAGAGTCCAAGGTTGACGACCTAAGAATTAGTCAAGGGTAACGCCTCGTCTAATAGTCAATTTGTAAATGGTTTTATTGGCACCCGCAAGCCAATTACTTAGTGTATCTCCAAGTGCAACTTGAAGCGCGGACGTAGGCTAGTTTGCCAAACCGCGTAAACAAATATTGTGTGCATTTCTCTAACCCTTACTCTTTATATTATTGCATATATTTGTTATCGATATTTTAATAATATGCATTAAATCACTTAGGGTAATTAGAGATTAAAATATCGCACGAAAAAGTTAAAACGCTATATTCACCCCCTCTATAGGCGTATATCGATCCTATAATTGGTATCAGAGTGGGTATTTAAATTTTTGTGTGATATTTTGTGCACATTGTCAATATTTGTTAAGTTGCATTTATTGAAAATTTTAGATATATTTGCATATTATGGATTTCAGTATGTGTGAGTTAGGATAATGCACATCTACACATCCACACTTTGATGATTATGATTATTTGATTTGGAAGTGTAGAATAAAAGTGCTTATACAATCTATTGATTTCTTTTTATGGAAAATCATTGAAAAAGGAATAATTCTTCCTAGACCATGTTGTGATTTCAATGATATAGATAAGCACAATTGGAATTTAAATGCCAAAGCTATGAATATCTTATTTAGTGCTTTGAGTAAAAATGAATTTGATAAAGTTCAATATTGTGATAGTGCCTTCGATATATGGAAAACACTTGAGCTAACATATGCAGGCACAAATCAAATAACTAAAAGTGAAGTGAGTTCGTCCTCGGAAAAAGAGGAGGAAGAAATCAATGTATGCTTCATGGCCAACGACATTGAGGTAAATGACTATGATAGCAATTCGGATTCTAATGATGTTGTTGATGATGATGATTTATTTAATGAATTGCTAGATAACTTTAATGAGCTCAAAGATAAATATAAATTGTTAAAAAAGGAGCATAACAATTTGATCGAAAAGCATGCTAGTTTAAATAAATCTTATGAGGATCAAATTGTTGAATTGCAAAGCATCATTGATAAATCTAATGCTTCATTTGAATCTCTTGAGCATGATAGTAATAACTTAAAATTGGTGAATGATAGATTGATTTCTACTATTAAATGTAATAAGAATGAAATTAGTGATGTGAAATTGTTGAATGAAAAGTTGAATACAACTATCAAATCACATGAAAAGGAAATTAACTCATTGAATGTTGAAAATGGTGTTTTGATTACTACTATTAAATGTCATGAACATGAGATTTGTGATTTGAACATTAGAAATGATAATTTGAATATTTTGATCAAATCACGTGAAAAAGAGATTGAATCTTTAAATGCTAAATCTAAATCTACTCTAGATGCTAATGATACAATTAAATCTCTTGAGATTAATATTAGTGACTTGAAAGTTAAAAATGATGATTTAAACTTGGTTGTACTTAAATTCACTAACGGGAGCAAAAATTTAAATATGCTCTTGAATTCGCAAAGGGTTACATTCGATAAAGCCGGAATTGATTATGAACCCTTTGCAAAGAAGAAGAATTACAATAATTTATTTGTTAGATCTTCTACTTGTAATTCTTGCAATTGTGTAGGACACAAGTCTTTTTGTTGTCCATTAAAATTAAATGCTAATGTGAAATCAAATTGTGATTCTAAATTAGTTCATCATTTGAATTTAAATTCTAAACTTAAATCGAATTTGAATTCTAAATTTGTGTGGGTTCCAAAAGGAACCAAACCTATAACCAATGGACCCAAAATGGTTTGGGTACCAAAGAAATCGAATTGATTTGTTTTGTAGATTGGAGATTCTCCCAAGAAGCTTGAAAGGAGATTGGATAATGGAGTATCCAACAAAAGGGGAGAAACTTCAAAGGATGCCTCCAATGCTTTTATAAATGGAAATAAACTTGGTGGAGGTACACAATTTCCTTTTAAATGATTTGATTTAATAATTGAATTTTAGTGTGGAATTTGATTTGGGTTAGCATTTAGAGTTTGATTGATTAGAATAGTTTATATTATTGATTGACTCAATCTTTTTTTTTAATTGGGATTAAAGCATAGATTGATTAAATTCTATTGTTCTATTCTTGATTTGTGATTGAAATTGTTTAACTTGATTTTCATTCTTAATTTGGAGATTAGAAGATCAAAATTATGATTGAATTCTCTTGTGCTATTTCTAGGTTGAAATTTGCTATATTTATTCAATTAGTATTTTGATGAATAGTTCCAACAATTGGGTTTCTATTTTGAATATTCTGATAAATTGGTGGAATTGTTGGATATAGAATCGTGTAAGATAAATTGGCTTCTTCCATGAATTAAAATTAGCTTGAGATAAGGGAGAAGAGTAGAAAAATTGTTAATTATGATGCCTTGTTGTTTTCTCCTTAAATTGAATTTGAATAACTAAATAGGGGGAGAAAATAGAATTGTTGAGAGTTGATTAAATCATTGACTTGTTCCAAAATTGTTAAATTTCGACTTTGATGATTGTGCTTCCACTATGCCTATAAATTGTGTTTATCATTAAATATAAGAGAAATTTGCTTATCTTCAATTGATAGTTTTGAGTTTGAAAATTGTATTCCACCAAGTGAACGTCTACTTTGAATAAATTAAATTTGCTTGTTTTAATTTGAATAGATTAGATTTGACATTTGACTTAACTTGTTTTTCTATTTTTGATTAAAATTAAATTGACTAAATTCTTCAATACATAGTTTTGAACTTATTTTTGAGTTTAGAATGGAAGATATTGATAGAGTGCCTATAGGTTGAAATTTGTATCAACTTTTACAATTGGTATCTCTAAGCTAAATTTTGCATAATTCTTGTATTGGTTTATTTTTTGTTGCTTGAGATTTGGCCTCCAACAATTAGTTTTCTAGTTTTATATATTGAATTGTTGGATATCAATGTTGATGTGTTGGTTTCCCTTTTTGAATTGATTTTGCTATAGATAAAAAGGGGGAAGATATAAATTGTTTAGGCAAATGTTCAATTCTTGAAAATTTAGAACACTCTCTTGATTTGATTTTGATTCTTTTAAAAGAGAGAGATCATTGCTATGAACAATTATTATACCTTTTCAAAAATTTGTTGTGAACTTCTCATTTGGGTTATATGTGTATATGATAAAAGGAGGAGATAAATGTTTTATACACTTGATTTGCTTTTTAATTTTTAAATTCTCCATAGTTACTATTTAGATCATGAATATAAGGGGGAGAATATCAAGTTGTATAGAGTTTATTGACTTGTTCTTAAATGTTAACTTTAATTTTTAGCTTCGATAAATTTGCTTCCCTTTAGGCTTATAACTTTGATAATTCTTCCTTGCTTTTTTAAAGGGAAGATAAATGTTTTAAAGAAAATTGATCTTTTTTATGGATTTTTTTCCATAGAATGAATTTTGTTAATTGATTTAGGGGGAGAAATTAAAATTGTTTGATTCAACTTGTAAATCCCCAATTGTTTTTGGTTTCGAGATTTATAAAGGGGAAGAAATTTTATAGTTGTTTTTCAAATTGATATCAATATTCTCCATTGATTTGAAATTATTCAATTGGTATCAATAATTGATTTTATTTTAAATTTCTACAATTGGTATCTATCTTGGATTTCCATCCTCAATGTTTTAATTGTATGCAATGGTTTAGGGGGAGAGGAATGGATCTTAACTTGAATATCTTTGAAAGATAGATTATATCAATTAATATTTTTAAAAGATTGGATTTCATTTCTTCAATTGGTATCTTCAATTTCTCTATGCTTTGAAATTTTAAATTGGTATCAATCCTTGTTTTTAAACTTGAATTTCAACATTTGAAATCTTTGGACTTATTTTTTAATTGGTATCATATATGAAACTTTTTTTGTTTTGGTATCAATGAAATCATATTTTGTTCTACAATTGGTATAATCTTTTAAAGATTTTCATTTGATATCATATTTCGAATCCCTAACTATTTGATCATGTGCATAATGATAGGGGGAGAATTTGCTTTGTTTTGAATTTGAACTCATCCATGAATTGTCTTTCAATTGATATATTTTTTACTAAATTGGATGGTTCTCTTAAGTCTTTAGATTTTCTCCTATTTGCTTGGTGATAATTATATAGGGGGAGAAAAATATTTAAATTGGTTTTTATTGTTGCTCTAAGGGGGAGAGCAAAATTTCATAAATTGGATTATATCCCCAATCGATTGTTTTTTGTGCATAACATAGGGAGAGAGATAATTGAATTGATTTTGATTTAACACATTGGTATCTCTCTTAGAAATCTCTTTTGAATTTACAATTGGTATCAATCTTTGCAAAATGATACAATTTTAACTTTGGATTTACAATTGGTATAATTATTTCAAAAACTTGTTTTACTTCAAATTGTGAATTCTCAATTGGTATCCTTTATTAATTTCTTAATTCTTAAATTGGTAACACTTGTTAGAATGTGAACATGTGTTTACAATTCTTGAACTTAAATGGATTCTAGTTCCTACATTTAGTATCTAATTCTTGAATCCCAATTTTTATATGATTTGGACTTAAATGCATAATTCTCTCAAATGTGTATGTATGCTTGATGACAAAGAGGGATGATATTTTTGATTGACTTGTGATTGTGGTTGCTTAAATTAGTATCTTATCTTTTACCACTCATTGAACTTTAATGTTTTATTCCCTCAAGTGAGTTTCTATGCTTAATACAAAAGAGGGAGAATATTTTTGTTAAATCTTTGTGATTGTGGTTATTTACAATTGGTATCTTTCTTTTAACCACAAATTGAAATTGAATGTATATTTCCCTCCATGGTTTGCTTCTTGGTTAGATTCATTGATTAAGGGGGAGAAATTTGTTTTTCAATAGAATTATTCGTTGAAATTATCTTTGGATTCTAATGCAAATTCCCTAAATGGTTTAATTATTGGATAGATTACTTGAAAAAGGGGAGAATTTATTTTATGTTGTTCATCTTACTTTGATAATATTTCATGATTGTGTTTGAACTCTCCTCCCCTAGAATTATTTTTTGCTTATGACAAAAAGGGGAAGAAGGATATATAAGTTGTAATATCTTTTAGGGAGAGTTTAGCAGCATTGTGCATGGATTTATCGTTGATATATTGCATAGCTTATTTGGAGAAATCTAATAAGCAATAGTTTTATGCAAATGCTTAGTTTTATGGAAAACAACTTATTGGATTTTGTCATCATCAAAAAGGGGGAGATTGTTAGCCTTTTTGTTAGGCTAAGTTTTATTTTGATGATGACTAAATTGTGTGTTAGTTAGTAAATCAATAAGTTATATTTTAGTAGCATGTTGCTTGGATTAATTGGTGGATAAATTGCATAAATTAATTGAGCAAATCAAATATGCAATGTTTGTGGCACATGCTTAGGTTAGGATATAAACAACTTTATATGTGATGGACATCATCTATAAGGGAGATTGTGTACTATGTGATAAAGATGATGTGAAATTTAATAAAGTGCAAAAGTTGTTTATACATTGAATTCTTATATATCATTTTTGTTGATTAAATTGAGAATACCCTTGATTAACGGTATTAGGAATGTTTAATGTGTTTCTCTAAGTCTATGCAGGAGAATGGAAGGTTCGTATGACTTAGAGGAAACATTTTGTGGAAATATGAAGTAGGCTATGCTGTCGCGGATGCTGCGGATGAGGCGGACGCAGGTTTAAGTCGTCCGATTTGAATCTGCCATTTTGGAGATTCACGCGGACGCGTCAGACGGACGAGACGGCGTCCGCGTCCCTTCAGCGAAGCGGACAGGAGAAGAAGCTGAGGACGCCGCGGATGCTAATCCGTGTCGTCCACTTTGAATCTGCCATTTCAGGTGTTCGTCGCGGACGGTTCATGCGAACGGTGCGGACGCGAATATTGGCGTCCGCTTTGAATCTGTCCAATTTTATTGAAGACGCGGACGATAGATGCGGACGCAGCGGACGATGAGAATGGCGTCCGCAAATGCCCAGAATTGTGCAACGACTATTTTTCTCAACGGGCATTTTTGCAACGGTCGTGCGGACGATAGGTGCGGATGCTGAGGTCGTCCGGAAGCAGCAGTGGGAGTTTATAAATAGAGGATCACTCTATGCTCTCTACAACGAACCAAGGATTCTAAAGCAAAGCTCTGCCGATTTTCATACGCGATAAAATCTTTGTGAGCCTTAGATATTGTATATCTAATTCTCCCTATTCCGAACTTGCGAATTATATTTTGGGAGAATTCGGATTAGATAGATTTGAGAGTTAATCTCCAAATTATTATTGTACTCGATTGTAAAGGGTGATTCCCTAAGAATTCATCATTGGGTGACACCCCGCAATAGTCAATTTAGGGTGATGACTCATAAGAGTCCAAGGTTGACGACCTAAGAATTAGTCAAGGGTGACGCCCCGTCTAATAGTCAATTTGTAAACGGTTTTATTGGCACCCGCAAGCCAATTACTTAGTGTATCTCCAAGTGCAACTTGGAGAGCGGACGTAAGCTAGTTTGCCAAACCGCGTAAACAAATATTGTGTGCATTTCTCTAACCCTTACTCTTTATATTATTGCATATATTTGTTATCGATATTTTAATAATATGCATTAAATCACTTAGGGTAATTAGAGATTAAAATATCGCACGAAAAAGTTAAAACGCTATATTCACCCCCCTCTATAGGTGTATATCGATCCTACACAGGATATTATAATTCACTTATTCCAATTATGTTTCTCTTGACCAATATCTTCAAATTGTCCAATTCAACTCCTAACATCCCGAAATCATCACTTAAATCGTATGCTTAGCATCATGAAATCTCGGGATATTACAGTTTATCTAATTAAGAATGTATAGTCACATCTCGACTATATATGTAGTGACATAAGATAAATATATTTGACATAATATGATTATATAGAACTAGACCAGATAAAATTATATGTTTTGATAATTTTCATTAAATATAGAATAATTAATTTTATCAAAATGATGATCATATAGACATGATCTTAATTCATTGTATTTAACGAACTCCTATTTTATTTTAATTTATTCTTTTGTTTAATCAGTAAAGTTTTGTACGAGTTACGATTCGTATACCTTGTATATTGGGAGTAAATTAAAATAAATAACTGAGAATGTTAACACCGATACAATAAAATCCATTTCTATAGATTCTCTTGATTGTTAGTTCAAAGATCGAGTAATTAGCGCACAATTTATAATTGTTATGATTTAATTATTCAATCAAGAACTAATGGTATTCAAGGATAAATATGTATTATGAGAAGTTAACGGATTATAAACCTACCTCTATTATGAATCTAAATGAATGGTTTATATATATTTAATGATTATATCAATGGACATTACTTTGAGTAAATATACTCTTCAGTTTTTTAGACTGCAACTTTAAGTACTTAGTGGAATTACTTTAGAGTTAACAATTATGTTAATTAATTTAAATAATTTATATTAATTAAAAAAAATTATTGGAGCTCAAAACTATAAGTTCATCGATCACTTTGTCACCTTCTATTATTATTCAAATAATAGAAAAATGAACAAAGAAGATTAAATAATTAATTATGAATTAATTATTTAATACATTCAACAACAAGTTTATTATTTTTCATTAGATAGAATAATTGAATTATTGATTACTCAATTAATTAAGACATAGTAACAAAAGTTGTCATAGTTAATATGTTTATTATATTCCATTAAATGAAATAATTGAATTATTGATTATTCAATTAATTAATAAACATAAAGTAACTTTTGAAAACAGTTTTTAAAATGAACTATGTCAAATTTGAGTTAGTGTCATATTGCCAAGTGTTGAGCTATGTTAACATGATGTTTTAATTTCCATAACATTTTTTATATGAATATATGAAATCAATTCCAACTTAAATGAGAGATTAATATTTGCAGTAGTTTTCTCTAAATTTCATAATGACAATTATGAAGTTATTTCACTATAAATAAATGTTCAACCTTATTAGTATATGTGTGAAAAATCTTTTAGGTTGTATAATCCATTTTGAAAGTAAATCCATGAGTCTTCCATATTGGTCTTATAGAATTGTTATCTAAATCTAAATTGAGTGTAATCTTGCTACGTTCATTACGTTCATATGTGTTTATTCGAAGTGAGAAGGATTGATAGAGATGATTGAAGGTTTTAAAAGTTAAGAAAATCATTATCAAAGCTTTCCAATTTTGTATCTGGGTGAAGTTATCTACAAAAGTATGTTTTCTTAATCTTTTAGATTAGATCTAAAATAATATTTTTTACATGTGATTATTAATATATTATAACAACGATTTATTTTATGTTCATGTTAAATTGTTTTTCATGATACATAGGTAACACACGTTACTGTTATTATGAACATCGACTATTCCGTCGTGCGAAAGAACCTAAAAACCAACAGTTGCCTAATCGAATCCTTAGCTTTTAATATCAAGACTAATTTAACTAAGTAAATCAACGTTGAATTTAGTCACCTACTGCTGAGCTTTCATGGCTTCTAACAATTTTTTGACAAGAACCAAACTTTATGCATAGTGATAACCCTATTAGAAGACAGATACCATGATAACAAATGTATAAAAAAATAATATAAGATTATTTTTTGAATTTCATGAAAATTTTACTGACATGATTTTTCTTATATTTAATTAGATGTAAAATTTATAATATTTTCTTTCAATTAAAGTCTTTCATTTTTAGTTGTATAGCATAAGACTATTTAGTTCTTAAAACCGTTTTAATATGATAATTATAATTCTTTTCTTAAAAACCTTTTAAAAAACACAACAGAAGATTAAATGAATAAACAAAGCATTTGCGAATATAATAATTAAATCTTTACAATTAATAACATTTACTAAAATAATTAAACTTATTCTCTTAACCGTTTCTTTACAAAGCCTTTTTCGTTTCCTTTTTTCTTTAAACCCTTTAACCTAGCCAGCCACAAGATTCGCTCATGCAATTACTTCATCAACTGCTCATAGCCTTGATATAGCATATACCTACATCACAAGATTTAACTAATGAGCCTAAGGTTCAGTAAGCAATATAAAATAAATATGTAATGCACGTGTTATGCTTCTTTGAAAACCCATATGCAGTTTTCTATCTTCATTTTCTGTTTTTGTTTATGGAAAGGAACCTATCATTTATGTCATTTTCTTTACGTTAATAAGAGAAAGGATACATCATCAAGTCCATGGCTTAATAGTCACTACGATGAGGAGATACATCCATCAAGGGTGTCACCACGACCATCACCAATCTCTTCAGTTCAAGCGTTGGAGATTTCTAGTACAGAAGATAGGTTACATCATTTGGTCCTTGTGGCTTAACCGTCACTCCCTCCCTACGTGGGATGAGTTGCATCTATCAAAGATGTCACCACCAAGAACCTTCACTACTGTAACGACCCGATTTTTCTTATATTTAAAAATGCGTGAAATTTAAAACTTTCATGAAACAATTGAAATTTTTATTAAAACATTTTCTTAAATCCAGACCATTACAAGCATTTGCTTAAAACTCGTTACTTAAATCGTTTAAACAGCAGAAAACTTACTATAAAAATCTTTTTCTTAATTTACAACGGAAGCATAAATCGTTTATTTGAAAAGATAATGAATAAAGGGTTACTTTACATTACAAAGTTCGTTTTCTCTTTACTTTCGTTTAGCTTGGCCAACCACAAGACTCGCTCGTGCAAATCCTTCATCGATTGCTCCTTAATCTGTTCGTTATATCTCTCGTACTTGTATTTACATCGCAAGTCATAAACTCTGAGCCTAACGCTCAGTAAGTAATAATACCTAATATGCTACATGCATATGCTGTGCCATTTTAAAATCGTGTGCAATTTCTCTTTTCGTTATCTTTCTTTTATCTTATATCTTTTCTCGTTTACGTACTTTTTTTCTGTTTCTGTATCTGTTTCGGTCTCTGTGATCGTAAGCATTTTCGTAGCTGTTCCAGTGTTTGTTTTCGTATCCGTATCTGTATCTGTATCTGTATCCGTTTCCGTTTCTATCTCTGTTTCTGTTTCCATTCCCGTTTCTATTAACGTATCTGTGCTCATATCGTTTCTGTTCCCGTATATGTTTCTCTTTTCATATTCTTTACTTTACTTTTCTTTTCTATTCTTTTGTTCTTATGTCGGGTGTGACATACCGAACCACAGAAATATTTATCTTTTCTTTATCTTTTATTCTTTTCTTTTGTTTAGTTCTTGTGTTAAGGGTGACATACCGGACCACAGAAACATTTATCTTTTCTTTATCTTTCATTCTTTTCTTTTGTTCTTGCGTCGGACTTGGCCTACCGATCCACAAGAATCTTCTTCTTTTATCTTTCTTAATCATTCCTTTTTATTTTCTTTTCGTTTTCCATCTTTCCTTTTCAAAGCCGTGCATAAAAATCATTTTCGTATTTTTTTAAAATCGTAATGCGTGATGCTCATGAATGCACACAATAGTTCATATGAAAGCGTAAATAAACAATCAACATACGATTCACAGAATATGTTATAAATACAGTACACAATAAAACGTGCATTTAAGTACTGTAGATAACGAAACGTGCTCTTAAAAACTCTAAACAACGAAACATGCTTAATCATATACTAATAAAGCTGTAAACAACGAAACGTGCATTTAAAACTATAAACAACGAAACATGCTAGGAAAGCTGTAAACAACAAAACATACATCTACTAATCTTGCGATGTAGGGTCCGAAGACCAAAACACATGCATTTCACTTACCTTAATTGCTTAAAGTGTTCACACTTAATCGTTATCTTTTACTCTTCTTTTAGTACCTTCAAAATTGATAACGTCTAGTAATTAAACTTAACATATAGCGGAAACCAATGTGATTCTATAAATAATTTATAGACCTATAATTACCATCATAATTTCATCCCTGAAATATTGGCCCATAATTCAATGCCTAATAATAATATCTGGATCGAGACATTAATTTTCATTAATCCAATTAGTGATCCAAATCCAAAACCAACAGATAACCTAATAATCCACATTACAGAATCGAGTAGCAGAATCGAGTAGCAGAATAATAAACTCATTCCATTGACATGGTTATCCACAGTGACCAACATGAATGGCTAGACAAGATTAGCAGAACAATATCAGAACACTGTCAATCATGCTCAACAGATTATTGATTCCAAACAGTTAATCATTCCTACAGAGCATAACATCCAACAGTGTACATCCAACGTACTCACACGAACAGACAATATTATTAACGCATTAATGTCATGATTACAAACCAAGCTGAACTGAAATCGATCAACGATTCCGCGACAAAATCCAAACAAAATACAACATATTCATGTTCATCATTCAAGACGGTGGTTAAAGTGATAGTCAATCATCCAACAATTTCAAGTCTTAGAAATCACAGAAGAGCTATCAAACCAGAAGCATTAATCCACAGCGAACACCAAATGCAACCGAAAAGAGAGTATTATTCTTGTAAATTCCATCGATACCACAAAGTCAACAGGTATAACACATCCAGGAATTAATATTTGAAGTGCACAACTAAACTCTAAATCAACAGGGAACAAGTATTCATCCAAGTCCAGAATATAATCATCCCATACATCACTCTTATCACATACTCTTAACAATCACTAAGTAAATTATAGGGATGAAACAGGAGCATTACCTGCAGAACACCCGAGGAGAAAAGTAATTCTTCTTCCCAACCAGTCACACACATATACACTGCAATGTTTCCTTCTCGGCCTCCAGAAGAAACGCTCAAGAGTTCACCAATCTTCTTCCTCCTTTCTTTAAACTGAAAATTAGAATGCGTCTCCTTATTTATACACAAACAGAAAATTTGAATGTTTAACAACTCATCCCTCAATTTAAGTGATCCACGCTGATTTTTCGGATCTAGACACTTCGGCACTCCTTCATCTATCTTTCAGCTCTCATCCCAAACCGCCAGACAAGAACCAGAAGATGGAACCAGCTTGGACCGAACCACGAGCTAGACCGCAAGCATCGAGCTGAACCAACGCTCCCCTGCCTCGACCGTTCCTCCACGAGCCACAGCCTTCATCGCCGCTCCAACCCTGCCAATCGCCACCTCCGATTATTCGAAATCAACAAGGGACCAACAATCGCGACTTACCTCGTTCAATCGCGTAGAGAAATCGCAGCAGTAGCGATTTGCTCGCCTCACCAACAGCTCGGGCATTCCGAGCCCTAGCTCGCCAGAAGCCAGACGTCACGCACACGCGAGGGAACCCGAGCTCACCACTGACAGTTGTTCGCAACGCCGGTCATCGCCGCGAACGCCCATCGGAATCCGATCGCGCGATCTCCTTCCTGATTTCCCTCATCAGTGCTCAGTCCGACTCGTCTCTCTCACAATCCCTAATTCTTTTGTTTAAAATAGGGGTGTGCACGGTACCGGTTCGGTCCAGTTTTACAGCGGCCTGGCACCGGATTGGCAGTACCAGTTCTCCTTTTTGGAAGACCGGTACCGGTTCTACGGAGGACCGGTTCCGGTCCAGTTCTAGACCGAGTTTTTTGGGACCGGTTCCAGTCTGGTATTGGTTTCATACCCTGTTTTTTTAAATATTAAAAAATATAATGTAAAATTATAATAATATAAAATGCAAATATCAGTAAAAAATTACAGAATTGTCATATTAACATTGACAAGCTTTTCTTCATATGAACGTGTATGCACGACGAGCCACCAAACTTGAAGCATCCACTGAAAAAATATTGAAAAATAGATAAAAAAAAAATCAAAGGTTGTTTTAACATAATTGAGTTCAATTACTTCAATTCTGGAGAAAAATATAACTAACCTGAGCAACTCTTATTGAGTTTTGAGTGACCCCTTCGTATTATAAAACAGACACAAAAATTAGCTTGTACATTGTAACTTCAAAACAGTAATTATATAGTTCAAACATATGATAAATGATGTCTAGAGTAAAGTATAACTTAAAATGAGAAACTTACAAAACAGTCAACAGGTTGCATCCTACAAAATAGAAGAGAAGTATGACTTTTACACATCAAAGATATATGATAAAATATAAATGATAATGCTAACGAGTGGATAAAGCATACCACTGAGATCACCATCAATTTCATACTAATTCACTTCATCATCAACGTCATTAATTTGTATAATATCTGAAAAATATAAATTGAAAACAAATTTAGAAAAAATAGTAATAAATAAAACAAAGAAAAAAGAAAACACTATAAATATAAAAGATACCTGGCTCATTCATATCATCATTGAAGTTGATTGATTCATATTTCGAGGATCGAATCCAGCTTTGAGTGTAGATAAGCGCTTCGACTGTCTTTGGGGACAAAGAACTGCGAAATTGATCAAGTACTCTTCCTCCACTACTAAAAGCTGACTCCGATGCAACAGTAGAAATAGGAATGACCAATATATCTCTTGCCACATTGCTCAGAATTGGGTATTTGAATGAATTTACTTTCCACCACATGAGAATGTCTAGTTTGTCTGCATTGTTTTCCAATTCTTCATACAAATATTGTTCAATTTTTGACCGCGTAGTTGAAACATTTGGTTGTTTTGGACAACTATGAAACATCCCATGTATCTTATTGTGGCTCAAATTGCTCTTTTGTGGTAAGATTGCAGCTGTGGTTGGTACACTTGAACTATTATAGTTGTCTTCTGTATTTTTCAATTCCGCATCACCTTTATACTCGAGATATAAATTTTTAATCACAAGTTGTACTTGGCTTAACAAATAATCCGTCTTATCAGAATCCATTACAATGGAAAGACAATGTTTCAAATACTCTATTTTATGTCGAAGATCTAAAACAACTGCAACATACATCAACATATTCATTTTATCACAGCTTCTCCAATATTTATCAAATTTGCTTTCCATTCCAATAGTCATTCGCCTCAATAATGGATTATCACATTCAACATACTCTTGAATAACCATTTTCAAATTGCATACTTCACAAACATATGTATTTGAAGTAACATGCAATGAGGCTAAAACATTTAAGGTCATATCATAAAAAACCTGCAAAAATTTTACAAGTTCTCGAATATTAGCCTAATCTTCTGTTGTGGGAGGACTTTCTCCACCCAAATCAGCGAGATAATAATCATCTGTTTCTATCAATCTCTCAAAAGCTTTTTCAAATTTTTCTGTGTAGGCTAACATCAAATATGTGGAATTCCATCTTGTAGCCACATCGAGAGAGACACTACTTTTGCACACAATTTTAGCTTGTTCAACACATTTCTGAAATTTCTGTAGTCTAGTAGGAGAAGATCGAACATACTTCACTGCTCGACGTACTCTCATAATACATTCATGATGGTATTTTAAACCATCACATACTATCAAATTCAAAATATGGGCAAAACATCGCACATGCAGACATTCACCATTCAAAACTAGACCATTCCAAACTCGAATTCTCTTCACCAAATAAGAAAGGGCTATGTCATTAGAAGAAGCATTATCAACTGTAATTGTTAAAACATTTTCGATCCCCCATTCAAATAAACATCTCTCTATTTCTTTTCCAATGGTTTCACCCTTATGATTTGCAATCAAACAAAAATTGATGATCTTCTTATGCAAAATAAAATCACAATCAACAAAGTGTGCAGTTAAAACCATATAATTCAAATTTTGAATAGAAGTCTATGTATTTGTAGCAAACAAACTTGTTGAGATGCGTTCTTAAAATAATCTTTCAACTTTGACTTCTCTTTCTCATAAATGCCAATAATATCTCGTGCAATCGTAGATCTAGAGGGTACAAAAAATTTTGGTTGTAAATAATTAGAATAAACTCGAAAACCCTCTGATTCAACAAACTTAAAAAGCATTTCTTCAACAATAATCATTTTTGCTAGAAGTTCTCGACAAGTTACACTACTAAATGATGTAAATGTGGAAGTTGATCCCATATTATCGACAGTTTTGAAGCTTAAAGTCTTTTGCTTCGTATCTACACTTGCCAATAACATTTTACAAGCATTAATATGCTTTTTTAAGCTTGAAGTCCCATTCTTTGTATGATGACAAGCATAAGTCTGAGCACAATAATTACATCTTGCTCTAGGATTGTTTTTATCAGTGCTTTCAACCATAGTAAAATGATTCCAAACATCCAATTTTTTCCTCGTCGTTTGACCAGTAACAAGATTAACATTAACACTCTCTATTGTTTCATCATTGAAGCTTTCCATTATCTACATTTTAAACAATTTTAAAATACATCTCAGAATCACATAACAGTCAGAAATACCCTCTGAAATAAATAAATAAACACAAGCAATACACTGAGAACAATGAACATAACAGTCACCAACTACCAATATGCAAAACGATAAACACTGAACTGACATGTACCAACTACCAATATGCAAAACACTAAACAGTCATCAATTGTTTCAACTTTCAACCATTGCGAGAACAGATAATTCAGCAAAACACTAAACAGAACAGAATTCATTCATCAATTGTTTCAACCATTGCCAGAGGCCCAGAACAGATCATTAACCAACAAAACACTACACAGAACAGAGTAGATTAGAGTGCTAACCAAGCTGGCAGTGGCAGTGGAAATGGACAGAGGTCGGAGCTCAGAGCTGGCAGCGGCAGTGGCAGACGAACGAAGCTCGGAACCCGGAGCTCGGAGCTGGCAGTGGCGACTGGCGACGGTCGACGGATGGAGCACGTCAGCTCAGAGTTGGCAGTGGCGACTGGCGACTGTCGACGGACGGAACTCGGAGCTCGCTTTTCGCTGGCTGACGAGGAGGACGCTGGAGAGTGGAGCGCTGACGAGGAGTCGAGTCGAGGCCGGGACGAGGAGGCTGCTGCCTGCTGGATTAGGGATCGTCGGATCGATTAGGGAAGTTGCTTAGCCAGGCGATGGGATTTGGAAAATTGGATTAGGGGTCGGGAATGGGATTTGCATTTTGATTTTTGCCCTAAATTAAAAATTCCCGGTTCTACACAGTACCGGTTCTCTGGTACCGTGTACCGAGGACCGGTACCGTGTAGAACCGGTCCCGATAGCACCGGACCGGAGCTCCATATATATGGACCAACCCGGTACCGGAAGGACCGGTTCTGATCCGGTTCTCCGGTACCGGGCCGGTTCTGCACACCCCTAGTTTAAAATCTTCAGCCAACCACAACAGCGGACCGAACCGCCAACCGGTTCAGCCTTTCAGAATACCCCCTTTAATTCCTTTTATTTATTTATTTTTTTTAATTCCTCACTTAACCCTCAATTAATTATCTTCTTAATTCTAATTCCAACCTATCCCTCAATAACTTCTTTCATCTCTTCATTTAATTTAATTATTTCAATTAAATCTCTACTCTAATTATGCTCATCAATTATTGTATATTTTATTTCTTATAAATCTCACTTTATCTAACCCTAATTATAATTTAACAAATTCTCCTAAATTATAATGTATTGATTACGTCCTTAGTAATACCCCGATAATTATCCAAATAATCGAAACGTTCTCAATTACTTCCCAAATATCCTTATTAAATTTTGATATAAAAAGTCGGGGTATTACAACTACTCTTCCAAACCTCTACACGCCCATTTACGTTTATTCTGTTGACATTTTCTGTTTCCGATCCCTTTACAAAACCATGATTAAAACCATTTTCATAAAATTTTCAAAATCATGATGCATGATGTTCGTGAATGCATACAGTATCTATATCATCAGTAAAATCCTCAAAACATGATCATTATAAATATCCTATAATCCTCAAGCATTATCATTATGAATCTCATTTAAAATCTAATAAACATATCATTAAAAGAACATATTTCTAATAAACACAACATCATGCAGCAATACATCAGAGTAAAGTTCTAGTCTTAACCAATACTTCAAGTGGCAAAAGCAAAATAATAGAGCATTATTTCAATAGACTTGGCAATAACAAAACTAAAGCACAAACTTCATTTTATTAGAACAATATTATTTGCAGAGGACATATCCAACATTTCCAAATGTTTTCCCATAATATTCATGTTCAACCGATCATTAACTAAAACAACAGCATAACATTTATTATTTTCCAATAATCTATGATTAACCTTGCAGAACCTAAATTCCCAAACAATGAACCAAGATGCAGCGAATCACAGGGAGTATTATTCAACAGCACATAAATCATCCATTAGCAGGGCATACCCATTATTAACAAACATGAAGCAGAATAAACATATCCAAATGAAAATATTTCATGGACCAATAAACCTCATCATCCTTCCTCTTTTACCTAATATAATCCATAAAAAGTCATAAAATGAGTCAGTGAATTCATTTACCAGAAGAGCACCCGAGGGAGAAGGCAGGACTTTCAACTCCAGAGTTCACCCGTAAAGAGCCTAAGAAGCAGGGGACTTCCAATCAGCCCCCCTCTTTATCTCGTTCTTTGATTTTCTCTCCCAGCCTTGTCTTGTAGTCACTGAAAGTGAGGGTCAATGCATGTCTCCTCCCATCATTTCCCAGAACTCTCCATCCAACCATTGCTTCAATTCATTGTTTTCTTGCTGTTAGAGTTCGGTGTGACCCGAATTCTAGTTTACCTGAGTTGGTCTCGTATCGATTATTAGGGTTATTTATTTTCTCTATATTGATGCTTGAGTCACAAACTCATTGTACCTTAATTTCCAAACAATGAAATTCTCATCTGCCTATAGTTTTTCTCGTAAGAATTTTCCACGTAAATCTTGGTGTCCCTATTTCTACAAGTTTCTTTTTCTGTTTTGCATTCGATTCTCAACAACTATTATTAGAGTTTGGTTGAGGTTCTCTATACCAATTTTTAATAATTAGTATTAGAGTGAAGTTGAGAGTTTCAGTACTCGGACCGGACAAAACTTGGGTTTGCAATTTTTTGTGAAAAATTACAATTTGGAAAAAGAAATATAAAAAAAGAGAAAGTCTTCTCTGTTGTGCATCACCTCTACCTTCTTCAGGTATCAGGGAGAAGACACTGCCTCACTCATCGCTGTCGTCCATCACCTAGAAGAAGAAGACGTTGAACACGCATCTGCCCACCGCACCGTCCGACGAAGAGAGAGTTGTCGTTGTTGCCTAAGGAAGAAAAAATATTCCTCGTAATTCCATTCATCCTTAGAACAAGCTCGCATCACCTGAACATCCTTTGTTCATCGCGATTTTGCCAACCACTCACGTACAATAACCACCATCCACAAAAGGAGCTTTCGGTGCACAATTCTGTTCACCCCTGTCCGCCTACCACTGTTTGAAAGGAGGTGTCTGCATGTTCACGTTGCCTGCATCCATTCATCACACAGAGAAGTAGCCACAAAAAAGAGCTTCAATATTTGTTCTATTTTTTGTACTCACTGTTGGGAATATCTGAATTTTGGTGCAAATTTTTTGTGGGCAAGATATATGATTATTGAAGCACATTTTTGTGGGAAAGACATTGCGTGAGAAATTTTCAGGAGTTATTTGGGGATCAACTTTTGGGGCAATATTTTTAGTTCAGATTTACGAAATTTGTGGGAAGATGAGTTCCCTGAAATTTGATATTCCGTTGTTGGATAAAGATACGAGGTTTCAGTTATAGTATGTGAAGATGCGAGATGTGCTCGCACAGATGGATTTAGATGACGCGTTATTATGGCTTGAGAAAATAACCACGGCTTGGAGTGAAAAGGAGAAACTTTGAATGGATCTAAAAGCCCTATCTTTGATACGTTTGCATTTGTGAAATCAGATTTTGCAGAATGTTTTGAATGAGAAATATGCCACTAAGTTATGGTTCAGATTCGAGCAGTTGTGTATGAGGAAAACCCGAACTAGCAAGTTGCATTAGAAGTAATGAATTTATTTTCAACAGTTTGTAAAAGGAGGTTCTATTGAAGAATACTTGACCACATTCAAGGAGTTAGTTTACAATTTGGAGACTATGGGATGCAAGTACGATGAGAAGGATTTGGGGTTGACTCTACTATGCTCGCTACCTGCTTCATATGGTGCTTTCAGAGATATGATTTTTTATAGTAGATAAAGTCTAACTCTGAAAGAGGTTTCTAGTTTTTGTTATCAAAGGAAAAGATGAAGCATATTGTTGTTGAATTTGAGTCTCGTAGTGAGGGACTTGTCATTTGGGTAGAATAAGAGAGGAAACAACAAAGGTAATGAAAATGTTCAAAAGTCGAAGGGCATTTGAAAGTTAAGAAACCGTAATAGAATCTGTTACTGTTGTCAGAAAAAGGGGCACATTAAAGCTAAGTGCTATAAATTATAGAATGAAATAAAGAGAGCTGTTGAGAAAGGAAAAAAACAAATGACGTCTGATGAAGTTTTTGTTGTAAGAAGACTATAGTGATGGAGATCTTCTAATTGTGTTAGAGGGAAACTCAAAGCCAAAAAAGGATTGGATTCTTGATTCAGCTTGTTCGTTTCATATGTATTACAATCGGGATTGGTTTTCGATTTATGAGACCATTCAGAAGGTGCTGTATTAATGGGTAATAACACACTTTGCAAGATAGCTGGTATTGGTAATGTCAGAATTAGAATGTTTGATGGAGTTGTCAGGACTCTGGATAAATGTGCGAAATTTTTTTGATTTAAAGAAGAATCTGATATTGTTGAGTACTCTGAATTCGAAAGGGTTTGTGTATAGCATTGTAAGTGGGGGTGTAAAGATCAATACGGGTGCTCTTGTCAAGTTAAAGGGACACAGAAGCTCTGCAAATATATATGTATTACAGGTTTCTACAGTGATGAATAATAAGGCTGCAAAATTTGTGAATATAGCTTCTAAAGGTTTTTTAGAGAAGACTCAGAAGAAGTCAGGTTCTCAAGTAAAGTTAAAGTTGGGATCTGAATCTATATCAGAGCTGATACAAGAGTTTATTGCAGATGTTATGGGTGATCCGGTCACCATATCGTCAACAGTTTTAATTTCATGTCAGAGTGGTATCGTCAAAGACAGAACTAAGAGAAAGGGTAAAGCTCCATGATGATATGGTGAAACTCTTATAGTGGGGTTATGCATTAAATGTGTTTGAGGGTATTGATTCCAGTGGAGAGTCTTCAACATATTCAAATGTAGTTCGTTATGATATATCTCATAATTTGGTGGTGCCATGGAGGAGATATGATTTCTTCCCGAGTGTGTCTCTCAAGTTTAAGCATGGTTTAAACTTGATCAGTATCAGATATTGAGTTGGCCCTACAGGGGCCTTTGTGGAAGAGGAGGTTATTTTTCGTTGGAGTTTTGCAGATCGTTTGCCTTACATTGGAATTTTTTTAAAGACGGAGATTGTCAGAGCTCAGTGTTTTGGATTTGTTTTGGGGTGGGCGGAGAAGCCTGCATTGGATCTCTCATGTGGAATTCATGTCAAGGTAGAGATTGTTAGAGTTCGATGTGACCCGAATTCTAGTTGGAAACACAAACTCCCAAAACCAAAGCTCTGAGACATTGGTGTTTCCAAGTGTGTTGAAATATTGATGTTCTCCATTCTCACTGTCAAGCCGTTTCGATTGGAGCTGCTGTAAGAGTGTCATTTGCAAAATTATATTTTTACCAAAGATAACAATTGTTCAAAATCATTGAGATTGTTGAAAGATTTTTTGGAGATTAAATTTGATGACGTATGGCAGATTTGGAATCGCGAAAATATCTCAATCTTGGAGATTGTTTTCAATTGAAATTCAAATAAAGTTTGAATTTTGTAATATTTGCGATTATTCTGGTAATTTGATTTTATTTTATTTTGGGGATGATTTGTTGTGGCAAAAATATTTGAATTTTGGTGATATCTTTTGGAATCTTGTGATATCCATGGTTCTCCAGTTCAATTTTTTGGGATGAATATTTTATTGAAGCCAGTGATTTTAGGTTAGATATTTTGTTCAAGAATGAATTTTTGTGGCAATGAGATCATTAAAGTAGATCTTCCACTTTTACATCGAGATTCAATCTTTCGTTGTGGTAAGATAACGATAGTAGACTTTTAAAAGATTTTGAAAGAAATTTTGACATGGCAGGTTAAGAGGTGAGATACACTCGTAATGATTTGGATGACTCTTTGTGGAATTTGAAGATGTCATGATCATGGCTTAAGTGTTTTTTTAAACCTGGTCAGCATCAGTTGCAGAATTTACCTTTGAAGATTTTTATATTGGTGATCTGTATATTTCTTTGAGATTGGCAGACAAGCCCTCATTACAAATCTTCTTTAAGGGTGTGGAAGAGGAAAATTTGAAATTTTAAAAATTTTGATCCTTGCATCAGAATTTGTTTCGAGATGGAGATTATTAGAATTTAGGGTTTTGAATTCGTTTTGTTGGGCTGGGCTGACAGCACGAGCTGTGAATTTCTTTCATGAAATTCATGTTAAGGTGGAAATTGTTAGTTTCGGTGTGACCCGAATTCTATTGGACTGGGTTAGTGGGCCGGCATTATAAATATCATTTAGGATTTTATTTTCTCTAAAAATTGATGTAAGCTAGAGTTGTAAAACTCGCGGTTGTATTTTGATCTTCATAGTAGATTTATTCCTCTACCTTGTATATTTTCCCGGCAAGCTTTTTACATGTAAATTTGGTGTCCCTCATCGTATTTTTTTTTTCTATTTATCGTTCGATCTCTAACACTTGTAATAAATCTAGCCTAAGCTCCTTAAGGTTCACCAAATTTCTGAAGTAGACCAATGAAATTGGTAGCTCAAAATTGTGTAGCAAATTTGACTCCGTTCCTTGATCCACCAGACCACTTGTATCAACCAATTTTCCTGCATCAGCTGCGTCTTCTAAGGCCGGCGCTATAGCTACCATTCCTGCCTTTGCTGTGACAGTTGTTTGTGCTCCATTTCTATTTGATAAAACAACTGCTGGGGTAGTATTTTCATTTCCCTCTACAATCCCATTTCTGTCACTCAGATTTGAAACATAGTAATTCCTTGACTTGTTCCATCTCCTTGAAAAGGGATAGTAACTAGCCTCCCCTGCTTTCAAATCTTGGTTTATTGATCTATTTCCTAATGCATTTTTGAATTTCTCTACCCTATTCTTTCTGTTCATCTCAGAAAACCTTACAGCTTTGGAATCTTTTTCCTGTGCTTTATGTGATGCGCCTAATTGTTGTAATTTGGTCTTTATTCTCTTAATTTCTGCCTCATCATTCTTGCTTTGTGCAATGTCCATCTCTCTCCTCAATCAATCCTTCTTTGCAGCAATGTTTAGAGGTCTTGAAGAGGTAGATTTTTTCTCTTGCAGCATTTGATTTATAGTAGTGGCAGGGTAGACAATAGTGTTGATTTTTTGTATAGCCTCCTTTTTTTTTAGCACGTCATGCATATTCGGTAAACGACCACTAGTTTGTCCCACTTTGCTAACCCACTGTTTATATTCATCCTTAAGTAAGGAGGAGTCTGAAACCATTGCCATCTGCCATCTGGCTACGAAGCTTTCATTTCCTCAAATAACATTCAGATACTTGTGTGTGGTTTTGTTATCTAATTTGCATTGGCAATCAGTTTCTGTTGCATCAACATTCTGCACCATGCAAAGCCTGTATGTGGGCCCAATCGTTGATAACCAATTCCAACCCTTACAAAGCATCCCACAATCAATTCCTGAAAGAAAGGTTACATAAACCATTTCGACAGTTTTGATCTTTGAATTGTAGTCTCTTTAATATCACCAAAAGTAAGACCTTAAGAACTAGGTTTGTCCCTGTAATCATCATTGTCAACCATTACAGCATCTCTAGTGGACCCTTCATCTTCATTGTGAAACCTATTTTCATTGTCACTCTGGCTAGAGCTACTAAGACTTGCTACAACAAAGGATTTTTGCTTCGTTGGTGAGACTCTTCAAGTAATTGAGTTTCCTTTCGATGTCTCCCTTAATTTATGAGGACACTCTGGGTCGTGTTTGTTAGAGTTCAGTGTTACCCAAATTTTGGTTGGACTAGGTTGGGCCCATATCAAATATTAGAGTTATCTATTTTCTCTATATATTGTTGTTTGAGTCGCGAAACTCATTATACCTTGATTTCTAACTAGTGAATTTCTCCTCTGCCTATAGTTTTTTCTCGTAAGGGTTTTTCACGTAAATCTTGGTGTCCCTACTTCTACAGTTTTCTTTTTCTGTTTCGCGTTCGATTTTCAACAATTGGTATCAGAGCTTGGTTGCGGTTCTCTATACCAATTTTCAACAGTTGGTATCAGAGAAAAGTTGTGAGTTGTAGTACTTGAATCGAACAGAATTATAGATTGAAATTTTTGTTACAAATTGCAATTTGGAAAAAAAAAAATTGAAAAAAAGAAAGGGAAAAGTTTTTTACTTTCCCTGTTCCAGTGTCGCCTTCATGAAAGAAATTTTTCTTTGTTTTTTTTTATCATTGAAGGAGAAAACTTCCATAGAAAGCCTTGTTGCTGTCGACTGTCACAGTCGGAGGACTAGAGGTCCTCTTCCATCGCATCATTCTTTGCTGCGCCTTGCTGAGTTAGTACATCATCATCGGCTGAGAGTCATCTTTGTCGCCAAACAGGGAGCTTGCAGTGCTACCTTCTTCAACAGAGAAGAAGCTTCCTCGTCTAGTCGCTTCCATCTATCATCGATTAGGAACCCACCGTCCCCTGTAGGGAGCTCTACATTCCTCCTACTAGTGAACTACCAAATGTGAAGAATCGTTGCGTTCGTCATTACCGGCCGATTCCACAATACTCAGGTTGAGAGAATTTTGGGATAAAAATTCTAATTTGGTTTTTCGTATAAAAGTTTTGAAATTTGTTTAGAGAAATTGGTTTAGAATATTTCTAGTTGGGATATTGGGTTTTGCTGGAATTATTTGGGGTTCTAAATTTTGGGGTGGATATTTTTAGTTTAAATATTTTTGGGAAAATTTCTGAAATCTTTAGGGAGATGAGTTTGTTGAAATTTGATATCATTGTTGGATCATAATACAAGATTATTGCCATGGCAGATGAAGATGTTCTCGCACAGATGGATTTAGACGACATGTTATTAGAGCTTGATAAAAGCCCCACGTTATAGAGTGAAGAGGAGAAACTTTGAAAGGATCAAAAAGCCTTATCTTTGATACGTCTGCATTTTTCAAATTAGATTTTGCAGGATGTTTTGAAAAAGAAATCTACTGCTGAGTTATGGTTAAGATTAGAGCAGTTGTGTATGAGTAAAACCTTAACTAGAAAGTTGCATTTCAAGCAAAAAAATTTTTTCTCATCAGTTTATCAAAGGAGGTTCTATTGAAGAACACTTGACTGCATTCAAGGAGTTGGAGACTATAGGATGCAAGTACGATGAAGAGGATTTAGGATTGATTCTACTATTTATGATGAGGGACTCGTCGTTCCGAGTAGTAGAAGAGAGTCAAATAATAAAGGCAGTCATAATGTTCAGAATTCAAAAGACATATCAAAGTCAAGGAACTGTGATAGAACCTATTACTTTTGTCAGAAGAAGGGGCATATTAAAGTTGAGTGTCATAAATTGCAGAGTGAAATAAAGAGAGTTACTGAGAAAGGAAAACAACCGATGACGTTTGATGAAGTTGTTGTCGTAGAAGAAGAAGACTATTGTGACGAAGATCTTTTAATTGTGTCAGAGGGAAACTCAAAGCCAAACAATGATTGGATTCTGTGTTCAGCGTGCTTGTTTCATATCTATGACAATCGAGATTAGTTTTCGACATATGAGACCGTTTTAGGAGGTGGTGTATTAATGAGTAATAACACACCTTGCAAGACAGCTGGTATTGGTACCGTTAGAATTAGAATGTTTCATAGAGTTGTGAGGACACTGGGTAATGTGCGACATGTTCCCAATTTAAAGAAGAATCTAATCTCATTGAGTACTTTGGATTCGAAAGGATACAAATACAACTCTATAGGTGGGGCTATAAAGATTAGTAGTGGTGCTCATGTCAAGTTAAAGGGACACAAAAGCTCTGCAAATTTATATATGTCACAGGGTTCTACAGTGGCAGGTAATAATGCTGCAAAGTTTGTGAATTCACCTTCAAAAGGTTTTTTTGGAGAAGACTCAGAAAAAGTCAGGTTCTCTAGTGAAGTTCAAGTTTAGAAGTGAATCAACGTCTGAGCCGATATGTCAGCTAATTACAAATGTTCAGGGTGATGCAGTCACCACATCGTCACCAGGTTTAGTTTCACGACAGAGTGGCATTACCAAAGGCAGAACCAAGACGAAGGGTAAAGCTCAATGATAATATGGTGAAACTACTTCGTGGGTTATACATTGAGTGTATTCGAGGGTATTGATTTTAACATATTCACATGCAGTTCATTGCAACGTCTCTTATAATTTGGTGGTACCATGGAGAAGATGTGATTGCTTCCCGAGTGTGTCTCTCAAGTTTAAGCAGGGCTTAACTTGATTGGTATCAGATATTGAGTTTGCCCAGTAGGGTCCTATGTTGAAGAGGAGATTATTTTTTGTTGGAGTTTTGTAAATCGTTTGCTTGGCATTGGAATTTCTTTGAAGATAGAGATTGTTGAAGTTCAGTGTTCTGTATTCTTTTTGGGGTGGGCCTAGAAGCCTACATTGAATCTCTCAGGTGGAATTCGTGGTAAGGTGGATATTGTTAGAGTTTGATGTGACCAGAATTCTAGTTGGGTCGGGTTTGGCCCATATCCATTATTAGCGTTATCTATTTTTTTTTCTATATATTGATGCTTGAGTTGCAAAACTTATTGTACCTTGATTTCTTATTAGTGAATTTCTCCTCTGCTTATGAGTTTTTCCCGTAAGGGTTTTCCACATAAATCTTGGTGTCCATGCTTCTGTTGTTTTCTTTTTTTCATTTCGCGTTTGATTCTCAACACTGTTTTTTCACCCTTTTAGCATGCAATTATTCAAAGCACCATCCTTTGCAACTACCTTGTCAGCAGACCTAGCCAATGACCTATGTGAGATGAAAGAGGTGGATTATCTTTCCTAGATGGGGCTACTTTCCCTTTCTCCCTTTTTGACTTCAACTTTTCATATGTAACTTTATCATTCTTCTTTGATGCCCTGTTTGACAATATCATCTCTCTTTGAAGTTTAGACATCTCTGCAAGCTTTCTCCTGTCGTCTTCGTTTTTGTAAAGATCCTCCCCAACATCAAATCCATCACTGCTCTCACCTACATGATCAAAGTCGAGATCTTCATCGTCACCTTCTTCCCGACTGCCCATATCATCATCTCTTTCTATAGGATCCAACCTTTTCTTTAGTGGAACCTCAAAGCTAAATGGTTTCCTACTAGCATAACCACGATCATCATCAGAGTCATCATCTCTAGAGTCACTTCCACCATCAGAATACGAACCATTGTGTTGTCTTCTAGATGATGGAAGAGAGTGTCAGTTTCTCCCAGATCCATTGGTTCTTCCTGTAGCCTTTAGAATCAAATTTTCTAAGTTTTCCGTCGTTCTTCATATGCTCCAGCTCTACTATTTAACATATCTAGTTTTTCACTTGAAGAAGTTAAAATAGTTTTGTACAGGACATTAAGACTAATGCAACAAGGGAACTTAATCTGTGTTGTACATGCAAGAATAGTTGAAAAAAAAAATCATTGAAAGACTTTCTCAACTAGACTTTAAAAGGGGGAAATAATTAATGGTAGCATATATAGATTCAAAGATAGCAATATGAAAGTATTCATGCTACTTATTAAAGCAAAGTATGCATAAGATAATTTCAATAAGATGCAATTGGCATAGAAAAATATGCATAACGAAGGTCAATAAAACCTCATTTTTTGCCTTTCAAACATAAAACCTAAAAAACAATTTCACAAATTCGAAAGATTGACCATCATAATAGCTCATTATAACTAAAAATATATATTTTTCTAGTACCAATAGAGGCTCTTTAACTTTATATGCGGGTTACTATGGCAGAGCTACATTTGTAGGATGAAGCAAATGTGTGGTTTGATGGCTTCCATGCAAGTTTTCCTCGGGTGAGCTGGGTTCAATTTGCGTCGGAATTAAACAAGAGATTTTTGGATGTCACTGTAGAGGATACAATTGAAGAAATAAGTAAATTAATGCAATCAGGCATAGTGAAGGAGTATACTAAATAGTTTGAATCATTGAAGTCTTTGGTCCAGCAAATGATGCCAAATATGTTTGAACATTATTTCATATCTTTATTTTCCAGCTAACAAAATGAGGAAATCAAAGCTATGGTTAAAATTACTAAACCTTTGTCGCTTTCTCATGCATTTGAGGTGGCATTATTGCAGGAGTCAGTTATGTTAGCTATCCAAAATGTTCCCAAGAAGTCTCATCAATTTGCCAATGGCCAGATAGGTCATTACTTGCACTGGTCCCGACTGGAGAATTATGACCTGAAGGAGACAAAAAAATTCAGAGGTTTCAGAAAATCTCATCAAAGGATTTGCAGATGAAACGTAAGTTAGGCTTTTGTTTTAAGTGCAATGAAAAGGATTTTGCTAGCCATATTTGCAAAAATAATTTCACACATTTTTTGGTAATTGATTCTCAAGAAAAGAATGTTGAAGGGGAGGATGTTGTAGAGAGAGAAATCTTATTTGATAATGTTGAATTTATGGAAGTTTCTCTGAATGCACTGGCGGGGCAATTGTCTCATTCTACTTTTCGTATTGCGGGATTTGTACGAGGTGTACCAATTTCAATATTGGTAGATAATGGCAGCACACATAGTTTTCTAGACCATTCGGTGGCGACTAAACTCCACTTGTAGATAGACAATACAAATTGTTTACCTATAACTGTGGCTAATGGTGCTAAGATATTAAGTACCTCCATTACAGAGCCAGTGGGATGGAAAATGCATGAACACTCATTCAGCTTCTAGTTCTGGGTTCTGCCATTGGACAGGAGTGATATGATTTTAGGGATTGATTGGATAAATACGATCAACCTAATTACCTACGATTTACCACAAGGGTATTTATAGAGATCAGTTGGTTCAGGCCATATTCTCCTTCCATTCGTGTATACACCTTCTTTGTTGGATCCAGTCTCACAAAGGTCTTTTTCTTCTTGGCTCCAGCATCAAAATTATGGCATCTTTTCTGTTTAGACAATAGACAGTGAGTTATCTGAAGCTAACAATTTAATTATGTCTATCCTACAGCAACTGTTGTTGCGATACCAGGACATATTTGATGAACCAAAAGGGCTTCCACCTGTTTGCAGTCATGATCATGCTATTCCATTCCTTCAATTTGCCAAGCCTTTCTGCTTAGCACCATATCGATGTGCATATTTCCACAAGGTAGAAATCGAAAGATTAGTACAGGAGATGTTGCAACATGGTATTATTACACCTAATAATACTACATATGCTTCACCTGTTTTATTAATTAAGAAAAAGGATGGACAGTTGCATTTTTGCGTTGACTACCGCTAGCTGAATGCTCTAACTATTAAGGACAAATTTCCCATGCCCTTAATTGATGAACTAATGGATGAGTTGCATGGCTCTTCGGTTTTTTCTAAACTAGACTTATGAGTGGGCTATCATCAAATCGGGGTCAAACAATCTGATTTCCATAAGACAGCTTTTAAAACCCATCAACGACTATATGAGTTCCATGTTATGCTGTTTAAGCTAACAAATGCTATCGCTACTTTTCAATCGTTAATAAATGATATTTTTTGTCCCTTCTTGAGGAAGTTTGTATTGGTTTTCTTTGGTTTTCTTTTATTTGTCAAACGTAGCAAGTGTGCATTTGGCCAAGTTCAGGTTGCTTATATAGGCCATGTTATTTCAGGTAAGGGTGTCTCTGCAGATTCGGATAAAATCTTGGCAATGTCCAATTGGCTGAGACCAACCTCTGCGAAATAATTGAGAGGTTTGTTTGGGGCTTAAAGGGTATTATAGAAAATTCATCTGTGGCTATGGCAATATTGCGCAGTCTTGCTTAAGAAGGATGGATTTGTATGGTCTCTTGTAGCCACAGCTGCTTTTGATCAGTTCAAGGCTGCTATGACCTGTGCCCTGGTGTTAGCCCTGCCCAATTTCACAATGCCCTTTGTCATAGAAACCGACGCATGTTACTATGGCTTAGGAGTAGTTTTAATGCAGTAGGGGAGACCTCTAGCTTTTCTTAGCAAACTATTTCATAAAAGATACTTGGGATATTCCATCTATGTGAAGGAGTTGCTAGCTTTGGTTCCAGTTGTCCGACAGTGGCGACATTACTTGGAAGGTGCCGAGTTTGTTATCAAAACAAATCATCACTCCCTCAAGTATTTGTTAGATCAATGCATTACCACTCCTCTTCAACAAAAATATTTAACCAAACTTCTTGGCTTGCGATATGTTATACAGCATATGCAGGGCCACTCTAGCAGATGCTTTCTCTTGAATTAATCAAGATACTTCTTGCTTAGCCATATTTAATGTTCAACCAAGGTGGATGCATGAAATTATTGATAGCTATTCAAAGGACGTGTGGGCACATGCCATTATTGCTGAGCTGTTAATTCATTATCCATTGCCAAAATTGCACTCTCTAATAGATGGAATACTCCAATTCAAGGGCAAGCTTGTGGTGGGATCCTCAAGCAATATTCGACAAAAGTTAATTTCTCATTTTCATGATTTTGCAAATGGGGGCCACTCCGGGGTTTAAGCTTCCATCCATCAGGCCAAGCAATAATTTTTTGGCCCGATATGGCTAATGATATTTGCCAAATGATTCTAAAGTGCGATACTTGTCAATGGTGTAAACATGAACATACTCATATACAAGGACTTCTTCAACCCTTGCCAGTTTCGCATCAACCTTGGAAACACATCTCTTTAGATTTCATTGAAGGATTACCCAAATCAGATAGGGTTGATTGAATCCTGGTGGTAGTTGACCATTTTATTAAGTTTGCCCATTTTATAGCTCTTTCCCATCCTTTTTCGGCATAGTTAGTCGCTCAAGTTTTTTTGGATAATATTTTCAAGCTACATGGAATGCCTCAACAAATTGTATCAAACAGAGACATGATTTTTGTTTCGCAGTTTTTGAAGTTCTTGTTTGGCATTTTAGGTACTGACTTGACCTTGTCATCAACGTATCATCCCAAAACTAATGGCCAGACAAAGAAAGTTAACTAGTGCGTGGAGATGTATCTCCAGTGTATGACTCACTTTCATCCATCTTGTTGGAGACAATGGTTACCATTGGCAAAATGGTGATACAATTCCACTCTACAAATCGGTAATCAAGATGTCTCCTTTCGAAGCTTTGTATAGCTTCAAACCCCATATATTGGCTTTGGGTCCTTATTCTAGGTTCAAGATAGAGGCAGTAGATTGATTTTTATGTGACATGCAGCAAATAGACAAAGAACTCAGGGAAAACATTGCCCAAGCTCAAGCTCACATGAAGTTGTATGCGGATAAAGGGAAAATCGAGCGTTCTTTCAACATTGGCAATATGGTTTTCTTGAAATTACAGCCTTATCGCCAACTGTCAGTTGAATTTCGTTCAGTTTATAAACTTTCTCCAAAATATTTCAGTCCGTTTCAAGTGTTGAAGTGCATCGGAGAAGTGGCTACCAAATTGTTGTTACCATATTCCGCTAGGATCTATCCTGTATTTCATTTGTTGCTTCTAAAACAATAGTTGGGGTCTTCAGCAATGGTCAGTTCCACTCTTTCTATAGAGTTCCTATCGGCCCTAGAACAGTCACCCAAGGCTATTATTCAGACTAGAATGGTGAAGTGAGGCAATACTCCGAGCATGCAATGGTTAGTCTAGTGGGAACATTAATCGGAGGTAGACGCTACTTGGATTGATTCATCCCTCATTACCTAGTGTTTTCCCTCATTTCAACCTTTGAGAAAAGGTGCTATAAAGCGGGATGGTTGTTATGACCTCAACTATGCTAGGTGGGGTCATCGTCCTAAGAGGGATAGGAGAACTAGGAGAGGAGCTCAAGCCAACTTGGTTCTTCATCAACTAGTAGCTCAAATATTCAGGGACCATAATCAACCAGAGAGAGCAGACCCACCCGCATGATCACCAGCCCAGGAATATGACATGGAAGAAGCTACGAATACCGGAGAGTATAAATAAGTATAAAGAAGATGGAAGATTGTGTGAAGTGTGTGAAATTTATTTATGTTTTACTTTCCTGCATTTCTTTTTTGTTTAAACTCTCGCTAGGGGTAAACTCTGGCAATGTTTGCTGCATGTTTTTCAAGTTCCAAGATCATCCTTTTATTCTGTTTGGGTTATCTCATAACACAGTTATTTGCCAGTCGAGCATGACAACAAGAGTCCTATTTTCAGTGCTGAGAGGAATCTGCAATCTGCTGGCGTCTTATAGGGTTGGCCAATTGAGGAGCTTCCGTCGCAGACTTCTTGCTCAAATTGAAATGAGCCTCTTATAAAAAAAATTTGGGGAAATTAACAAAACAACAATAACTCAACCAATAAACAATTTGACAAATAAAACATTCCACTACAAAAAATAAATGAAAATTAACAAATTAACCACTGTACTTTGTGATCAATTACATGTCAACCACTAAAGTGTTTTTACTAACAACTTAACCATTGAACTATGGAAAACAGACGCCGCAAATATTGCTATCACATTTGGCGTTAAACGTTTTAAATTTTGTTTCGCGGCGTAACAGTACACGTTCCTCTGCAGAATGTCAATGCTAAATATTAACATTTTAGCACTGATATTCCATGGTGGATAGTGTCACGTTCTATCGCAGAATGTGGATATTTATAAAAAAAAATTACAATGTTCTGCAGCAGAACGTTCACTTTCTGCCATAGAATGTCAACTTTCTGCCAACGAATGACAACGCTCTGCCTGAGAATGTCATGCATCATTCTATGTTGTAGTGCCCTAGTATATAAGAATGGACTGTGCACTCCGGTGAGTTCACCAATTTCTCAGCGAACCAAGAAATCCTCAGCGAACATTCGTACTGTCATAGCGAATTTCCTAATTGTTTCATCAATTCCATTGGATTCTAGGACAAACAAATTGACTCTCTAGCGAAAGGGTGGTTCGTCACAGTCACAACCCCAACCACAGGTAGAAACAAAAAACTCTGCCCGTGAATGCAGTCGGCTTGCAACTGGGTTCATTGTCAGTCAATTCCACCGCAATGTACCCACCGCGGTTGAAGGTGGAGCACCCATGGTTGAAGGTGCAGCAATCACGGTTCAAGTTGGAGCAGCAGTGGTAGAAGTTAGAGGACCCATGGTTGCTCTTGTTACACAAGCCGAGTTTGAAGCTCAACGTCAACCTCAGCCTCGACAACGACAAATAGCAGGTCCATTGGTTTGTTTCCAACCTGTTACAAAGTGATTCAGTAATATCCCGACTTTTCATTATGGAATTTAATATGGATAATTGAGAAATAATTGGGAGTAGTCGGATTAATTAGATAAGTATCGGGGTATTACCAAAGACGCGTTCAGTTGATTATAATTTAACATATTCTATTGGATGATAATTAAGGTTAAAATAGTGAGGTAATAATTGAAGAATTATTTGATGGGTGATTAATTAAAGAAAAGAGTATGTTGAATAAAGGATAAATTGAATTAAAATTTAAAGAATAAATTAATTAAATAAAAGAGGAATTGAAATAAAAAGGAAAATTGAAATAATGGATGGGGACGAATAAACCGGAGGGAACCAGTTCGGTCTGGTTTAGAATAAA
>CM039468.1:14270272-14295292 GCA_022433065.1 Begonia loranthoides
TGTTATTATTGCATTTATAAGCATTGTGTGATCATGCATCATATTAATAGACATAGGGGTGATGCCATGATGAGTTTGTATTCACACTGCATGGGAGAGGCATTTCATGGGAGAGACCAGACTTAATAAACCTAAGGGAATTGGGTGGACTCTAACAGGGAGACTCGAGAACAAACTCTTCCCTTGATGGGATGCGAGAGCCTATCTCCCAAGTGAAAAGACTTCCAATTTCCGAACTCGACGTACAAGTTTAACTATATGAGACAAATATAATCAGACATATTCATGCATTTCGGCATTAGGCTCATAATTATCTCATGATGTAGGGACATGTATGAGAACATAGAAATGAGCAGTTGATAAAGGATTTGCACTCGCGAATCTTGTGACTAGCTAGGCTAAAGGCACTAAAGGAAAACGATTGTAAAAAGTATTATAAGAGAATGTAAAAGAGTTATTTATTTTACTGTTCAAATAATTAGTTTTATTTGTAAAAGTTTTCCACTGCAATTTGTAAATGAGTTTTATAAAAGAAAAGTGTTCTGCTGATTTTATAAAAAAAAATGTTTTGAAAAGTTTTAAATTTCACTCGTTTTTAAAAGTAACAAAATTTGGGTCATTGCAATTGGTATCAGAGCAACTGTGTTTTAAAATCAATTTTGTAGACTTCCTACTAGCACAAGCTTCGACATGGAAATACTTCATTGACTGTAAGTTCATTTAATGTTGTTTAAATTTATGTTTTGTTAGATGATTTAGATAAGAATTTTGCATAGCCCATTTAGATGTATGTTTATGCTTCAATAATAGCTTGATAGACATTGCTGGAGAAAATAACTTGTTGACAGGTAAGTTTGATGAAATGTTTGGACTTTGTAGTATATCGTTGAGGATTAGGTTTAATTTTGTGTGTCATAAGAGATAGAAACTACTGGAACTATTTGGATTTTAAATGTAGGATAAGTGAAATTAGCTTTGGGGAAGCAAATAAATATGGGAGACTCTGGCCAAACTTTCATTAAAAATAATAATAAATAAATAAATTATTATGCCCTTATACTAATAAATTTACGAAGAACTTATAAATTCATAATACTCCCTAAAATATGTGAAATCAATTTCCTAATATGGAGGAATAGAATAACGAATTAAAATTATAAGTGAGTTGGTCTATGGAAAATGTGATAGTACTGTGTTGGGATGAAGATACTTCTTCCTATGAATTAATTGAAATGATAAATAGTACTGGAGCTACTTAGATTTTATTAGTTTTGAAGAAAGTAAGAAAAGGGAGAGAAACCACAAATAAATAAATAAATAAATAATACTAATAATAATAATAATGAATAAATAAATAGTATAGGACAACTCTTACATAAACTAGATTTGGTGAACAATTTAGACGGGGCCGCCTAAGATGAAAAGGATTAGATGGAGGAAAGAATTATAATGGACAGAAAGAGCATTTGAGGATTTCAGACTAAGTTGGATTTTGAGGACATTGTCTGACTCAAAGAAGAATTGGTAAAGTTAGCTTCCCCTAAGTATAAAATATACCATATTATGCAATGACTTAAGCATGAGAATTATTGAGATATTGAGATATCTGGTGTTTAAAGGTGACCTATGCAAGGATTGTATCAAGAACTCTTAACATCAAAGAAGTAGAAGATTGAAGGTGTAAGAAAAGTCATAAGAGAAGATACCTGACTTGATTTCATTAAAAGGTTGGTTATTTGTCCAGGAGATGTCCAATAAGGCGAGGTATGAGGAAGTTAGAATGTGCTAGAACTATTCCACGTGTAAAGTTTAAATGTACTCATTTGAAAAAAAAAAAAAAGAGGCAAGTATTTGACGATTCCTAAGGATTTAAATTGCTAAAGGTTTGGATGACTGAAGCCGCCATGTGTTGGAGAAAAGATTTTGAATCATACGAGTGTAGGAGGTTGAATTCGAACGATGTACGGTGTATTTAAATACGCTAAGGTTGAAGAACAAGGGAAAGTTAAGAGAAAACTTACGTGTGCTAAATTCTAAGTCATGAAATTCAAGGAGTGCAATGAGAGAGTAATGAAGGGAATTAAATTCAAAGAAGGTTTTACGGGTTCGAAGCGATGATTTAAGTGAAATAAAAGTGGCTCTTTTGTCAAAAAAAAAATTTGCCAGATTGTGACCTAAGAAACAGGAAATGATTGCCCCAAGGGTATTTTCTATTATGAACGATGCATATGAAGATGGAAATTAGTGGCTCAGGTCGATATTTTGGATTTCAAAAATTCTAAGGATGCAATGAGTAGGGTAAGTATCTCACGAGATTATAAACGGAATCAATATTTTGGTGTATAACGATGTTAGAATGTAGTTAAGTTGGTTATATTGCAGGAAACTGTCAGGTTGTTGGATAAAAGAAAGACATTTTGGGTAAAAGCTTTTCTTTTGCAGCAATTATTGATGACAATTAAATGACCTAGATGTAAGTTAGTGTTTGGCTAAGTCAGTATATTTTGGTGGAAGTGGAAATGAAGAAGTCCTTTGGAAGTTTTGCATAGTGACGTTCCACATAAAGTTGTTTTGGGTATCGTTATTGTGTGAAAGTCTAGAGTAATTTTGATTGGGAGTGATTATATTAAGCAAATTTCGAGGATGAAATTTATATATGGAGGGAGGAATGTAATATCTCGACTTTTCATAATGAAATTTAATATGTATAATTGGGAAATAATTGGGAGTAGTCGGATTAATTAGATGAGTATCGGGGTATTACCAAAGACGCGTTCAATTGATTATAATTTAACGGAATTTATTGGATGATAATTAAGGTTAAAATAGTGATGTAATAATTGAAGAATTATTTGATGGGTGATTAGTTAAAGAAAAGAGTTAGTGGAATAAAAGATAAAATAAATTAAAATTTAAAGAAGAAATTAATTAAATAAAAGGGGAATTAAAATAAAAAGGAAAATTGAAATAATGGATCGGGAGGAATAAACCGAAGGGAATCAGTTTGGTCTGGTTTAGAATAAAAGAAAGGGGGGAGAAGAAATTGGGTCTGGTCTGGCATTTTGTTTTAAGAAGGAACAAAATAGAGAGAGAGAGAGAGAGAGAGAGAGAGAGAAAGAGAGAGAGAGAAATCGGGAAGGATGGATCGAGGGCAAGCAAGAGGCGACGGCGACGACTCGGGTTTAGTGGTGATGTCTAGCGCTGTGGGCGACAGTTGACGGAGAGCGGTGTCGGCGTTCAATAGCGGGCTAGGGCTTGGGTTATGCCTCACGGAATGATTTCTCTCGTGTGCTGCGATTCCCAACTCTAGGTCGAGGTGAGTTGGTTGATTTCTTCTTGATTGATGGTGTGTTTGGATTGCAGCTGGGTTTGGCAGGAACAAGGTGTCAAATTTGACGGGTGCAGGGGCAATGTGTAAAAACCGAGAAATTTTAGGATGATAAAATTCCACGTGTAAATTTTTTGCATTTAAATCGGGCATGACGTTGAGCAGTTCACGCGAATTATTGCGTAATGGCACGAATAAAATTTTGGTCAGTTAAATCAAATCAGTTGAATTGGAAATTCGGAAACGAAAAATCTATTTGAGAAATTAGAATTGGAGAATTTGTTGGATCGATAAACGACATGGAATGGATTAAGAGAAAAAGGATAGAATAGAATGAGGTTTTAAACAAAAAGATATATATATATATATATAAATAAATAAATAAAAATTAAAAAAATAAAATGAAGGGGAAGCAGAACTTCCCCCTTCATTTTTGTCCTGCAGAACACGAAAAGGGGGAGGGAGAGCGACCTAGGGCTTCCGACGATGGGAAAACGCGACGGGAGGCTGAGCGGGAGACGACGTCCGACCAAGCGACGACGTCCGAGCGAGCTTCGTGCGGAGGCGGTGGCGACGGGTTCTGTCCAAGCGGGAGCCAGCGACGGGCTGAACGAACGAGCGACGACCGGCGAGCTCCATGCAGAAACGATCAGCTCTAGACGACGACGACAGGGACGATTTCGTCCGAGGAGGCTGCGAGCGAAGGTAGCCGAGATAGGGAGCTCGGTTTCCGGCGATCTTTCCGGCTGCGAACCACAACGCCCGACGCCGGTGATAGGACAACTCCGATTCCGGCCGAGGGTCATTCAGCGACGATTCGAAGGACCGAGGGTTGAGTCAGACCCTGTTTTGCCATTTTCCGATTTGTAGTGAGAATGTTAATGCCCGATTCTGATTTGTCAAGAGTGATGTTTTATCTTTGGTTATTTGTTCTGTTTTGGGAGAAGAAAATGCTGATAACATACCCTCTAATTTGTTTGGTCTATTGATAAAATTGTGGTAAGGTTTTTAGGGTATTGTTTTGGGTTTCTGCACTGATAAGTCCGATGCTGTGTTTCTATTGGATTTGGACGAATAGTTGTGGTTTAAATCAGTCTTTTGGATGGGCATTAAGGAAAACTGTTAACCAATTTGGATTAGTTCTGTTGAATGGTAGACTCCTGTATGTTTTTGTCGCTGACTTGATAGAAGGGTGGATTTATGTGTCGCGGGTTGCAGTTGTGTTATGCTCAGTGCTTATTTGTTAAGGGATAATAGATGACGCTTGTCCTTGTTATTGCTTGTTTCTAAATGACTTAGGTTGCCACATTAGGTTGTTGTTTGGAATTGTTAGTGAGCTCTTAAGTTGGATCTAAGTATGGTAAATTTCTTCTATAAAATAGAGAAGTGATGATACTTATGTGGGCAACTATGGATCTTTGGGCATGTCGAATTATAGTGTATAACGCAGCATAGAGTGAACATTAGGGCTTCAACCCAATATAAGATGTTTTGCTTGATCCTCAAGATTTATTTGTGAAATCTTGTATCTAACCTGTAGGCTCGGACGAGTTTGAGGACATCGAGCCGACACCTGAGATAACTGTTCCTTTGTGTACGAGGAAGGACCGCCATCGAGGTAGGGGCTTTATACTTAGTTGCTTGCATCGCATTGCATAGTTTTCAAAATAAAACTCTATTTTGTGGAATACTACACATGAAAAACCTGACGGGGACTGTTCGACAGCACATCAGCTTTTTATACTATATATGTACGAAAGTTTTACACATTTACTTTCGTGCGTTGGGTTTCATGTTTTTATATGATGATTATAACTTGTTTGGGCTGCACCCTCTCGGCACTTTGTACGGTCTCGGCGTCAAAGTATCAAGGGGACACCCTCTATATATCTCCTGCTGCGTGGAGATGTTTTGTTTGCGCGCTGTGTGAAAATAGGAGACATTGGGAAGGTGCTGACTGCTTCCGTGGGTTGCAAATCCCTAAACCTGATTAGGGTTATTTTTTCTACGGGTATAATTTCGCAGAGCGTGCTCGCAGGCCACCCGGATGACGGACCCGGTCTACGGACCACCGTCCTTTTTCTTCCTCCTGCCTCATGAGGTGTTACTTGCGTTAAAGGCCGCCTTTCTATGCGTTTGTTCGGAGGATTCCATGAGTGACCCTCCTATTTCACGGACTACGATTTCCGGTATAAAACACGACGAGAGTATTTAAACCTATAGTTGTCTATGTATACAACTATGTTTTATTTTAAACCTCGTCGGAGGTCTTGGGCCTAATTCCTTGAGATAAAAAGGATTTAAATGTTTTATTAAAATGAGCATGATTTCTCGAAACTCATGGTTTTCAAGAAAAGGTAAAATAAGTTTTACACATGCATAGTATTTAGTATAAATTCCATACTGAGTTAGTCACTCACCCCAGGACTCCCACCACTCCAGGTAAAGGAAAGAGTAACTAAGCTTGCACGGATTAGTTGAAGACCTTGTTCCATTTCACTCGGTTCATTTAGTTGAATTTTTAATTTTCGGTAAGCGTAACATTAGCCAACAAATTGTTTAGTTTGGATGACTGCAAAGACACTTATCTTGGTTGTTGGGTTTTCTGAATTAGATGCACAATATTTATTTGGACTTTAGGGTTTATTGTTTCCGCATTATTTATTATCATCGCAATCACTATATGAACCGTGGCCTATCACAAGTGGGTCGCGGCTGGGTATTTATACAAGTCTTTTGCAACAATTTAACTAGCCTTGGGCTGGGCGATCGGGTCTTCTGCGAAGATTGGGTCGTTTGGCCTGGCGTTTCTCTCCGGCCCCCCTCCGGGTCGTGACACAATGGGGGCAGGGCTTTGGTTCACGAGGGTAGTAGCTAGTCTGGCATACTGTTCGGTCCGAACCGGTTCGCTGGTTCCTGCCTGGTGAAGGACGTCAGTATGTATCTTTAGAAAGAATACAGATAGAAATAAGTATGAGAAATTGAAGGAAATATAGAGTAAGATTTTAATGTGTATGGATGTTGCTTGGAATAAGTATGAGATTTGGGTTAGTTAAATTATTATTAATAAATTATATGTTAATTACTTATGAAGGTGTTAAGGAAGAAGGAGAAAAGGATAGTGATTAAACACTAATACGCATTAAAGATTCGATGTAAGAAATAGTGTATGTGTTTTGCTAGTAATGGCCTACATCATGAGATTAAGACTTGTTTGTTTAAATTGCTTTTATGATATTTGTGATATATGCTAGGTTGATAGATTTATATTCATTCCATGTTGATATCGCACATATTGCTCTTTCCTGATTGTGTTTTCTATGATCCATGTTATTATTGCATTTATAAGCATTGTGTGATCATGCATCATATTAATAGACATAGGGGTGATGCTATGATGAGTTTGTATTCACACTGCATGGGAGAGGCATTTCATGGGAGAGACCAGACTTAATAAACCTAAGGGAATTGGGCGGACTCTAACAGGGAGACTCGAGAACAAACTCTTCCCTTGATGGGATGCGAGAGCCTGTCTTCTGAGTGAAAAGACTTCCAATTTCTGAACTCGATGTAGAAGTTTAACTATATGAGACAAATATAATCAGACATATTCATACATTTCTATTTGTTACTAGGCATTAGGCTCATAATTATCTCATGATGTAGGTACTTGTACAAGAACATAAGAATGAGCAGTTGATGAAGGATTTGCACGCGTGGATTTTGTGACTGGCTAGGCTTAAGGCACTAAAGGAAAACGATTGTAAAAAGTATTGTAAGAGAATTTAAAAGAATTATTCATTTTACTATTCAAATAATTAGTTTTATTTATAAAATTTTACCACTGCGATTTATAAATGAGTTTTATGAAAGAAAAGTCTTCCACTGATTTTTTAAAAGAAAAATGTTTTGAAAAGTTTTAAATTTCACTCGTTTTTAAAAGTAATAAAATCGAGGTCGTTACAGGTTCTACCTCCCACTCTTCACGACAGCCGAAGCAAACGAATTGTATGAAACCAATGTTAAACATATTTCAATTATTGTATCTAAAAGAGTAAACTTTGAGTCATTGGATGAATTAGAAATTGAAGAATTGGTTGAGAGGGCAGGCTTAGTCGAGCTGTCGAGATTGAGTGGAAGTTTCTATGAATGGATTGTCAAACTCTTTTATGCCAATTTGGAATTGTCCACCAAACCATTAGAGGTCCGGACTTACATGTTTGGATGAGAGTTGAAAATGTCTCCCAAAGATATTAACTTTTTGCTTGGATGTTCGACGGAGGAACCAAGAAAACACTATTACCACGTGTCTCGAAAGCCACCTTTCGTCATTGCACCATGATCCTGAGATTGTAGCATTCAAGAAGCAAAAGCCCAAGTGATCCACACCATCATGACGCACACCATTTTGCCTAAGGATGGACATCGAGACCATTTTAGCTGCATGGATCTCTATATGTTGAAGAAGGTGTTCAACAGAAAGAAAGTGAACATCGACTATGTAATTTTGAGCCACATGTACGAGGTCCTCAACAACCCAGCCAAGAGTTAGCCATTCAAAGGATTGTTGAGTATTACGAGGTACCAATCTTGGATGAAGATCCGAGAATTGAAGAGAAGGCCACCGACGTCTACAACAAATTGAAAGTGAACCGCATGGGGATCTCCAGAGTTGAAGAGGTATGGGTATGCAAGACTCCATCCAAGCCTGCCCCGAAGAAGCGAGCTAAAGTGTCTTCGCAACTAGTGTCTTCACAACAAGTGTCTTCTCACTTTCAATGTCCGTTCCTCCATTTTGGATGTCCGTTCCTCCATTTTGGAAGTCCATTACTTCATCCCAACATCCGTTCCTCCATTTTGGTCATCCATCTTCCCTAAGGGATGTCTGATCTTCATCCCAAACATCTGTCTCCTTCTTTCACACATTTGTGGTGCATCAAGAATTTTACTAGAATCCATAGATGATTTTCTTTTAGTTTACAAACCAATTCCATTAAATTAACTAATAAAAAGATTTTTGGTTGTACCATATACATTGTTCACCAATAGTATCATTGAGAAACACAATCTTTACATCCATATGACATAGATCAAGAACCAAAATGAGAAACAAATATCATAATTATTCTAAAAAAGTATTTTAATAAAACTGCAGAAGAAGTCTTATTTTAACAATACCTTTCTTTGAGTAAATACTTTTGTGATAAGACGATCCTTATATCTCTAAATATTGCATTTTTTATTCCCTTAACTAATGACTTTCAAATCTTCGTGAAATAGGAAGCAATCTCAAACATCATTGTTCTTATTGACTTTTGACTATTTACTTGTGATATCGATCCATTGTTGAGACATGACTTGATGCAATGTTGATAAGATCATTTTCCACCAGTTCAACGTCAACCTTATGTTTTTAGAGAAAGATGGTATAAAAATTTATAATCATATTTTTAATTTCTCTAATGGACCTCCTTCTTGATATCAATTCTTAAGAGTATTAAGTTTGTTTTTTAAGAGCTACCACTTGAACTTGAACAGAAAATTCTTCAATATGTCTTCTTTCTTGATTTGCTATTTAGAAATAATGTAAACCTGATCAACTATAAAAAGAGAAATAAATTTCACTTTGAAGATAAATTTGTTAGCCTTATCTTACCCACTAAACCCCATATACTCAAAGAATTTGAAATTTCTCATAGAAATAAACCTTAGAAGTGGGATCATAAAAGTTATACCGCTTTGATCATTTTCAAAGTACCCAATGAAATAGTATCTCAATGCTTTATAGTCTAATTTTTTATTTTTGGCTTTTATGGCATTTCCTAAAAAGGACTTTCTCAAAATAAAAATATCATAGACCATGCTCTTAATCTGTAACACCCCGATAATTTTAAAGTGGATAATTATAATTATCGGAGTATTACGAATGACGTATTCTTACAAAATTTTATGTATTGAGATTAAATCAAATATATCGTAATAAATATTAAACTAACTAACTTAGTTTATGATATTAGAATTTATTATAAGTGTTGTAACTTAAATATTAATTTAATTATTTTATATTAAGAAATTAATTAGAGATTTGAAAGGATAAGATGGAAACTACGAACTAATGAGTATTTTAAAGTTAATGATTAAATTATATTACCTTGAATTTAGATTAATTAATTAATTTAATAATTTTAGGGATTAATTTAAATGGCACTCAGCCATTTTCTGTTGTTTAACTGAGAGATCCGAAGAAATAGGAAGGATAGGAGAAACGTTTGCAGAGATCTCGGCCATTTCGCGTTTACATAGAGATCGAAGGAGAGATTTCGCCCTCACCTATTTTCAGAGCTGGAGAACAAATTTAGAGAGAAAAAGAGAGGGGGCAATGAGGAGAGTTCAACGATCGGGAGAGAGAGATCGCGGGTATGAGGCAATGGGCGATGGGCGACGAGCGACGGCGCGAGGGGAGGCGACGGTACGCTCGGATCTGTTCTGACAAGCTCGTGTGCGTGACGACCGACGCGAGAGAAACTGTGAGCGACGATCGACGACGATGGAGATCCAGAGGGCGATGAGCTCGGCTCGACTTCGTTCTGGTCAGGCGAGCGACGACGGGCAGCGATCGGACAGTCGGGCGTCGCAGGTCGATTCGACATTAAGGACGGGTCGCCAGATTTGGCGTCAACCATCGATGATCTGTCGATTTCCAGTCACACTTGACGACGATGAATGGTGTGGCAAAGCGATCTGCAGACTAGGACACGGGTTCAAGGCTCCCACGGTTAGTGTTTTTCGGCAACGTTGGAGTGAAGATCTTTGCCTGGGCAAGGGGATCCGATGAGTGATAGTGGGGAGTGGAGCCTGAGAGCTCATCGGGTGTTGTTGGACGGAGTGTGAAAAAAAAAATACCTTGGTAAAAAAGGGAGAAAGCTCTGGAAGACAAAGCTGGATCGTAGTATTCTGGAGGATGGCCGAGCTTCTGTTGGTGAGTTCCCTCCCTGTTTTGTTTAGATCACAACTCTGTTGATTGGTTGGTTTAGTAACCTGTTGAATTATACTGTGATTATTTGAATTAGTTGTTGTTGGAGATGTTGGTTAGTATGTGATCTGTGGAAATGTTGGTTGGTATAGGATCTGTTCAGTTATGCTTATTGATTTGGAAATATTGACAAACTATTGAAATATAATCCTGCTTGTGTTGAGTGCTGGCAATGGACACTGATGTTGAATTAGTTAACTGCTACTTTATTGGGATGAAAATAATGGAATATGTTCGTTGTTATTGAGATTAATATATTGGGCTATGTGACATTCAGTTAGGAGTCGAAGAAGTACTTAGGATTCGTGCAAGTTACGATTCATTGATAGATTATAATGTTTTAATTTGTGAAGGTATCAAAAGGAGGAGGAGGATAACGGTTAGGTGCTAAACGCGATAAAGTTTCGAGGTAAGGATTAAGGATTGTTTTGGCCATTGAGGCCCTACACCACAAGTATGGGTGTGTGAGTTAGTGTTAATGCTAGTTTAATGTTGTTAGTTAAATGCTTAATGTTAGTAAAGTTTATTGCCCGTTATATGTTTTGTTAGTATGCTTTATTAGTATGTTGAGATGTAGCTTGACTTAGAATGAAGAATGTTAGTGTTTAAACATGTTTAGTCGCCTTGTTTACTGCTAGTGGTTAGTATATAGTTGCCTTGATAGTGTTGAACATGTGTTGCTTTCTCCTTATTGATATGCTTGTTTTACTACCCATTTTGTGATATAAATGTTTAGTTCCGTGATAAAGGTTGAGGCTTAAGGGTGATGGGTGTTAACTAGGGAATGAGAAACGCTTAGTGTTTTGTTAAGTGTGAATGTCAAGCAGTTAAGATTGATTTAGAATGTTTACTGTTAGTTGTAAGCATGTCAATTGTTCTGTGTTTGTAAGAAACTAGTATGATTAAATCAACTTGAAACCTAAGCATATTAATCAACTAACATGCTAATAGTAATCTCGGAAAACAGATGAGTTAACCAAGTTAATCAAATGGAGTTGTTAGAAATAGTAAGCATGTTAATTAGGATTATAACAGCTAATATAGGAACACAAGCATGCAAACTGAACTCGAAATGATAATTGCAACATGTAATTAACTAATCAAATTGTATGTTCACATTTAACTAGGATGATAACCTAGTGAGCATGTTAATTATAATTAACAAACATGATAATAATTTGTTTAGCTTGTTAATTGATTTGTTAAGGAAGTTTAATTAACTAACTCTACTAAATAAGTGAAGCATAGTAACTAATCAATTAGTGAGCATGTAACTGGCTAAGATAACAAGAATATGATGTTAACGGACTAGCATGCACGTTAATTAACCAGCATATTAACTTAGCTAGGTCTAACATGATTAAATGGAAAATTAATAATGTTAGAGCATGATAATTAACTAGAAGAACTAGAGTATTGTCTTCAAGCATGTTTCCCTTGTTTTTATTTCGTGTACCCTGACTTCTCTACAGTGTGTTATTGAATTGTTGGTTGTTATACTTCACGTTCAATGTGCCTTAATCTTTATTATTCTTTATATGCGTTTCCAATTTTAGTTACCTTCTCTATGTGCACTGTTATTAAGCAACCAATGCTTTATTTTTCTAAAGAGAATGAAGAGAGAATGAAGTAAATGCGAATGAACTGAGAGTTTCATTGATTAAGTGAATGAATGTCTTACAATTGTTTTTGTTATTGTTTTCTTGTGTTGCTCACGATAGTTAAGTAGAATGAAGACATGAAATCAACATAGGAGCATGTTAATTTAATAGGATAATTTATTAGAATAATGACTTAGAAATATAAATGTAAGAAGTATGTAAATGGACTATGAAGTTAACTAGGATAATTAGTATATTAATTTCTGTAATTTAATATTACGAATGCTTCTTGTTGTGGATTGTTCTAGTAGCAGTAGTCTTCCTTGTGTTGCGTTTTAATTCCTTGCTGTTCAGTTATTCTCTTTCACTTGTACTTTCAATTATAGTTACTTTTCTTGTATACGCACTTCTATTTTTATGAATGTTATGCCATGTCATCATGCATCATGCTAGGATGAGAATGTATGTTCATGCATCATGTAATAGAAACAAAGTAGGGAGTACTCCCACGGGGTTGGTGTTCACATGCATGGTGAGGAAAGTAAAATGATAATGAAAAGACAAAGGAAACGAAAAGAAAACAAAAAGGTAGTTGGGGGGCGGATGGGTAGCGGGTCTAGTCTGCAACTAGCCGAAGCCCCTCCCTCATAGGGTACGGGAGTTCTAGTTGTAAGTAAAATGTTAGATTCGATCATTATTCCATCACAAAGGAAATCCTCCAATCTCCAGCTCGAAGTACGAGTAAAGAAAGAAAGAAAGAAAGAAAGAAAAGAAAGAAAGAAATAAAGGAAACGTAAATGAAAGAATTGGTTTGGGTGGCCCCATTCCAAATGAACTAAAGAGAGGCATTTCATAATTGCATTTCCCTTTTTCCTTACTAAGTCCTTTGGGCTTACAGTTGCTTGTGGTGTAGATATAGGTACTATGATGTAGAAGAATGCACAGACTAGGAGTAATGAAAGATAAAGAACAAGTTATAGCAAACAGAGATGATGGATTTGCACGCTCGAGGGATGCTCACGGCTGGCCAGACATAAAAAGGGTAAAAGAGAAACTGTTTTAATTAAGTTAAATTGTAATAAATCGTAGGTTTCTTTAGTCGAATTGTATCCATGCTTCTGCAACGTTTTACATTAATGGTTTTGATTTCACGCTTCCGCATAAGTTTTAATAAATGTGATTTTATATTGAGTTTTACGAAAGAGTTAGTAGCGATCCGGTTAGACGCACTCTGATTTATTTTCAAAAAGAAAATTCAAATTTTTACGTATTTTAAGGGATTTACGAAAATCCGGGTCGTTACATAATCTGTCTAACTTTCATAATCGATTTTAGCTACTGCCTTAGTTAGTACTCTCTTTAATATGTAAGTTGCAGTCTTTAGTGCTTTTACCATATCCTTATATATTATTTTGTCTCTCCCAAATACCCCATCTATGTTGGGCATCCCCCACATAGTGTAATGAGAAACGATATTACATTTCTCTATATATTTAGCAAATGAACCTAAAAATTGTTGAGTAATTGAAACTTCTCATTAATCAAATACAGATACCCATAACATAAATGTCAATGAACTTGATAAAAGTTGTTGATCATTTCGCAAGACCGAAAGAACTACTCAACAAATGTCTATATATATTAGTTTTAAGACATCTAAATTTCTTTTGGTATCTAATATCCTTTTGTCAGTCATTTTCTTCTTAATACAATAGTCACAATCCTAGTTGGTCATATCAAGAATCTAATTGCCCACAAGCATCTTCATTCTCTTTTGCGAAAATGGCCTAATTACTTGTGTCACGGTGACATTGAATTCCCATTCAAAACAAACTCATAATGAGAAGTATACATTTCTTAATGTGTCCACATGAGTTACAAAAGTAACTAGTAAATTCTTTACCTTGTTATTTCTTTTGAAGTAGAACACTTGTAACTTGCGAATCTTTATCTATTTCCTTACTTTTGTTCTTAGATGACATTGCAGAATGAGTACTATATGTCTTATCTTGTTTCAATCTTTCTTCTTTTGAACACAATGGAAAATGAGCTCTTCAATAGGAAATTTTTCCTTCATTATAGTCATAAATAACCTTAAATTATCTTAATTGTGAAGAAAGAAGTTTCAAAACCAAATGCACGAGCAAATCATTAGACAACTCTAACTTATGCTCCCTTAATTATGAAGCAATGTCAGACATTTCTATAATGTACTACCTATGTTCCTTTTATTTATGTACCTTAGTAAGACAAAATTAGCAAAAAACATAATTGTCTCAATCTTTTCATTTTGTTAACAAAACACTTTTAACACATCCAAGCATCGTCATCGAACGTATTGCCTCATAAAAATATATGTAATTGTATTCTTGATAATCAAAAGACTCATGCAATTTGAACATTATGAGATTTTCAACTTTTATTTGTCATCAAAACTACTTAAGGACTAAATAATAAGGAACATTAATTCTTTAGTGCAAGAACTAGATCCATGCAAATGAGGATAATTCAAAAGTTCTTTTTATAAATGTTTAGATTTATGTCATTTAAGCATCTAAAGTTTTTGCAGATAATGTAGAATTTATTTCATTAAGAAATAATTATAGGCTCACATTAAAAAAGAATATTATAATTAATTAATAAATTCAAATAGTAGTTGGACCCCATCACAAAATGCATAGCACAACCTTAATGTTTAGTATTTGGACACAAATATGAACTTGTAAGTAATACTTTTGGTATAGTAATCAAATATTGACAATACTTATTCCCCACATGATAAACCTTACAATTGTCCATATTTATTAGCACAAGGGTTTGCGTGAATCAATCAAATACTGACCTTCCTCTTGGGTTGGTTGGTACCCCTCACTCGATTCACGCACATCTAAATATTCCAAAATAATTAATTTTGGTAAAAAAAAATATTATTATTATAACATACTACTTCAATTAATTAAATCAGAATATTAGATATCCAAATAAGTTGAATGTACTAAAATTTGAATTTAAAAATAATAATTTTATTCTTAGATTCGCAACAAATCTTGACTTTATATTTAAAAACGGAAACTTCATCATTAAAAAAATTACAACTTTATTCTTAAAAATGTTTGGAAATTTTATACTTAAAAATTGCTATTTTATCCAAAAATAGATGCAACTTTATTCTTTCAAAATCAAATTAGTGTCCAGACTTAGAATATAAATAAAAATAATCTTTTCTTTATTTTCCGTAGATTAATCTAACCGAATGCCAAATTAACTTCAACTTTATACGTACAGATTTATCTTAAAAAATTACAATTTTTAACCCTAAAATTTCAAGTTTTCATATCATATCCAGATTTCCAAAAGAATTTAAATTTGAAATTTCACAGATCCAAAAAATAAATTTTCAAATGTTATTCATATCATATCAAACATATTGTTATACTAATTAATTCTTATATTTAATAATTGTATCGTGGCCACGTTCAGTCTATCATCAAACATCTTGGGATCTACACATAAAATTTCATATTTTAATGAAATGGTTAAACATTATATTTATTTGATCACTTGATTAAAGATAACTTTATAATAACTCATAAACAATTATTATTAAATATTTAAGTCCACCATATAATTGTTAATTATACCCTGCGTTAGTTTCTTTAATATATGCTTTCTCATTACATTATAAAATGTAAATGCGCGAAAATGGTGGAGATTATTAAATTAGATCCAAGATCCGAAATTAAGGCGAACATTACAAGAAAATAGTGGCTAATTATCCTTGCATGAGGGTATCCAAAATTTTGAGCATAAGTTAATTGGACATTCCTTAACAAAAGTGTGTAAAACAAGATGCGAGGAAAGTTAAAATTGTCACATAGAATCCATGGGAAGGTCTAGTCAGGTACAAATGGACACACATCAGGAAGTAAGCTAATGGTTTCTACGATGAGAGAAAAAGGGAAATGTCTTCGTTGAGAGGAAGCGGTTCTGTGAAAATCAAGAGGCATGATTCTGAGCTGTTGTTAGACAACTTTAATGTTTAAGGGAGACAGTCAGAAACCAACTCCCTCGCACAGAATCCATTTAGTCTTTCAAATCCATGGTAATCTAATTGAAGGGATAAACAGAAGTAGAAAATAAGAAAAACAGATTTTTGAGGAGAAACTTCAATCTGTATTTTGATTGATTCTGGTGTTTCTTGTTTTTCCTTCTACAAAATAGTCTCTTATGTAAAGAGGACTTTTCAGCTTCTAATAATTCAAAATATGACAAGCTTTCTAGGAAGATGAAACACCTCCTAGGAAATAACATCACAAAACATTAAAAATAACTATTATTTTAATACTCCTCCTTGATGTAATTTCTGGTGACACCAAGTTGTGATTTATGAATCTGAACCATGTCTCGAGAGAGAGCTTTAGTAAATACATCAGCAACTTGATTAGTTATGCCTTGAGGCTTCAGGCAATCCAATGATCTAGAAATGTGTCTTTTCCGACAGAATCATAGACAACATCAATTCTATTGCCTTATGTAATTTCGGTGACTCGATCGACAAAATTCTCTTCCTTGTGGATTATTACATGATGGTAGCCATCGACTTTGGCTTGAGAAGCTTTCTCCTTGGTCGAAACCGTACCAATCACAGTGGCTCCAAGGCTATTAGTGCATTGGCATAACAAAGATCCAACTCCTACTGCTGCATGAATCAACACAACATGACTAGATTCAACCTTGAAGCAACTGCGGAGAAGAAACTGAGTAGCCATGTCCTTGAGCATGATTGATGCGGCTATTACTGGATTGATAGAGGCAGGAATTGGTACTACTTTGTTAGCAGGAAGGATTTGCTCTTCAGCATATGATCCCATTAGACCACCAGCATAAGCCACAATATCTCCAACTTCATACTCACTTGCTCCAGGGCCCAAGGCTATTACCATTGCAGCAACTTCAAATCCTGGAGTGAAAGGGATAGCAGCAGCCTTGTAAACTCCTTTTCGGAAATACACATCGATAAAATTAAGATCAATTGCTTGATTTCTCACACAAATCTCACCCTCCTTCGGCTCTCCCTTTTCTGAAACCTCTGCTTTCTCTGCCTCCATCGACAGAAATTCGCCAAAAAATTCATCTAGAGGATTTTTCTCATGAAATTCATTCAAAACATAAGTAATGGTTTCTGGTTCTTCAATAAATCCTTGGATTTCTTTGTTCATTGCTTTCCGCCAAACTTCCTCCTTTGAAGTTGCTGTATAATTATTTGGCTCAAGTATTGCATAATTACAATGCTCATAGACTTCACTAAGAAGTCTTGTTCTTCGTACCGGAGATTCATAGGTTGACTCCTCTTCATTGTCTTCATCAATCAATCGAGAGGGTGATGGGGTTTCTACTTGAATATGTTGACTTCCTTCAACATTGCTCCATTGAATCAAGAAATTTCTGTTTCTTCCCATTTTTACTTTAAATAATTCCAATTTTTTGTCGGAATCATATATTTTACAGAAATCATTCTCAAAGCATAAGGAATAACCATTTTCCATCATCTGTCCAACACTCAATAAATTTTGATTAAGTGAAGGAACAAGTAACACATCTTTAATAAATTTGGTACCTTTAGTTGTCAATATTGCTACTGTGCCTTTTCCTTTAGATTTGACGAGTTCTCCGTTTTCCATCTTGATTCTGACTTTAGTAGATGTGTCAAGTTCTGTGAAAATTGATTCATCGGAAGCCATATGATTGCTGCAACCACTATCAATAAACCAGATTTTTTCTTCTTGAGCGAGTGCTTGACATGTAAAGAACAAATACTCATTCTCTTCATTTCTTTCAGAATAATGAGCTTGATGATTATTTTTGAATCTGCAATCTTTTTCAATATGCGCAAACTTCTTGCAATTTCTGCATTGTGGCTTTCCGGCATGATAGCAATTTTTCTCCAAGTGATTTGTTTTTTTGCAAATACCACAAGGTGGAAATTCTGTCAATTTTTATTTCCCCTTGACCTCTTGAAAATCAGAATTTTTCTGATTATTTTGAGGTTTTTTCTCAAAATGATTGCTCTTATTCTTAAAACTCACTTTGGATTGAAAAGCATGCTCCAAAGAAGTTTCAGCTCTTCTCGCTAATCTTTGTTCATGAGCTTAAAGAGAACCCATCAACTCAATAACTGAAAGTTGTTGCAAGTTTTTAGACTCCTCGATTGCAACCACTATATGATCATACTTTTCAGTTAAACTAATCAAAATTTTTTGAACAATCCTTTGATCAGTCACCTCTTCACCGAGACCCCTCATTTGATTAACAACTTCAAGTATTCTAGAGCAATATTCTTTCACATCTTCAGATTCTTTCATTTTCAAATTTTCAAACTCTCTTCTAAAACCTTGAAGTTTGATGATCTTTGCCTTTTCATTTCCTTGAAATTCAATCTGCAGAATATCCCAAGCTGCCTTTGAAGATTCAGCCCTCATCAGCCTTGGAAAAATTGATTCAGACACAGATTGTTGAAGGATGAACAATGCTTTTGCATCTTTGGTGATCTCTTGCTTTCTATCGGTTGAAGATGAGCTTCCTTCTGCTGGAACTGTAATCCCCTTTTCTACTACATCCCACAGATCTTGAGATAAGAAGAAAGTCTTCATTTTGATGCTCCAATAATCGTAGCTCTCGCCAGAAAAAATAGGAACAAGTGATAAAGCTCCAAGGGTTTCCATTTTCGACCCTTAGACGAACCTGGTTTGCTTTGATACCAATTGAAGGGATAAACAGAAGTAGAAAATAAGAAGAACAGATTTTTGAAGAGAAACTTCAATATGTATTTTGATTGATTATGGTGTTTCTTGTTTTTCCTTCTACAAAATAGTCTCTTATGTAAAGAGGATTTCTCAATTTCTAATAATTCAAAATATGACAAGCTTTCTAGGAAGATGAAACAGCTCCTAGGAAATAACATCACAAAACATTAAAAATAACTATTATTTTAATACTAATGATACTGCAAAAGCACCCTGTATGAATAGTTGGTTTAAAATTGTGTAATTAGTTTGTTTAATCAGTTCATCTTTTTGAATAATCAGTTCTTTGGCATTTATCTTGAGAAAGCGCATAGATTTCATCGCGGTCTTCGTGTTTTTTTTAATCTTTTCGTCTGTTTTATTGTTCCGTGTGAGCTTATATCTACGTTGGAAGCGACGAGGCTGCTCGTGGTCAACCTCTTCGCTTTGCGTTGACGCTTCTTCTGTGTGGTTTGTCTAGGCTCTCTACTACCATGGCTTCACTTCTGGTTCTTGGGCTGGTGTCTGTGTTTGATCTGATTGCTTTTGCGCTTGCTATTGGGGCTATGCAGCGGAGAAATACTGTGAGTCTTTGTCTTTTGATCTGTTATTTCTAACTTCTCAAGCTAAGGGATTGGAGAAATTGAAAATTGGGTGTCCTTTTTCTCTTTTGATTCATGTATCCGAAATGGGTTTGGTGTTTTCTTATGTGCTCTTCTGCAATTGGTAGAGTTTTCTCGAGCATATGATTTTTACTAGGAGAAACAATGGAACTCATGAGTAGTAGATTAATCGATAAACTTCATACCACTACAGACTAAACTCATTCATTTGAGCACTTAAATTTTTAACTTCTCTTTGTACTCGAGCAGGGGAATATTGTCGAGGAGGCAAACACGTTATATTGTGTATACGATAAGGACATTGGCACAGGGTTAGGGGTGGGATCGTTTTTGTTCCTAATGCTCAGTCAAGTCATCATATTGGTGGTGAGCCGATGCCTCTGCTGCGGAAATGCTTTGAAACCTGGCTGTTCGAAGGCATGGGCAATAGTCCTTTTCATCATTTGCTGGTATGTGCTCCCCCCCATAGCTCCTATGGAGAAACTTCAAAAATTACGCATGGATTGTTGATTTGACATTTCAGGGTGTGTTTTATTATCGCCGAGTTATGCTTGTTGGTGGGTTCCGTAGCAAATGCGCAAGTCGCAAAAGACAACGCTTCCACGGACCAGTGTAGGACGTTGAGAAAGGGAATATTTGGAGTAAGCGCAGCCTTTGTCGTCTTTACCGCCATAGCTTCCAAGCTCTATTATGTTTTGTATTCAAGAGCTTATGATCAGCCTTCGTTCAACGCAGAACCTGGCATTAGGATGGGAAATATGTAGCTGATCCACATGCATCTGTGTGTTCATATGGCAGTGCTTGTGGAGGACTTGTTGTTTTGTTTGCAGCAGATTTAATGCATCACACTGTAATCACGTGTTCCTAAAATTTTTCAAAAATAAAATCTAACCAAGGATGTAAAACCCATCAAAGTTTTAATAAGAAGTTTTAGTGTTAATTTTTCTTGTTAGAATCGATTAAAATATGAAAAAATTGATGTGATTTGTTGCGTGGCGACTATGTATAATTTTTTAGTCAAATGGTCAAAACTCGATAAAATTGTATAATTACTGAATAGTAAATAAATCAAAAAAGTGAAATTAAAAAGTTATTTGGGTTAAACAATATGTTGCGGGCTAACGTTGGAATAAATCAAAATTTAAGTTGAGAATTGGATTAGGTTTATTTGATAAATTATATATATATATATATATCAATTATTTATTAAATAAATAAAATAAAATAAAAAAGAAAATTTTAAAAGAAAGAAGGAAAGAAGCACTCTTCTTCCTTCAGCCAACAACACCACCCGAGAGAAAGAGAGGGAAAGCGAAAGATCAACTGATGAATCATGACGATCTGATGCAAGGAAAACATTCGTATCGTCGAGGTGAACAACTTTTGTAAAGATGGTTTGCAAATTCGAAAAGTTTTTCACCCCCGATTTTGAATTCAAAGTTGAGAAATCTTGGCCTTGGATTTGAGATTAAAAATTCGAATCCGAGGGACCCCTAATGCACCACGGAACCCTTTCAAAATCGATCAAATGGAAAAAATAGTTTAATTATTTTTCAAGTGTTTTCTTTGTGGTTCTTAAGGGGAAAAAGCTATTAAGACCTTCACTTATGACCTTAATATATTCAAACTAAAATATAGGTAGAAAATCAAGTATAATGGAGCTGCCCAAATCCACCTAGAATCTGATCTCTGAGCACTCGTTGGCATTTTTGAAAGTTCAAACAATTGTCAATTTTGGAAGTTCAAACAATCTTTTATCAAAAAACAACCTTCATAACAATTGTAGCTAACACAAAAATATTTTCAGAATTTTCTTTTACGTTAATTAAGAGTTAGTTTGCTAGGACAATTGCTCATTTAACAGAGACCTAAAATTCAGCCAAGGACCTCTTTTTGTGTGTTATATTTTTTAGGTTATTTTTGTAATTTTCATGTTAGGGCAAACATTGTGGGGTATATATACCTCACTAAGGGATGTCTGGCCTAATTTTGGAATTTGAAAAATCATAGCTGCAGCTCAAACTCATTTTAAGGCTTCCCTCTCAAACCAATCGATCACTTTTTCTTGGAGTTCATCTGAGTACTTGTACCAAAAATCGTCTCTCGTTTGTTCTTATTTTGGTCTTGGAGAGAGGCCCTTATACTAGCTCCCCCTATCTCTTCTAGAGGTGTTACAAGGCGTGAGGTGTTAGAAGACCAAAGGAAAGCAAGGTGGATTGGCTTCTTGCATTAGAGGTTCATTAAAGTCGGTATTACTATTCTAGGTGATATCGGACCAACTTGTAAGTGTGAAACAATTTTCTTTTGTTTATGTTGCGTTTCTGGCTTTGTAATTTTGAGATGTTGTTGCTCACTGGATGGGAATGAAGTGTTCAAATTTTAGTATCGATTGGAAACAGTTTTAAGATTTTATGCAACTTTTATCATTGGTGTCCAAAACAGTTTTTCAGTGGTGTCTTTTCGGGCAGTCTGGTTCCGCTTACATAACTCTCTTCTCTTGATGAATTGAATCAAGATTTTTGGTGCAGATCTTTGCTTATTTTATTTTTATGCACCCTTCAGTTTTGACGTTAATTGGCTCTCTAAAACAAAAGTGAGGACATATTCAGTTTAGGTGTTTGAAAATTGTGTTCCTTTGCATACTTTTGGACAGGTTAGTACAGTCATCATAACTTCCTCATTTTAAGGAATTTTGTCATGATTTTGGGAGGGTCCTTTTTACTTTTTTAATTGTCTCCCCTCCAAATTTGGTATCATTTGAATATTGGTAACGGGAGATATAGGGAAAACAATTCGGGTGCTTAGTTTTTGTAATAAATCGGTTACCCACCCTTTGCCCCATTGTTGGCCCTTGCATTCCATGGTGCATCATTTGGTATTAGAGCACAAGTGCCCTATTTTATTGACTCTATAAGTTTGCTTTATAGTTGGAAAATGAATATAAGAGGTGTAGCATATTCTACAAAAAAACGAGAAGTAAAGAGGCAAGCATCCATGTAACAATTGCCGAGAAGACGTGAGTCTAGTCGTCAATGCCGGTTTGATGAGATAAAAACTTTAATGCAAGACATAGCAAAAAAGCTACAAGAGTGCAAGACCAGCATCTTAAGACTCTTCAAATACCAAGTCTATAGGGAGAAGTCGAAGAAATTATTGAAGTTGTTAGAGATGAAACCGAGTTGGATAAAGAAGTTGGTTTTGAAGAGTTACATAGATGACTCTTTGGCAGCAACTAATGATTATTTCCTCGCTAATTAATGTACAAACTATTTCTTATAATTAATTTGCTAATTGTTTCTTATTAATTATGAACAAAATGCTAGAAAATAAAAATGGATAAAAATGGATTATAAAATGCTAGAAAATGAAAAAGGATTATTTTGGCTAAGCATAAACTGTTGTAACTGCTTTAATATTTTCTCTGAAATATTCTTTGGACTGATTTAATATTTCCTTGATATTTTTTGTATACTGTTGTGGATTGGATACTGTTGTGGACTGCTTTAGTATATTCTCTATACTGTTATGGACTGTGACATTCATGCATCATGATAGGATTTATGAAAATGTGGCATATGCACAACATATTTTAATGAAATGAATGAATAAACATAAATGTTCTTGTGGGTGTTCGGGAGATAGGGTGACGGTTCTAAGTGGTGACACCCCTCATGGAAAGCTCCCCCCACATAGCGGTGGAGTGTTGGTTATGCTACAAGACCAATAGATGTATCCATTCTCTTGTTCCAGAAATCCCCAACGTCTGAAAAGACAGAGATTGGTGATGGTCGTGGTGACACTCCTAATGGATAGCTCGTCCCATGTAGGGATAAAGTTATAGTTCGCCACGAGGACCAACAAATGTATCTTTCTGTAATAATGAAATGTAAAGACAGAAGAGATAATTTTTTTATGAGACAAACTGCATAAGCATGCATAAGCTTAAGCATTTCATTCTATTTCTTGCTAAGCGTTAGATTTATTGTTTTACCCGTGATGCAGGTGATTGTAATGAGATCAGTGTTACTAATGTGGAGGAGGAGGCATTACCTATTGAGCTCTTTGGTTATTAGTTGGGTTCGACTTGATGGGTTATGGACTGTTTTTTAAAACTATGGTTTGAAAATTATTCCGCTTAATACTCTAATTTGAATTTTAATATTAATGAATTTAAGAATTTTTTTTAATGGCTAAAAATGAAATACATAAAAAGATTTAATAGCGCGGGGCATTACAACTGTAACCCTATTAAGTGTTTTCTTTGTAGGTACCCAAGGGGAAAGGGCTATTAAGGTCTTCACTTATGACCTTAATATATTCAAACTAAAACATAAATGGAAGATCAAGTATAATGGAGTTTCCCAAATCTGCCTAGATTCTAACCTCTGAGCACTTGTCGGCATTTTTGGAAGTTCAAACAATCTTTTATCAAAATGCAACATTCATAACAATTGTAGCCGACACATAAAGCTTTCGAAAATGTGCTTTGGTGTTAAATTAGGAGTTTGTTTGTCAGGTCAAATGCTCCTTTAATAGAGACCTAAAATTCAGCCAATGACCTCTTTTTATGTGTTATATTTTTTAGGTTATTTTTGTAAATTTTCTGTTAGGGCAAACCTTGTGGGTTATATATACCCTCACTAAGGGATGTCTGACCTAATTTTGGAATTTGAAAAATCAGAGCTGCAGCTCAAACTTGTTAGGAGGTTTCCCTCTCAAACCAATCGGTCACTTGTTCTTGGAGTTCATCCGAGTACTTGTACCAAAAATCATCTGTTTCGTTTGTTCTTGTTTTGGTCTTGGAGAGAAGCCCTTATACTAGCTCCTCCTCATCTTTTCTAGAGGTGTTTCAAGGCATGAGGTGTTAGAAGACCAAAGGAAAACAAGGTGGAGTGGCTTCTTGCATTAAAGGTCCATTAAAGTCGGTACTACTATTCTAAGTGATATCGGACCAGCTTGTAAGTGTGAAACAATTTTCTTCCATTTATGTTGTGTTTCTGGCTCTGTAATTTTGAGATGTTGTTGCTCTATGGATTGGAATGAAGTGTTCAAATTTTGCTACTTAATGGAAACGATTTTAAGATTTTATGCAACTTTTATCATTGGTGTCTAAAACTATTTTTCAGTGGTGTCTTTTCGAGCAATCTAGTTTCGCTTGCATAACTCCCTCCTCTTGACGAATTGAATCGAGGTTTTTGTGGATATTTTTGTCTCCTTTATTTTTATTCACCCTCCATATTTGACGCTAATTGGCACTCTGAAATGAAAGTTAGGGCATCTTCAATTTGGGTGTTTGAAAAGTGTGTTTTTTTTTCATACTTTTGGACAGGTTATTGCGGTAAGCATAACTTTCTCATTTTAAGGAATTTTGTCATGTTTTTTGGAGGGTTTTTTTTACTCTGCTAATTATGTCTCCCCTTCAAATTTGGTATCATTTGAATATTTGTAGCGAGAGTTACAGAGGAAACAATTCGGGTGGACAATTTTTGTAATAAACCGGTTAACCAGACTTAGCACCATTGTTGGCCCTTGCATTCTATGGTGCATCAACCCCTCTGAATGATATTGGTATATTTGAAGTTTATGTACGAGTATTGGTCAAATGGGGGTAAAAAAATGGAAAATTGTAGGATCGATATACGCCTATAGAGGG
>CM039468.1:14295619-14380252 GCA_022433065.1 Begonia loranthoides
AAAGAATCACCCTTTACAACTAATGCACAAATCCAATTAATTTGAATTCCCTCAAATTAATTCGCAAGTTTGAAATAGGGAGAATTGGATTTACAATAAAAGCTCACAGTGAGTAATATTTGAGTATTGATTTCGGCATGGCTTCGCCTCGAATATTGGATCGTTTGTAGAGAGCTTGGACTGAACTCTTATTTATTGGCAGTGGAATTTTTGGGCCATCCTAAGAGTATTCAGTTGTCTGCATCCAACCGTTGAAGAATATAGTCGTTGAAATTCGTCTATTGAAAATCTGTCTGCTGGAAAAATCTGGACTTTTCGGACGCAGAGCTCTCATCCGCTATCGTCCGAAAACATTGCCAGAAAATTACAGATTCAAAGCCTCGGCGTCTGCTATTGTTCTGATTCGTTCGCTGTCGGCCCAATTATCACCAGAATATTACAGATTCAAAACTTCTCCATTCGCTTGCGTCTGCTATAGTCTGAAAACTTCAGACTGCAATGTTTGCAGGATTGGGAAGCATTCGCCTCATCCCCGCTTGACCCAAAACTCGACATTCACTTCGCTGGGGTTTTTCGGATGATTCCCTTTCATTCTTTGTCTTTCGCAGTCGTTCAAAAACTACGAACTACAGTGTTTTGCCTCATCCTCATTCGTCCAGAAAGTACTTCAAAAATAACTCTGAACTATACTAAGTCCCAAAATGATATGCTACATTATATATATTCAGATAAACTTGTTAACATATTATTAATACCCATTTTGAGGGTATTTCCAATAAACACGGATATAAATATTATTCTAAAAATGTTAAAAGTAATATCCGGAAAATATAGAATACAACTTATTGATTTATTAAATAATACGACATTTTAGCCATCATCAAAATAAAACTTAGCCTAACAAAAAGGCTAACAATCTCCCACTTTTTGATGTTGACAAAATTCAATAAATTGTTTACCTTAAAACTAAGCATGTGCATATAATATTGCATATTAGATATCTCCAAATAGGTTATGAAAATTTTCAAACATTTAATTCCATGCATACATGCTACTCCACTCCCCATTTATATAATTATCACAACTTATACCATCAAATCCCCTTTTTGTCATAATAAAAAAAGAAATCTTAAGAGAGGGGAGTCCAAGACAAACACAACAATTATCACAAGAAATCATCAAAATTATAATTCATCTAAAAAAAATTCTCCCCCTTTAACATTATCAACATGAGTGTAATGAGGGAATTAATATTAGAATCTAAAGACAATCTCAACAATTAATTCTACAAAACAAAATCTCCCCTTAATCAAGGAATCTATCCACAAATCAAACAAGAGAGAGAATCAAGCATTCAGATTCAATTTGTGGTTAAAAAGAAGATACCAATTGTAAATTACCACAATCACAATTCAATTCTAACAAAAGCATGCTCCCTCTTTGTCATTAAGCATACAAAATTCATTGGAGGGTATAAAACATTAAGATTCAAATCCAATTTATGGTCAAAGATTATTATACCAAATTGAAGAAACCACATTAAAACAAAATCTTATCCCCCTTTTTGTCACAAAGGCTAAACATATTTGAGGGATACTCTAAACATTTGAATCCAAATCATAGATGCCAAAAAAAATGAGATGCAAGAAATAGATACCAAGTGTAGGAAATAGAATCCAAAATAAGATCTAATAAATAAATATCAATTGAAGATCAAAAAATGATAAACAAATTATCTCTTTAAAAATGACACCAATTGTAAGTAGAATTTCTAAGAGAGATACCAAAGATTAGAATAAAAAAACAATTCAAATATCTCTCCCCCTATGTTATTTACAAAAACAATTAATTTGTGATATAATCCAATTTAAAAACATTTGCTCTCCCCCTTAGAGGAACAATAAAAGAAATTTAAACATTTCTCTCCCCCTATATAATTATCTCCAAGCAAATAGGAGTGATTTTAAAAATAAGAGAACTATCCAAGTATAAAACAAAATATATACCAATTGAAAACCAATCTATTGATGAATTCAAATTTTAAAACACAAACAAATTTTTCTCCCCCTATCATTTTGCACAAAACCAAATAGTTGGGGTATACCAAAAAATGATACCAAAACAAAATATGTCCAATGATACTAAATGTTGAAATAAAATTCAATCTCAAAAATACCAATTGATATAATCTATCTTTCAAAATATTGAAGTTAAAGACCATTTCTCTCCCCCTAAATCATTACACATAATCAAAACATTGCGGATGGAAATCCAATATGGATACCAATTGTAAAAGTTTAAGATCAATAGTAATAACCAATTTAAAGATTTCAAATTGAAAGTCATTATTGATACCAATTTAGAGATTTCAAACCAAGGATAAATATTGATATCAAATTGAAAATCAACTACAAATTTTTTTCTCCCTTTTAAAAGAAAAAATCATTTGGGGAATTAAAGTTATCAAACAAAACAATAAGAAATTCTCCCCCTAAACACTCAAAATGAAATCAATGTGGAATATCAAAGTTTAAACTATAAGCGGAAGCATAAACAATAAGATTAGAAACAATACAATCAATTATTTCTTGATTACTAACTCTTCCCTTTTACCAATTAACTAATTTCAATTCAAGGAGAATTATCAAAGTTTAATCTAGCGGAAGCAAAAACATCAATATTAAAACCTTTGTAATTTTCTCCCCCTAAATCCATTAACAATATTCAATTTATGGGGAAATCCAAAATTAAAACAAATCAATTGTCTTTAAAACATTTATCTCCCCCTTTATCATAAAGCATATTAATTTTATGGAGAATTCCAAAATTTGAAGCAATTATATCTACACAAATATCTATCCTCTTTTTAAGTTAAAAATCAATTCAAAAGAGAATTGTCAAAGTTTTAGCATAAGCGGAAGCACAATCATCAAAGTTAAAATTTAACAATATTAAAGCAAGCCAATAATCTCTAAAACAATTTTCAATAATTCTATTTTCTCTTCCTATTTCATTATCTAAATTCTATCCAAAGGAGAATTATCAAAGTTTAGGCCTAAGCGGAAGCAAATTTATCAAAATTAAAATCAACATTTCAAAACAAAATAATGATTTCTATACATTTCTATTTTCTCCCTATGTCATTAACCAATTGCAATTCAAGGGAGATATCAAAATATTCTCAAAATGGCAAAACAATTCAATCAAACAATTTCAAGAAAAAATAGACCATTTAATTCCTAGAAACCTATTTAAGAAATAATCAAATATATACCCTATGATGCCTATCAATTCAATTTAAATCAAGAATGAACACAAATGTAATCCAATAAAATTTAATATATTCACTTCAATTCAAATCAAAACACAAACAAATTTAATCAAGTCATTGTGTACCTCCATAGCATTTTATTCCATTTTTACCACATTTGGAGGTATTCTTGAAGCTTCTTCCCTTTTGTATTGGATATTCAATTATCCAAGCCCTTTTGCTTATTGGAAGAATCTCCAATCTACAACACAATCAACTCAAATTCTTTGGTATCCAAACCATTTTGGGTTCACTAGTTAGAAGTTTGGTTCCTTTAGAAACCCACACAAATTTAGAATTCAAATTGGATTTAAATTTAGAATTTAAAATCAAAGGATAAACAAATTTAGAATTAACATTTGATTTTACATTTGCATTCAATTTTAATGGACAACAAAATGATTTATGTCCTAAACAATTGCAAGAATTACAAATAGATGGACTAACAAATAAATTTATTGTAATTCTTTTTCTTTGCGAAGGGTTCATCGCCAATCCTAACTTTATAAAATGTAAACCTTTGCTAATTTAAGAGCATATTTAAATTTTTTCTCCCATTAGTGAATTTAAGCACAATTAAATTTAACTATCATTTTTATCTTACAATTCACTAATTTCATTTTCATGTGATTTGATTAAATCATCATTCCTCATTTTCAAATCATACAACTCATGCTCATGATGTTTAATAGTAGCAATCAAATAACAATTTTTAACATTCTGAGTCAATTTTATTTTCATGTGATTTGATAGTAGATTTCAATCCATGATTCAATAAATTCAAATTACTACTATCATTCTCAAGAGATTTAAAGGAAGCATTAGAATCATCAATCATTCCCTTTAATTCAACAATTTGATCATCAAAGATTTATCTAAATTAGTATGCTTTTTGATCAAATTGCAATGCTCATTTTCAACACTTTATGTAATCTTTAACTCATTCAAACTATCTAGCAACTCATTTATTAAATCACCATCATCATCTGTAACACCCCGACTTTTCATATCAGAATTTAATAAAGATAATAGGAAGGTAATTGGAAGTATTGGATTAATTGGGTAATTATCGGGGTATTACCAAGAATATGTTAGTAAGATTTAAGAATTTTGGAAAAATTAAGGTAATTAGGATAAATACTAATTTAATAAAATAAACTATGATATACACGTGATTAATTGGGTTACTATTTGTAAGTAGAATTTGTTGTAAATAATTGAATCGATTCAGCTTTCCTCATTTCGTCTGGCCTTTGGCCATTTGATGAAATGAGAAATGAGAAATGAGAGAGTACTAAGATTAAATTGGATAATTAAGGATAAATAAAATGAGAAATTTTGTAATTAAATTAAATATCAATGTATTTAATTAAATTATATTGTTGGGACAAATAATTTATAGAGGGATTTTAAGAGGTGGGTGAACTGGTTCACTCTTAGTGAACTAGTTTGGGCGACTTAAGCGAATGGCCTCTAGCCATTTGCTGGAGACGGAGCATGAAATCGCAAAAGAACGAGAGGGAAAGAGGGAGATAGGGCGAGACGAGGAGAGATTGATTGGGAGACGAAGAGGACTTCGTGACAGGGGAGACGTCGACGGTGAGCTTGGGTTCGACGATTGAGCAGCTGGCGACGGTTGAAGCGTTGGGCTTCACGGGGAGCTCAGGTCATCGATTTTGGCAGCAGATCATCTGTTTTGGGCATTGGGTCGTGCAGAGCAGCGATGCTCTATCATCTCTCTGTGTTGCTCGGCAATGGAATGGCGATTGTAGTGCAGACAGCGACGACAATGCTCGGCGAGGTTTGAGGCTATGGGTGTAGCCTTGGGTCGTTGGGCGATCTGGTGGTTCAAGCTGGACCGGCCGAAGGCCATGGTCCAACTTCTGTCTGAACCAGTTTTCTTCCCTAGTTCTAGCTTTGGATGAAATCGACAGCAGTGTAGCGTGGGGAACACACTCTGTAAAGCTGCTGGGCGTGTTGTCAGTGGCTGGAGGATAAAGACAAGGAGAAGGGAGGATTTGAGGTAGTGTTCTGGTGATTTTGGTTGAGAAAGAGGAGACGTAGTTGGAGTGCTAGAAATCCTCTCGTGAGAGTGGTGGCCGAGAGAGAAGGACCGAGGTAGAGAGGATGATAGAGGAGTGGGGAGAAGAGTGAAGTCTAGAGAAGGAGGTGGCTGGACAGAGAGCTCTCGGGTCTTTGTGATCCCTCAAGTAATGCATGTTTTCTCCTCTGATTTATGGATTTTTTGTTTTGCTCTTCTTTCTATTATGGGTTGAGTGAAGAATGTTAAATGTGGATTTCTATTGTATGTTGGTTTGTGGAAAATATAAGTGTTGTTGTTGGCTAAGTTGCTCAATTAGATGGATATTCATTGTTGTTTATGGATTTGTTGCCTGTTGTTAGATAAGTGCTTAAATGTGTGCCATGTTGGTATTGGATTTGGTTCTATTATTTTGATGTGGTCTGGGTGTGCCCTCCTGTTGAGTGATTGATGCATGAATATAACTTACTACTGAATGTTAAACCTCTGTTGTATTAGTTTGGCTATTATGATAATCCGTGAAGCATGTTGTTAACCTGCACATTAGGAGGATTTATTCGCTACCCTGTTAATGGAATAAAAAGGGATAAATGAATAATATGTTTTGTTAGCCAATCCCGAGGCATGAATATGTTGGACTTAGCTTGTTATGGATATGTGCTCGGTCGATAGTTAGGGCCTTCTCCTATGTTGGATGTTATGTCTCGTTTAGGTATTACGAGATTCTTAGAATTTTTACGTAATTAAGGGTAGGGGAGTTTATAAGTCGTAATTATTAATTATAAGTGTTAATAATTTGTGAAGGTATCGGAAGGAGAAGAAAAGGATAATGGTTAAACGTCGACACGCCATAAAGTTCGAGGTAAGGAAATAGGGGTGTCTTGGCCAGTGGAGGCCCTACACCACAAGTGGGTGTGCGTGAGTTTTTGTCTAGTGTCCTGTGAATTTCTTATGATCCTTGTTGTTAGATCATTAGTTGATATTATTGATAGTTCCTTGGCTGCTCTACTGCTATTAATTCCTTGGTTGATCTACTGCTATAATGCTTAGATGATATTCCGTCATTACTTCCACGTTGTTTGATAGTGTGGATTCCATTGTTGTTAGTTTGTTCTCTTTACTGCAAAAGTTTAGTTGTTGTGATACGAGTTTAATGCTCGAATGTAACGAGTGTGAAATGATGAATATATGAATGATGAAGGAATGAATTAAGAGTTTTCTTTAAGTGTTCTGTTGTTTATTATTTACTTGCTATCTAGTTTACATTCTCCATGATAATTCAACTGTCATTTATTTCGTACAATGTATATATCATTGTGTTATTTCTTCTGTTGATATCCATGTTAAATTAACTAGCATGTAAACTTAACTAGGCCTTAATCACGTCTGAATATTATTCAAATAGATTCAATTTCCAATCATTTCCTGAGCATGCTAGTGTAAATGTTAATCAAATAGAATGCTAATTGCATTTCTTACCTGAGCATGTTTAATTAATTACCTAGCACGCTCATTAATTAAGTAGTAGGTTAAGCCACTTAACTAACTAGACTTAAGCATGTTAACTTAACTAGAGTAGTTAATTAACTTAGGTAGGTTAATTAGACTTAAACACACTGATTAACTTAAGCATGATAATTAACTTGAGCATGTTAATTATTACAAAAGAAGCAATTAATAAGGTTCAAGCATGCTAAGTAACCCAATTAATTAACTAGTCAATAAATAACTAATTCGAGCATGTTAATTAGTTGTTTAATTAATAACTAACTAACTAGCGAACATGTTAATTAACTAGTTGAGCTTGTTTACTTAACTTGATGCATGCTAACGAAGTAGAGCAATTAACTAACTAGACTAATTAACTAGATAAGCATGTTAATTAGCTAGACTTGAATACAACTAGTCAAGTATGTTTAATCAACTAGCTATGCATGTTTAATCCTTTAAACTAATAAAAGTACGTTTAACTTACTAGCATCTTTAATCAACTAACTAGATTACCATGTTAATCATTCCTTTATGAATAATCTATATATCATTCTTTTACCGTAATTTCATTCAATATAGTTATATTGCCTCTCTCTGCCCTTTTCCTTTACGGTGATCTACTTTAATTGGGAATATTAGACATGCTTGACTTTATTAGAAAAGAATGGAAAGGAGGAAGAAGAATGAACTAAGTAAGAACAGATTAAGGATTTCAGTGACTATATGAATAGATGTTTTTATATCCCCTTTGTTATTGTATTCTTGGTATTGTTTATAATTCTGCTTATATTTACTTGTTCATAGCATGTTATCGTCTACCAAACCCAAGTATGTTAATGAGCATGATTAATTAATTAGTGTGTTTAATTTACTAGCATGTCAAATCCTTGATGTATGTCAATTAATTAGAGCAACTAGCTAAAGTAGAATGATTAACTAGATTCAAGCATGTCAATCTATCTAGAGTAATTGACTAGTCCTAAACATATAATTGACTACTAGACTTGAGCATGTAATTAGCATGTTTAATTTAATTAGCATGATAAATTAATTAGTAACATGTTAATTAACCAAATTATATTAGCACGTTTAATGTATCACGAATCCTTGAGCATGTAATTTAAATTAGGATATCCGACTATAATAATAATCGCAACTAATCCTTGAGCATGTAAACTATCTAGGATAACTCATTAGAATGACGATCGTAATCTTCCCTGAGTATACTCAACAACTAGGATAACTGATTAGGATAATAAAGGTAACCCTTCTGGAGTATGTAAATATACTAGGAAATTAACTAAGGTAACTAGAATGATTATAGTAGCACGTCCCGATATCACTTTGTTTATTGTTGGGTTCTATAAGTTCAAGCATGCTATAATTCGTTGTATATTGTTCAGAGACTTGATTCTTGTATTGTTTTCATGATTCATTATTTACTTCCTTTAATATTCGTTACTATCAATTCTAGTTTATAATCGTTCTCTACTACGATAGTTGTTATGCGCTTTCAATTATAGTTACCTTTATTTCTATGCGCACTTCAATTATTATGAATGTTATGTCATTACGCATCATGCATCATAGTAGGTTGAGAATCTTTAGGATGGGCGGGATACGTCCATTACAAGAATAAAGCCTGGAGGGCGGGATATGCCTTCAGGGAAAAGAATGTACAGGATGGGCGAGATACGTCCATTACCGGAATAAAGCCTGGAGGGCGAGATACGCCGAAAGGAAAAAGAATGTTCAGGATGGGCGAGATACGTCCATTACTGGAATAAACCCTGGAGGCAGGATACACCTGAAGGGAAAATAATGTTCAGGATGGGCGGGATACGTCCATTACTGGAATAAAACCTGGAGGGCGAGATACGCCTGAAGGGAAAAGAATGTTCAGGATGGGCTGGATACGCACATCACTGAGAAAAAGCCTAGAGGGCGGGAGACACCTGAAGGATAAAGAAGAAAAAGGACTAAAGAGAGACATATCATATTACATTAAACCCTTTTTCCTTACTAAACCTTTAGGCTTACAGTTACTTGTGGTATAGGTGTAGGTACTAGTACGTGAAGTAAATGTGCAGGCTAGGTGTAACGAAAAGATGAACAACCAATAAAAATAGAGGATGATGGATGATTTGCACGTGCGAGACTCGAGGCTGGTCAAACTAAAGAGTAAAATGAGAAACGGTTGTAATCATATCAAGTTTATTATATTGTACTCCATTGTTTAGTTTCTTCTTTAAAAGATTCATTTACGCTTCTGCCATGTTTTACAATGATTTACTTTATAACACTTCCGCACATTTTACCAATTGGTCTTCATAACGAGTTTTAAGGAAAAAATCAGTAGCGATCCAGTCAAACGCACTCTGATATGTTTTGCTTTAAAAAGAAAAATTTTAAATTTTGCGCATTTTAAAGGATTTACGAAAAATCGGGTCGTTACATCATCACTACTAGAATCCAAATTGCTATAATAGTTGGTTACCTCAATTTCTTCATTGGCCTTGAAGCATCATGTATTGGCCATTTCCTCTTCTTTGGAGGATGAGTTTACTTTGCTTTTGTCCATTTGTGCATACATATGTTAGCCCAAGACATTTCCATATATTATAAGCACTAACACATGATTGAATTTTATCAAATTCACTTCTACTCAAGGCACAATATAAAAATTTAATTGCTTTGGCATTCAAATTCCAATTATGTTTATCTACATCATTGAATTCACAAGATTGTCTTTGATTAGTTAATCAATTTTCAACGATTTTCCATAAAGTGTAATCAATAGATTGTACAAATACTTTCATCCAACATTTCCAATACAAATAATTACAACCATAAAAAATTGGAGCTGTAGATGTGCATTGACTTTCAATAAACATATTGAAATCCATGATCAATTATACAATTTAGAAATTTAATCCAAGAATTCAATCAAAATTATTCAAATAAATTTCTACAAGAGAATTCACAATATGCACAAAATCGCACAAAAAAATTTAAATACCTGCTCTGATACCAATTGTACAATCAATATATGCCTATAGATAGGGAGTGAATATAGTGTTCAAATTTTTTGCGTGCAATAATTGATTTACTATTGTGTATAACTAAACAAACAAATAGTTCAATGCATAAATAAGAGAAAGGGATAGAGAGTGCACAAGATTTGTTTATGTGGTTTGACAAACTCGCCTACGTCCACGCTCCAAGATTCACTTGGAGATCCACTAACTAATTGATTTACAGGTGTCAATTAAACCGTTTACAAAAACTAGTTCTAAGGGTGTCACTCTTTGACTATTACGAGGTATCACCCTAAATTTGACTATTGAGGGGAGTCACCTGTTGATTGAACTTTTGGGCATTCAATCGAGCCTATGATTGTTTCTAGGCGTCATTCAAGTGTGATGAATTCTTAGGGAATCATCCTTTATAATTAGCGCAAATAATAGAATTCAAAATTAACGCACAAATCTAACTACTATGAATTTCCCCAAAGAAGTTCGCAAGTTTGGAATAGGGAGAATTGGATTTACAATAAAAGCTCACAGTGAGTAATATTCGAGTATTGATTTTGGCAGGGCTTCGCCTCAAATATTCGATCGTTGTAGAGAGCTTGGAGTGAACTCTTATTTATAGGCAGTGGACTTTTCGGACCATCCTAAAAGTATTCGATTGTCCACATCCAACCGTTGAAGAATATAGCCGTTGAAATTTTTCCGTTGGAAATCTGTCCGTTGGAAAAATCTATACTTTTCGGACGCAGAGGTCTCGTCCAAAAACGTCGCCAGAAAATTATAGATTCAAAACCTTAGCGTCTACTATCGTCTTGCTTCATCTGCTATAGTCCAAATTGTCGCCAGAATATTACAAATTCAAAACTTCTTCGTCTACTTTCTTCTGCTATAGTTCGAAAACTTCGCACTGCAATGTTCGCAGGATTTGGATGCATTCACCTCGTCCCCGCTCATTCCAAAACTCGACATTCACTTTGCTGGGGTTTTTCAGACGATTCCCTTTCGTCCTTTGTCGTCCGCAATCGTCTAAAAATTATGGACTACAGTGTTTTGCCTCATCCTCATTCATCTAGAAAGCACTTTAAAAATAACCCTAAATATACTGAGTCCCAAAATGATATGCTACACTATATAGAGTCAGATAAACTTGTTAGCGCATTAATAATACCCATTTTGAGGGTATTTCCAATAAACACGTATATAAATATTATTATAAAAATGTTAAAATTAATATTAAGAAAATATAGGATACAAATTATTGATTTATTAAATAATATGACATTTTAGTCTTCATCAAAATAAAACTTAGCCTAACAAAAAGGCTAACAAAAATAACACATTTATGGCAAAAACTCACACTAGAAACGAAGCTGAATGACCAATTGATCCACCATTAAGTTTTAGGCTGACCAGTTGGTAGACCAGAAACTTTTAGGTTCACCAGTTGGTAGACCAGAAAGTTTTAGGTCGACCAGAAAGTTCTGATCCACTAGAAAGTTTTGGTCAACCATAAATGCAGTTTTTAACTGTTGGGGTTGACAAAGTGGTCAACTGAAAATCAATTTAATCGATCAAAAAATATTACAGATTGCTCCCAACTTTTTGGTTGGGATCACCCAAGTTGGAAGAAAATGGGTATGCAAGTCCAAGAAGCAGGCAACACCTACACACCCCTCAGAGCCTTAGCATTTAGCCCCTCAGTGGAACATCCCCCTCCTTAGACATTTCATTTTACTTCGATGCCTGAGGAGACGTTCGCCTAGATGAGCAGGATGGAGGAGCTCCATCATATGGCGATGAACAGAATGCAAATGATGGAAGAGCACCTACAAATGCAATAGGTCCAAATACAAAGAGGGGAGGAACGCGTAGAAGAGAGGCATCGCAGAGCAGAAGAGTGGCATATGCGAGCATAAGAGAGGCACTGTGACCTGGTGGAAGCACTTTAGAGACATGAGAGGCGATCAGCCCATACATCAGCCTCTCCATTATCCTCTGAAGCAACATATACCACATAACCCTTGTAAGTTATTTACTTTGTACGTAAAGTCCAATCTTTACTTTATTTATGTTTGATGTAATGACATGTTGTTGATTTGCAGCACCGGTGCCGTAAGCTGCCAACCTGTTCCTCCAGCCATGCCTGCTGAGGTGCAAGGGACCAGTCAGTTCGAGCCTCTGCCCTTAGAACTATGCGCCTGGTACGTCTTTCATTTGGTTATATATGTGTGTTCGTTCATGTTCATGCTTTGTTAATCTAACAGTGTTTCCACATTTTTGTTGCAGTCTCAGGATTTGATGGATATGTTCAAGAAGTATGTCTAGGCAAATACTCAGAAGAACATAGAGACGTGCGCAGTTCTTGGGGGAAAGCTGACTGGTGATGATTACGTCATCACTAATATCATCTTCCAAGAGCAAGTCGCGACGCCAGATACGGTGAGAAGCCTTCTTTGTATATTAGTGTATAAGATTTTATCTTAGTACTAATCCGAACTTATATGCAGTGCTATGGGGTCGACGATGAAGCCATATTCGCGTATCAACAGGAAAACCTTATACTCACATTAGGGTGGATTCACAAATAACCATCTTGCTTCTACGGGTTGTTGTTCATGTTTACTGAGATCATCTAATGTGTTGTTTACATTGCAGACACACCCAAAGCATAATTGTTTTATGTCCTTTGTTGACCTGCACACTCAATTCGCTTACCAGCGATTGATGCCGGAAGCAATCTCCATCATCGTAGCTCCCACTGACAAAGAGCGGTATGTATTTTCCCTTATGTAAATTCTTAATATTGCTTTCCGCGTATTTTACAGGCATGTAGCCAAACACATGTACATCCTTTTAAATGCACTAATGTCCAGGTCAACTGGCATCGAGCTTCTAGGATTAGACCTCCAAATCTCCTCAGCATAGGACCATATGAGCTTATATTGCTCATTGTCATCCCCTTCGTTAATTTTTTTGGCCGCATTTCTTGCCCTTCTAGCAAGGCTGGGTGTGATGTTGACATTGAAGTCCTTCCTGACTGTATCAATTATGGAAGAAAGGTCCCAATCAGTCTAACTTTTAAATCAATCTAAGTAATGTGTTGCCACCCATTTGGCTGTGGCATGGCGGCTTTCCATCTTTCTGGAGCAAGTGCGAATGTCGTTGTAGAACTTCATTTGAAACGTCATTTCACCTTACATTTATTAGGCGTGCATCCACCATGTGCATCCTTCCTGCCAGGCAGCCTTCAACCGATGAGCATCACTATGGGTGAATTTGATCCCGTACCCATTCTTCAATTCATGATCGACAATTTCTTCTTTAATTTTATTCAATGAACTGTACTTTTTGCCAAGGCCCATACCAGCGAAGGTACATTGTGCTTTTGGCGTCTAGGCTTAATCTCGGCCATGTCAATGTCTTCGTCACTAGTGGATTGGCGTAATGAACAGAGGTCCTCATCATCATCCTCGTGTAGAGTTGCTGAGACAGAATGCAACACAATTCCAGCTTCATTTCCAATTCCATGTACCTCATTCTCATTGGCCAAAAATGTGGTTGTGGGCCCCACTTCAAGTTGACGGTTAATAGCAGATTCTTCCACACTCAAAGACACCATTTGCTTTTCAACAAATTCTTCAACTTTGCCAAAATGTCATTCTCTTCAGCTCTTCGAATTCTCTAGGGTTCGCTAATCAATTACAAAATGCCTGAGAATATCGTGGGGAGTTCAGTGTGTACTTATACAATTTGAACCCAAGTTACCGCGGCGTCCTGGCCAAATTTGGCCTTCTTTTCTTGGAAAACTACCGAGCCGCAACGTTTTTTCTACGAAGCGCTGTAGCTCCAGATCAGCTTGTTAGTGGCAAACGTGACAGCAATGTTGGCTTTGTCATTTTCCCATGCGTCAGTGGTTAATTTGTTAGAAAATAAAGGATAGTGGTTGACTTGTCATTGATCGTAAACCGCGATGGTTAATTTGTCATTTTCCCAAAATAATATTATGCTCTATTTGTGGTCATGTTTTAATGGCTCGTGACTAATAAAATATCAAGACAGAAGTTCTGTTAATAATGAGCTTTATTACACTATTACTGCTAGTTTCATATTCACAATTCGGTTATTCTTTCTAGGATTATAATTGAACTGTTGGACCATTGATGAGAGAATAATACCCTGCTATTGTTAGTTTCATGCCTATAATTCTATTGTTCTTTCCAATACCACAATTGAACTGTTGGATTGTTGATTGTGATGAATGTCATGTTGTTCCTACTAGTTTCATGTTAATCTTTGGTTTAAATTATGTGATTAATATATGCATCTTACAATTGTTCTCTTAATATTCATATATTGTGGTGTCAAGATCATACATTACATGTCATGCATCATATTAAGAGACATAGGGGTGATGCCACAATGAATTGGTATTCACATTGCATGGGAGAGGCATTTCAGGGGAGATACCGAACTTAATAAATGTAATGGGAATTGGGGCACTCTAACAGGGAGACTCGAGATTAAATCCTTCCCTCAATGGGATGTGAGAGCATGTCTCCTGAGTGAAAAGACTTTCAATGTCTCAGCTCGATATACGAGTTTAATTATATGAGATAAAGACAGATTGGGTGGATTCGTTTATGACATAATTAGACATATTCATGCATCATATTACATCTTATCTCTTACTAGGCATTAGGCTCGCAGTTACTTATGGTGTAGGTGACAAATAGGATACTATCTATATTCCAGAGGAAGGGGCATTCCACGATGAGGACTTGGGTTATCCAGCAGAATTGATCTGATGGGTTATGGCTCATAGAAGATAAATTAGGATTTTAAAATAGTTATTTTCTTTAGTTAATATTTTCTTTTTAGAAAGAAGATGAATGTTTTATTAAAGGTACAAATTTTATTAATAGTATATTTCAATTATTTATTTAATTCCGCTTTATTACTCTGAACTATTTAACCTCTCATTTGTTTTAAATAAAATAAAAGAATATTTTGGTTTGATTAAATAAGAAAAAGTTTTGGAAAACGCGGGAATGTTATAGGCAACGAGGTGACAAAGGAGGACTACTCTTCCTTGGATGGTAGACTCTGCCCCAGTCGGTGCAGTTGTGTCCGGAGGGGTGATGGCGAGAGTCTGATGGCCGATCGACAACCTCCTATTCGCGGCTTCGTCATTCGTCGTTCGTCAAGAGAGTCCTTCACTGTTGAAGAAGACAGAGGCAACATCGTGGGCAACTTGAAGAAGAACTCAGGCAGCACACTTCTTTGTTGTTTAAGGTTTGCGAGCAGCTTTTTGTTGAAGAACACGAGCAAATAGAAAAAAATACCCTTTTTTCAATTTTTTCCCAAAATTATAATTTTCCAAAAATTGCAAACCTTAAAATTTGTTCAATCCGAGTACTGCAACTCTTAACTTTGCTCTGATACAAATTGTTGAAAATTAGTATAGAGAATCTCAACCAAGCTCTGATACCAATTGTTAAGATTTGAACGCGAAACAAAAAAGGAAAATTGTGGAAGCAGGGACTCAAGATTTACGTGGAAAACTCTTATGGGGAAAAACAACGGGCAGAGGAGAAATTCACTATTTTGAAATCAAGGTACAATGAGTTTTGCGACTTAAGTATCAATATATAAAGAAAATATAAAACTCTAATATCGGATACGGGCCCAACCTGGCTCAACTAGAATTCGGGTCACACAGAACTCTAATAGGTAGCATATGTAATACCCCGACTTTTATATCATAATTTAAAATTAATAAATTAAAAAGTAATTGGGGATATTTGAATTAGTCGAATAATTATTGGGGTATTACCAAGGAAGAAAGTTTTAAATTTCACACAATTTTAAAGTTAATTAAAAACCGGGTTGTTACAGTTGGTATTAGAGTGGCCGTGTTTTAAAACCAATTCTGTATACTGCCTACTAGCACAAACTTCGACATGGAAATACTCCATCAACTGTAAGTATTATAATTAATTCTTTTCTTTATCTAATTATTTAAGTGTTTATTGGTGGGACAACAATCCCATCACTTGGAGAATTTTATGGAAAATGTAATGAAAATAGTACAATATTGGGATGGTTGAAATTGATGTAAGCAATTGTGGTTTTCTCTCAATAGAGTAGAATGACAGATAAGATGAAAGATAAACGATACTGGACCTGCTTGGGTTTTGAGTGCAGGAATTAGCTTTGGGGGAGTAAAGAAACATGGGAGACTCTGCCCAAATTATTATTGGAAAGGGAATAAATGGAGAGTAAGTACTATGTGAACTATACAATCTGGCTAAGTCGTCTACACAGCAAGGAATTAGATAAGAGGGTGGATTAGTTATGAGAAGGAAGAACATTGAGGGTAAGTAACTAAGCTGAATTATGAGGACGATAATTGGTTAGTCAAGTGCTTATCCACTTGGTGAGGATTATTAAGAACTTGTAGAAAGAGTGTGTTGGACCTTCAGCAGCAGATAAATTCGATATTTCATACCGTGATCACTACCCACTTGGTTAAGCTAAAAATCTACCCCAAATTAGGATAAGAAATTTGTTTAGGTTAAAAACAAGGAACTGATGAGTTGTTGTTTCCTTCCTAGGCTAGAGTTTGTCATGAACACGAAATTGGAATTATAATATGTTTGTACAACTGGCTTGGATAAAAATTTAAGATGGTTAAGATACTCACTGTTTGCCATTTTGGGTTGTAGTCTAAGTTATGTTAGGAATAATATCTTGGTGATTGGTTAAGTTAGAAGAAATTTTAAATGAATAGTAGGGTCTGTGTTGGGTTTCGTTTAAGTCCTCTATCACGGGTGAGACCTAGTCAGGACAATAAAGGATGTGACTACAACGATAGAGTTTGAGAAAATCTCTTGCCCAATATGGACAAGTAAATTAAGAAAATTTACTCAACTTCGACTGTAGGGAAATTGTTATGGTGTATAAAGGTTAATTAAAGTGTAGTCGTGGCTTACATCAGATCGTGTGAACAGTAATGAACATGAGTTCCAGAGTTTGTACAGGGGCTTAAGATAAGAGTTATAGAGGTATAAGATATGGAGGAATGTTGCGACTTGGAAAATGGTTGGGGAAATCCATATGTGTAATGAGTTAATTACTACCTCTTAATCGGATTTCAACTTTCTCCTTGTAAATTGATGAATTTTGGAAACTGTTAGGTTTGAAGATTTTGATTCATGTTCCGAGTTGAATTATTTAATAAAGAATCTGTCTAAGAGTTTAGGTAGCACAATGTATGTTCATGTATGACTAACATTAATAATTGACTCTGATCGGAAGTTAGAAATGTATGACTTGGAATGATTCAATTTTTGTTTTAATTTGGAGTTGGAAGTTAGTCATATATAAGGGCTATCTGTTGTAGAACAAGATATAGGTTTGAAGATTCGTTAAGTCGGTACCTCGAACATTTGAAGGGTTGGCTTATCGGGAGAATCACATAATGGAATTGATTAATATTCTGAATTTCTTGCTAATGGGTTTAATTGAAGGAATTGTTAAGGTTTAAAAAAAAATTGATTAAGGATTTATAGAGACGGAAATAGATACGGATATAGAAACAGATACAGATACAGAAATGGTGACGAAATAGGAATCTAATAGATGAAATAGTCAATAAATTAACTTAGAATTGTGGGATGGATTCGGCTGATGTTTCAAATCTGTTACTATTAAATTCAGTTAGAGGAATGAGTGAAGTGAGTTGGGATTTTATTTACCCACGATGATAATGGTTGGAGCGCACTAGGACTGGGCAAGGTATGGTGGTATGTTAAAAACAATGTGGGGTTTTTCATGTATATATTTTGTTAGAATTGAATGTGAAAATGTACGGTGATTGTTCTCACATTTCGTTGATTATTATGGACATTGGAAAAGTGCAGAACGAGTTAGTTAAGAGTAAAATACACTATGAGTAATTAAAGGTGATAAAAAGGAATTACTTGTTCTTAGATACTGAAATTGTATAGTATGTGCATAGGTATTGTCAATAATTTAATGTGGTGTTCCCGATGCTTGGGAGTGATGAGACATGAATTGATAATTTAATAATTGTTAAAAGTATGCTACTTTATGTTTGAGGACTTGAAATTAACTTTGTTTCCACCAATGGATGGAGTTTTAGTAAACTTCATTGGTCGAATAGGAATCAAGTGATGAAATGAGTAGTAAAGTATAAAGAGTGTAGGAATGTCAGCTTCAATTTATGGTAAGGTAATGAAGGAAATCAATTTGGTAGATGCCTCAGGATCGAAGTGTCGTTGTAAGTGAAATGAAAATGGTCCTTTTGTCAACAATTGTCATGTTGTGACTTATGAAACTAGCAATGGTTGCCCCAAGAGTATATTTTATTAGGAATGATACAAATGATGGTGGAATCTTGTGAGTAAGGACAAGATTTTGGAGAATTAGAATCTTAAAAATGCAATAAAGTTACTCACATTACAGTGATTTGATATAACTTATTTGATGAAAAGAAATAAATTTGGACAAAAGCTTTTCTTTTATGACAAATGAGGTTGGCGATTTAATAACTCATATGTGAAACAGGAATTTTCTGCTAAGTTCTTGTGCCCTATAAAACTAGAAGTGATGGAATCTTTACGGAGTTTCGTATAAATGTAGGATACGAAAAGTTACTTTGAGTTGTAGATAGAAGGAATAATGACGTTGAGCAAATTTCGAGGACGAAATTTTTATAAGGAGGGAGGGTTGTTATACCCCGACTTTTATATTAGAATTTAAAAAGGATAAATTGGAAAGTAATTGGGGATAATCGAATTAGTCGAATAATTATCAAGGTATTACCAATGACGTAATTGTTAGATATGGACTGAACCAATTTTGGTTCGGCTCAGTCCGAAATAATTAGGTGACTTGGTTTTAAGTAAAAAAATGAAGAAAATAAATAAAGTAGGATTAAAATGTAGGAGAGTAATTAATTAGAGATTTAATGAATATTATGTGAAGATTAAATGGAGGATTAATTGAATTAATTAAATTAAAAAATGGATTAAATTAAAAGGAAAAGTAGATTAATGAAAAGTAAAAAGGGTGGAAAATAAACCAGTTCCTCCTTAACTAGTTTGATTGAAATGAGCTAATGTTTTGTGTTCCTCCTGAACCAGTTCCTCCTGAAATGGTTAATTTGTTGCTCGACATTTTCGTGTGGCGTTTGGCTGCAGATGGCGTGATGGCAGGGGAGGGTTATACTGGACCGGAGCTGGTTCCTCCAACTGCAACTCTGGCTCGCTTTCCACGTGGAGTTTGGTAAGTGGACCACTCTCTCTTGAAGTGGGCAATTGTCCCTTTAACCTGGACGTTCATATGGGGTCTTCTCCTCGGCTATAAAGGAATGGTAGTGGATGGGTAAGCAGCCTCGACTTTTCATTCAATTACAGAGAGCAAGTGAGATGGAGGGAAAGGAAGAGTGAAACTTTGGAGAGATTGGGACCAAGAGGAAAATGAGTGAGTAACAGTGGGATGTGTTCTGTGTGTCCTGGAATATGACAGAGTGTGAGGGAGTTGGAGGCTTCCTCTCGGGTCCTGTAAGTCAGAAGGAAATGAGCTAATGTTTTGTGTTGCAGTCATGATGAGTGAAGTGGAAACTAATCTGGATTTCAGCAGTGAAGGAATCGGTTTGAGGTGGTGGTTTTGGCTGCTCACGGCTCTCCTAATTCTTCTAGTATGAAGAATTCTTTCTCAAACTTTATGGGTTTAATTACGTCAACTGTAGAAGGAAAGAGTGTGATGGAAGTTCATAATGTTGTGTGTGATGGATTAATTACTGCCTAATGAATTTTCTATTTGATAGTTTGAGTTCACTTCTTGCTTCAGTTCTGCTATTAGTGATGGTGAAGAATGTTCTTCTGCTGGAATGTTTAGTTAGTTTGTTATTTGGTTTCTGTCGACTAAGATGAATGCTTTTGTTGGTATTATAATTTGACTAAGGGTGAAAGCAAAAATATGATAGGATTACTGCTTTACATTCCTGTCGTTAAATGTGGATATCATGGACTGCTTTATATTGCTGGTATTGCTGTCATGAGTAGATGGTAGGGAATGTGAAGATTTCATTGAAGAGAAATGAACTACTTTGGTTGCTTTATTGTTTAGTTATGTTTTAAAACATGTGATGGAGGAAAGTTCTGTTCATTTTAAGCCTTACTTAGTATGCTTCTAGGTTGAATTTATGCTCTTTGTAATTCTTGCTCTTAGGTTGAGAAATGCAAACACTTGGAAATATTGGTTGTTGTATGCAGGCTAGTGTTTGAGTGATTGAAATGTGCTCGGTCGGTTTTAATTGGTAATTTAGTCTTGGAATTATGTTCTGTTGATTGAACGTTTGTTGTTGGCTACTAGTTTGTGCATAAGAAATGTTAGAATGTCAATAACTGAACTATGTTAGATGCTATTGCTTGGTATTGTTATATTGAGAAAATGAGTAATGTCTTATATTTTTTTTTTGTTGACTGTGAAGCTTAAATGATTAAGGATATATGAAGTGGACATTGTAAATTATAATTCCATGTTAAGGTAGGAGTTAAATGGTTTTTTACTCTACTGTGGAAATAGGTTAATGTGATGGAGTATTATTCGGTTTTGTGAAATCAATGCTCTGTATTTTTATGTCACATTGATGGAATGAGCAACTTATTGTGGGTTATTGCTAGTCCGTTGTACATGTTAAAAATATTGGAGGATATGGACCATAGAAGTAAGGTTATTACTAAGTGATTTTAATAGTGGGTTATTTAATAATTTTGAAGGTATTAAAGAAAGGAGAATAACGATTATGGGCTAATGTGCATTTCGGACGCCAAGTAAGTTGATACTTACTATGGTTTGGTCTGCGGACCCTACTTTGCAAGAGTTAAGATTGCATGATGTGTGTTCTATTAATGATATGTTTATTAGACATTTATATCATCATATAAGATTATATGTATTCACGAGCATATTTCATGTCTTTATTAATATATGTAAATAGGCGTGTGAGGGTTCGGGTGATTGGTGACATTCCATACGGTAGGATACTCCCACATAGGGAGCGGTGAGGTGAGAGTTAGCTACATGGAATCTAGGGTTCACCTTTCTTTTGTTTTGAAATCCCCAACGTCTTTAACAAAAGTGAAGATACCGGCATGTGGAACACTTCCGATGGATATATCTTCTCGTCGAAGTGACTGGTTAGGCCATATGACCCTAGGGAGTATTCCACCCTAGCTTCTAGAAGAGATACGACTCTCTTCTCTAATGCATTGTATGATCATGCATATCATCTGTATTGCATTCTTTTATCACTTACTGAGCGTTAGGCTCATTAGTTAGGTCTTGTGATGTAGGTTTGTACGAGCAACAGGAGAACAGGTCAAAGACGATCGACGAAAGATTTGCACGGACGGATCTTGTGGCTGGCTAGGCTAAAGTATGTAAGAAAGAGAAAAATGTTTTGTTAAGAGTTTTGTATTTAAATCGTAAAGGAAAATAGTGGTAATTAATATATTTTTCTTTTCTTAAAGTTTTCCACTGCAATTTATAAAAAAGGTTTTAAGTAAAGAGATTAACAATCGGGTTTTATAAAGGAAGAAAGTTTTAAATTTCACACGATTTTAAAGTAAATTAAAAACCAGGTCATTACAGCATATACACAATGCAAAGATAGCAACAAGAAAGTATTCATGCTACCTATTAAAGCAAAGTATGCATAAGATAATGTCAATAAGATGCAATCGACATTGCGGAATATGCATATCGAAGGTGAATGAAACCTCATTTTTTGCCCTTTAAACATTAAACCTAAAAAACAATTGCACAAATATGAAAGACTAACCATCATAATAGCTCATTATAAGTAAAAAAATATAATTTTCTAGCACCAATAGAGGTTCTTTAACTCCAAACAAAAGAAGTTCAAAACATACTAATAAATCGACACAAAAGGCACGCTCTTAAAAGCGAAAGAGCAAAAAACCCTAGGCCAATAACCAATGAATCAAATACCTATCCGTCATAATTGAAAGAAAATAAAATAGAAGTTGAAATTGAACTTCATTATCTAAAATAAAAAATGAGAAATGTCGGATATGAGCTGAGAAAATCTTAGACAAAAAGAAGAAGATATGCATGCACCAAAAAACTAATATGTTACAACCTCAACTACGTTGTAAGAGGGGCAAGAGAACCCTTAGAGCGGCTCCGGTCAACCTGGTTCTTCATCAACCAGCGGCTCAATGGTTCAAGGACCAGAATCAACTAGAGAGAGCAGAACCACTCACGTGAGCACTAGTATGGGAATCTAATATGGAAGAAGCTATGAATACCAGAGAGTATAAATAAGCAGAAAGAAGATGGAAGTGCTGATGTGCCCAAGATCCTATCACTTGAGTCGTGGCAAGGGCTCCTTTATTTTCTAACCCTTTTATTATTTTGCAGGGAATAACTATTCGTTGGAGTTTATGAAGAAGCTGACGCACGAGGACAAAGAAGATCCATGTCATGTTCTCACATGGAGCCATGCAAACCACAATCAACTTGAGCCATATTGTCCAGATTTAGAAGCATTCCCTTTGATCAGAGATAACAACATCAAAGGAGCGTATTTTATGAAAGATCCATGTTAACTTTATGACTCTAGATGTTTTAATTATTGGATGTCTGGTTAGGTGTTATATTTTGAGAATTTTAAATCATTTTGTGATTGTTAGATTGGAGGTGCTCGGTTTGCAAGTAAATTGAGCCCTCATGCCCAAATTTTGATTAATCAAGGGCAAATGTGTAATTTTCACTTGTGACGCATTAGAGGTACTTATACCTCTCTAGTGAAGGTTTGTAGCAACTAGGAAAACCTTAATTTGATACTGCATCTTTGCTTGGAGATTTCTCTCTAGCTCTCACGGTGGTCGGTTTTTGCCTCACGGCACAATCTCCATCAAACGTCTTCCTCTTTGTTCTTGCGTGATCTAGGAGGGGAAGATCATTACTAGCTCTTCCAGCAACTTCTCTTGGAGTTTTCCTTGTGTCATGGAGTTAGAAGATCATGGCACAACCTAAGGTGGAGAGGTGTTCTTCGAATCACCCGAACAAGTCGCACCCCTCGGCCAAGTGATGGATTCGCGGACCAGCTTGGTGCTCTGAGTTCTATTCCCTTTTCTTGAAGGTTCTTGCTATATTTTCTATCTAAGTTTGTTTCTCCTCTGTTTTATGAAGTTTTGAATGATATTTGGTGATTTGGAGTAGACATCTTGGATGTCTTTGAATTATTCCAAGATTGCCGCAAACTGTGTTTTTGGAAACCCTAAATCCGAGCAGCGACTTCTCCCCTGAATAACTCCGTGTGTGCGTCGACTTGGAAAGGGATTTTTGGATGTATTTTGATATTGGTTAATTTCTATTTGACCTGTAAATTTGAGGTCCAGATTCTGTATGCAACTCGAGTTACATTCAGTCTAATTTCAGTACTCGGATTTTACGGCTAGCCGATAAATTCTGAACAGCTTGTTCCTTTGCCCATATCTCTGTGATTATTCTGATTTGGATATGAAATTTTAATGGAGTAATGTCTTTTGGAATACGAAGATTTTGATACCAATTTGGTAAGATATGGATTGGAAATCGTTGTTTTAATGTACGATTCTTTGTTGGTCACCATTTCTGTTTTGAGAAAACTATTTTTAGGGCAGAACCTTGTTCAGTGCATAAATTGCATTCCACAATGCATTTGAATGAGATTTTTGAATTACATTATCCTCTTTGATAGTTTTTGGTTTCCTGAAAGTTTGGGTACTTTTGGCTATATGAAATTAAAGATACGATTGTTGGAAGTTACTGCCCTGTTTATAAGCTAGCCGCTTGAGCTCTTTTGAGGGAATTGTTTCTTTGTGCATTTTGGGGCATATCAAGAGCGTGTGAAGGGTATGAAATTTATTTATGTTTTACTTTCCTGTATTTCTTTTCTCTTTGAACTCTTGCTAGGAGGAAACTTTGGCAATGTTTGCTGGCTGTTTTTCAATTTCAGAGATCATCCTTCCATTATGTTTGGGTTATCTCATAACAAATTGGTATAAGACCCATTTCGATCGGGATGGCAGAAACACATTCTAAGTTGAATGAAGATCCTTGGCGGTGGATGGATGGCGACTTGTAGGAGCTGAAGAACATTATCAATTCCCTTTGTTCTCGAATGGAGAATTCTGACAAGAAGTTTGACCAATGGGGTGAGCGCATAGAGTGAGCTAACAAGAGGATTGAGCAGTGGGGTGAGCGCATAGAGCGATCTTACAAGAGGATGGAGCAGTGGGGTGAGCGGATTGAGCAATCTGAGGCTAAACACGAAGAGATCATGTTGGCGTTGAATAAACTACTCTAACCGAAATCGGATGGTCGGCAGAAACAACCATGTATGCCAACTCATAGTGAGACGTCTACTCCCCCAGTTCTAATAATTCCCAAGCAACATGAAGGTTACAAACCAAATAGCCCTTGTGTGCATCAACTGCCATGTTTGGATTTTCCAATATTTTTAGATAGTGGACCTAGAGAATGGTTAAGAAAGGCTCAGAAATGTTTTGCAATCCATCTACTTCCTGATCATATGCAGGTTAGTATGGCTGAGCTGCATTTGCAGGATGAAGCAGATGTGTGGTTTGCAAGTTTTCCTCGGGCGAGCTGGGATCAATTTGCATCAGAATTAAACAAGAGAATACAGTTGAAGCAATAAGTAAATTGGTGCAATCGGGCACAATGAAGGAGTATATTAAACGATTTGAATCATTGAAGTCTTTGGTCTAGCCAACGATGCCAAATATGTCTAAACATTATTTCATATCTTTATTTTCCAGCGGACTAAAAGAGGAAATCAAAGCTACGGTTAAAATTACTAAACCTCTGTCGCTTTCTCAAGCATTTGAGGTGGCATTATTGCAGGAGCCAGCTATGTTAACTATCCAAAATGTTCCCAAGCTGTCTCGTCAATTTGCTGCTTCGAAATGGCCAAATAGGTCATTACCTGCACTAGTCCAGACTAGAGAATCTGGACCTAAAGGAGACAAACAAATTTTCAGAAAATCTCAGCAGAGGATTTGCAGATGAAACGTAAGTTTGGACTTTGTTTTAAGCGCAATGAAAAGTATTTTGCAGGCCATATTTACAAAAACAATTTCATACATTTCTTGGTAATTGATTCTCAAGAAAAGAATGTTGAAGGGGAGGATGTTGTAGAGGGAGAAATCTTATCTGATAATGTTGAATTTATGGAAGTTTCTTTGAATGCACTAGTAGGGCAATTGTCTCATTCTACTTTTTGCATTGCGATATTTGTATGAGGTCGCTAATTTCAATATTGGTAGATAGTGGCAGCACACATAGATTTCTAGACCATTCGGTGGCGGCTATACTCCACCTGCAGATAGACAATACAAATTGTTTACTTGTAATTAGGGCTAATAGTGCTAGGTTTTTAAGTGCCTCCATTATAGAGCTAGTGGAATGGAAAATGCATGAACACTCGTTCAACTTCTAGTTCCGGGTTCTGCCACTAGGTGGTAGCGATATGGTTTTAGGGATTGATTGGATAAATGAGGTCAGCTCGGTTACCTTAGATTTACCACTAGGGTATTTACAGATATAGGTTTGTTCAACCATATTCTCCTTCCATTCATGCAGACACCTTCTTTGTTGGATCCAGTCTCACAAAGGTCTTTTTCTTCTTGGTTCCAGCATCAAAATTATGGCATCTTAGCTATTCAGACTATAGACATTGAGTTATCTAAAGCTGATGATTTAATTTCATCTAGCGTACAACCACTGTTGTTGTAATACTAGGACATATTTGACGAACCAAAAGGGCTTCCAATTGTTTGCAGTCATGATCATGCTATTCCACTGCTTTTATCTGCCAAGCCTTACCGCTTAGCACCATATCGATGTCTGTATTTCCACAAGGCAGAAATCGAAATATTAGTGCAGGAGATGTTTCAACATGGCATTATTACACCTAATAATAGTCCATATGCTTCACCTGTTTTATTAATTAAAAAAAGGATGGACATTGGTGTTTTACGTTAGCTATCGCTAGCTGAATGCTCTAACTATCAAGGACAAATTTCCCATTCCCTTAATTGATGAACTAATGGATGAGTTGCATGGCCCTTTGTTTTTTTCTAAACTAGACTTACGAGCGAACTATCATGAAATTTGGGTCAAAGAATCTAATTTCCATAAGACAACTTTTAAAACCCATCAAAGACTATATGAGTTCCATGTTTTTTCGTTTGGTGTAACAAATGCTCCCACTTCTTTTCAATCATTAATGAACGATATTTTTCGTCCCTTCTTGAGGAAGTTTGTATTGGTTTTCTTTGACGACATTTTGATCTACAGCAAAGACATATCTTCTCATTATGACCATTTGGCTGCGCTTTTTTATTTGTTGAGGAGAGATTCTTTATTTGTCAAATGTAGCAATGTGCATTTGGCCAAGTCTAGATGGCTTATTTAGGCCATGTTATTTTCAGCTAAGGGTGTCTCTGCGAATTTAGATAAAATCTTGGAAATGTCAAATTGACCAAGACCAACCTCTGTGAAACAATTGAGAGGTTTTTTGGGGCTCACAAGGTATTATAGAAAATTCATTCGTGGCTACGGCAATATTGTGCAACCTTTGACAGCCTTGCTTAAGAAGGATGGATTCACATGGTCTCCTGAAGCCACGACTGCTTTTGATTGCCCCGGTGTTAGCCTTGCCTGATTTCACAATGCCCATTGTCATAGAAATCGACGCAAGTTACTATGGCTTAGGAGCAGTTTTAATGTAGCAGGGGAGACCTCTAGCTTTTCTCAGCAAACCTTTTCATAAAAGACACCTGAGATATTCATCTATGCAAAGGAGCTACTAGTTTTGGTTGCAGATGTCCGACAGTGGCGACATTACTTGGAAGGTGTTGAGTTTATTATCAAAACAAATCATCACTCGCTCAAGTATTTGTTAGAGCAACGCATTACCACTCCTCTTCAACAAAAATGGCTAACCAAACTTCTTGGCTTGCGTTATGTTATATAGCATAAGCATGGCTGCTCTAATATGGTTGTAGATACTCTCTCTCAAATTAATCAAGATACTTCCTGCTTAGCCATATCTAATGTTTAATCAAAGTGGATGCACGAAATTATTGACAGCTATTCAGATGACACGTGGGCATATGCCATTATTGATGAGCTATTAATTCATTGTCCATTGCCAAATTTGTACTCTCTGGTAGGTGGAATACTCTGATTCAAGGGCAGGCTTGTGGTCGGATCCTCAGGCAATATTCGGCAAAAGTTAATTTCTCATTTGCATGATTCTGCAAATGCGGGCCACTCCGAGGTTCAAGCTTCCATCCATCGGGCCAAGCAGCATTTTTTCTGGCCTAGTATGGTTAATGATATTCGCCAAATGATTCTAAAGTGTGATCCTTGTCAATGGTGTAAACATGAACATACTCATTTGCCAGGACTTCTTCAACCCTTGCTAGTTATGCATCAGCTTTGTACACACATCTCTTTAGATATCATTGAAGGATTACCCAAATCGGATAGGGCTGACTACATCTTGGTGGTAGTTGACTGTTTCACTAAGTTTGATAATTTTATAGCTCTTTCCCACCCTTTTTTTGGCACAGTTAGTTGCTTAGATTTATTTGGATAATATTTTCAAGCTGCATGGAATGCCTTAGCAGATTGTGTTGAACAGAGACAGGATTTTTATTTCACAATTTTGGAAGTTCTTGTTTTGCATTTTGGGTACGAACTTGGCCTTGTCATTAGCATATCATCTTGAAACTGATGGCCAGACAAAGAGAGTTAACCAATGTGTGGAGATGTATCTATAGTGTATGACTCACTCTCATCCGTCTCATTCGAGACAGTGATAACCATTAGTAGAATGGTGGTACAATTCCACTCTACAATCGGCCATCAAGATGTCTCCTTTCAAAGCTTTGTATGGCTTCAAATCACCTATGTTGACTTTAGGTCCTTATTCCAAGTCTGAGATAGAGGCAATAGATTGATTTTTATGTGACAAGTAGCAAATGGGAAAAGTACTCAGGGAAAACATTGCCCCAGCTCAAGCTCGCATGAAGTTGTATGCATATAAAGGGCAAATCGACCATTCTTTCAAGGTTGGCAATATGGTTTTCTTAAAATTATTGCCTTATAATTGTCGATTGAATTTCGTTCAGCTCATAAACTTTCCCCAAAATATTTTGGTCTGTTTCAAGTGTTGGAGCGCATCAAAGAAGTGGCTTACAAACTGTTGTTACCAGATTCTGTTAGGATCCACCTGTATTTCATGTGTTGCTTCTAAAACAACAGTTGGGTTCTTCAGTAGTGGTTACCTCGGAATGACGAAGTTCTGTTGCAGAACGTCATGCATTGTTCTGTGTTCTAGTGCTCTAGTATATAAGAATGGATTGTGTGCTCTAGTGAGGTCACCGATTTCTTAGCGAACCAAAAAATCATCAGCGAACATTCGTACTCTCAGAGCTAATTTTCTCACTTTTTCATCTATTTCAATGGATTCTAGGACAAACAAATTGACTCTCAAGCGAAAGGGTAGTTTGTCGTTGTCTCAGCCTCAACCACAGGCAGAAATAACAAACTCGGCCCGTGAATGCAGCCGGCTTGCAATTGAGTTCATTGTCGGTTAGTTGAACTACAATGTAATCTCCGCAATTGAAGGTTGAGCACCCGCTATTGAAGGTTCAGCAGTCACGGTTCAAGTTGATGTAGTCGCAATTGAAGTTAGAGGATCCGCTATTGCCCCTGTTATACAAGCCGAGTTTGAAGCTCAACCTCAGCCTTGACAACGACCAGCAGCAGGTCCATGGTTCGTTTCACACCTATTACAGAGAGGTTCCACTTCCCACTCTTCAAGTCAGCCGAAGCGAACAAATGGCATGAAGCTGATGTTAAACATTCTTCAATTATTGTAGCTTGAAGAGTAGACTTTGAGTCATTGGCTTATTGGAAATTGAAGAATTGGTTGAGGGGGTTAGCTTAGCCGGGCTGTGGAGATTGAGTGGAAGTTTTTGTTAATGGTTTGTCAAACTCTTTTATGCCAATTTGCAACTGTCCACCTAACCATTAAAGATTCGGACTTACATGTTTGGACAGGAGTTGAAAATGACTCTCAAGAATATTAACTTGCTACTTAGATGTTCGACGGAGGAACCAAGCGAGCACTATTGCCATGTGTCTTGGAAGCCACCTTTCATCAGACGAGGAAAAGGTTTGACAGTGCTTCAAAAATTGCACCGTGATCCCAATATTGCAGTGTTCAAGAAGTCAAAGTCCAATGACTTGAACGCCAAAGCCCAAGTGATCCACACCATCATGAAGCACACCATCATGACGCAATGTTTGTTTACGCAATTTGGCAACCCCATCTACGTCCACGCTCGAAGCTGCACTTGGAGATCCCTAATCTGTCCAACCTCCCCAGTTGACGATGTTTGACTTACAAGTTTCAAACAAACCTTACAAAGACTATAAGACTATTTCAGGGAGTCACTATTTCCTTTTACTATTACGGGACATCACCATTTTCTTTTGACTATTCTGGGGCAGCACCCTTGTTTGACAAATTCGTAGAGCGTCACCCTTTTGTTTAAGTACCAAGATTGCAGGATTGAAATACAATCTAATTCCTAACTCTTCGAAAAACAACTCTCAAGTTTAAGGATGGGAAGAGTAGGATTACAAGCTCACTAGCAGAGCTTCGCTACTTCTCTCGTTGGTATTTTTGAGCTTTGGAGTGTCTTGTATAAACAGACACGGCTAAATTTGGTCGACCTAATCTATTTGGTCAACTACATTTGACCGTTAGAAATTAGTCGTTATGTCTGTTATGCATTTTTGGCCGGAAGTCTCGACCGGAACCTTGACCACACTACATCCGAAAAATGACATAAAAATTCCAAAAGCAATATGTCCATGTTTTTGGTCACCATCTTCGACCGCGTCATTCTACGCATCTTCAATGAAAATCCTCGGACCAATCTGTGTAGCTTTTTGGTCGCCAACTTTGACTGCGGCTTCGATTGCATCTCCACCAAAAAACCTCGGAGTGCATGGCATGCAATATTTGAACGCATCCCCCATGTCCTCGCTTCATCCAAATCTTCGAGGTTGAATTTGTAATGAGTTTCAATCGCATATTTCGACCGGGTCTTTGACCGCGTCTCGTCCAAAATTTTCTAGAGTAATATGTGTATGATTTTGGTCAAGGTCTTTGACATCAACTTCGACCACGTCGCGTCCGAAAACATCCAAAATGAAATACTTACTTTGATTCGCATCCCTTGAATTCTCTAAGTCCCAAAATGATATCTACTCGCTACATGAACTTAGTAACATGTTAGCACACATAAATAGCCGTTTTAAAGGTATTTCCAATAAATATACATATAAATATTATGATTAAACCATTTATATCACAATCAATAAAAACATAATAATCAACTTATTATTTCAATCAAAATAGTCATCATCAAAATAAACTAAGCCTAACACATTTAGGCTAACAATCTCCCCCTTTATGATGATGACAAAATCTAATAAGTTGGTTATTCTTAAATCTAATCATGCGCATATATTATTGCATATATGATCTCTCCCCTTAATTTATGCAATATATCTAATAATTAATTTAATGCATACATGCTATATCAATTATTTATTACATAATAATTTTCACTCTCCCATAACAACTTATACATCTCTCTCCCCCTTTTTGTCATAATCAAAAAGAATCCATGGGAAGAGGGGTCTAAAACAATCAAAGTTATAAAAAAAAATTGCCATTCCGTCTTTAACAAAATTTATACCAAAAATAATCAATTAAGGGAAATTAAGCATTCAAATACAATTCAAATTGCCAAGAATGATATACCAATTTATGCATCCACAGTCAAAACCAAAACAAATTTCTAAGAGAGATACCAGGTTCACAAAATTCAAACTTCAATTCAAATTATCTCTCCCCATATGTTAATACACATAAACAAAGAATAGGGATATTGCACAATTTAAATATTTTCTCTCACTTTTAGAGCAATTTAAGCAATTCATAATTTTCTCCCCCTATATGTCTATCAACATGCATATATGAGGAAAAATCAAATAATTAAGAACCATCCATTTTCAAGAATAAAGAGGATACCAATTGAAAGTATTCATGGATGAATTCAAGTTTAAAAATAATTTCTCCTCTTATCTCTATTCACAGCTCAAATAGTTGGGGATCATAAAGATACCAAAGTAAAATGCTTTAAAAGATACCAATTGTAGAAAAAATAGTAATCTCAATGATATAAAAAACAAAACAATTTCAAAGTGATACCAATTTTTAAAAATAATCTCAATGATACCAAAGGCAAGACGATTTTAAAGTGATACTAGTTAAAGAAAATAGATTCAATGATACATATAGTTGTATTAAAATCTAAACTCAAAAGTACCAATTGAAATAATCTATCTTTACAAAAAAAAATCCAAGTTAAAGTCATTTCTCTCCCCTAAATCAATGCACATAATCAAAATATTGGGGGTTGAAATCCAAGATATATACCAATTGTTAGAGTTCAAAACAATAGAAAAATTACTGATACTAATAGAAATACAAACAAATTTTCTACCCCTTTTTGTCAATATGCAGACTATAGAAATTGGGGAAATCCAAATCATCAAAATCAAAAAATTTTATTTTCTCCCCCTACATCAATGACCAATATTAATTTATGTGGAACTCTAACTAATCAAAACAAAATAACTATCTCTCAATAATTATCTCTCCCCCTTTACCACTAAACAAATTCAATCCAATGGGGAAAGCCATGTAACGACCTAGTTTTTCTTATGTTTAAAAACTGCGTAAAATTTAAAAATTTTATTTTACTTAAATCATTTTCTTTTTAATTGCGTAGCGGAAGATTATTTCATTCTTAAAACCATTTAAAAGACAATAATAAAATTCTTTTCCTAAGACATTTTATAAAACACAGCGGAAGACTAAATAATAAACAAAGCATTTTAGAATACAATGAATGAACTCCTTTCTTTTTAAATTTAAATACATTTGCAAAACATTTACCAACTATCTCTTTCACATCATTTAGCCTAGCCAACCACAAGATCCACCCGTGCAAATCCTTTATCAACTGTCTTTGACTTGTTCTCTTGTTTCTCGTACATACCCACATCACAAGACTTAACTAATGAGCCTAAGGCTCAGTTAGTTATATAAAATAAAAGGTATGATGCACATGCTATGCCACATTTTAGTCTCTTATCTTTCTTTATGTGCAAGTATTACTTACCGGTTCACAAAAATCATTATCTTTACATTTCGTTGTGTTTGTGCCAGGCATTACTTACCGATGCACAAAAACCATTATCTTTACATTTCGTTGTGTTTTTGTGCCAGACATTACTTACCGGTCTACGAAAACCATTATCTTAACATTTCATTGTGTTTCAGTGCCGGATATTACTTACTGGTCCACAAAAATTATTATCTTTACATTTTGTTGTCTTTCTGTGCCGGGCATTATTTACCGGTCCACAAAAACCATTATCTTTACTTTACATTTATTCTGTTTATATCGTTTATTATCTGTTTTGCTTTCCATGGTAAAATGGATATTCCTACAGCCCAAATGATGGTAGTTTGCTTCGGATGATCAGCCCTCTATAAACACCATACACTTAGTATGTGTGAGCATCCATTAAACCATTAAAACAATGCATGTAAAACCATTTTCGTATCAATTTGAAAACCATGATGTATAAATGCTCGTGAATGCATACAGTTCATATCATATCTTTATATAACCTCGAAACATGCTCATATATTAAACATATCATTAAAAGAACATAATTCTAATAAACACCCAGCAAGCAACAGTACAATTTGTTAAACATACTCAATTTTTGGCTATCATATTAAAGCAGTAAACAACTTTAATATTCTATTAAAGTAGTAAATAATCAGCACACAAATCCTAATTCTTGCAATGTAGGATCCAAAGACCAAAACACAGGCAATATCACTTACCTGGAGATCCATAACGCGTTTAGCGCTTTATTCTTCTCTCATTAATACCTTCAAAATAATTAACATTTATTCATCAATGTTTACCAATTATGAACCCCAACTTGATACCGTTAGTACTCGTTAATTATTTAATACTTTAATTATCACTTAATTATTTCACATTTTTTGTTCATCGACCAATTTAACCAGTAGAGCTGTAACTATTATTCAAAGGGTGAACAAAACTAACAGAGCATTTTCCAATTCCAATTGACATAGATTCCAACTTTATTCCAAATCACAGACAGTAAGCATCCTTGACTATAATAAATCATCCAAAATGATTAGCCTATGAACCTAAACAACAACATCATTAACTCATCATAGATCGTACTAATTTCCATTTCTGCAGTAAGCACTAGAATTCATCCACTTTCTCATAGCATACTTTCTCCAAAATTATCTCGGCATAATCTAATCCAAGAACAAAACCACTTTACTGAATATATATGTCATCAACAGAATGGCCAACAGGTTGTTAACCAAACAAATTGCAGAGAAATCAAAAGAAACAACAATCTCATCATCATCGACAGAGAATAATCCATATTTTAATGTCCAGTTAACAATACACAAAATACTCATCTAGTCAATGACCACCCAACAACAACTTAGCATCCAACAAATCCTCACAATTGTCACTCGACAAGACATCAAGTCCAAGGATACAGAAGGCATTCATTCAATAATTCATCAACCAATTCCATCAACAGATTACCACTTCATCACAACATATCACCATTTCAACAAAATTGTCCAATCAATAGAGACCAACAACAAGGAAGGAACTTTACCTGATGAACACCAAAGGAAGAAGCTGCTCCATCCTTCAGCAGACCCGAAGCACCAGCAAGCTCTAGGCCCTCCTTCGGCTCTTCCTCTTCACTCGTTTCACTTTCTATCTCTCAACTCTCCTCACTGTCAAATTCATTTCTTTATAATCTGCCATTGATTTATCGACGGAATGAGACCTCCAATGATGCAAGGTGGGTTGATAAATCACCCACTTCAAGGAGGGTGGTCCATTGCCCAATCTCCATGTGGAAAGCTTGACAGAGGAGCTGCACAATTCTTCACGGCCAGGATAAAATGAATCGGGTTCACCACGAAATCGGTCGCACACCAGTGAACCGTAGCCCAACCGCAGTCTGCCCAAAATCCCCTGCCTTTGCCAAAACGTCCCTGCCCAAATTTTCGTTGCCAGTTTCTTCACCCAATTAAATCTGAATCGCCAACAACAAACGCCATGGAGGAGGAAAACGCAGTATAGAAGCGAATAAAATACCTTGGTCTTAAAATCGCATCTCTGTAGGAGCTTTTCGTTCCCATAGCACGGGTGCTATGAAACCAACTTCGAGCACCACAAGTCGCCGCTTCGTATGTCGCCACCGTCAGCTCGCCGGCGAAGCCCAGAACCGAGCTCGCCTCCCCCTCACTCGTTGCCTCTCTCTCTCTCTCTCTCTAGCCTTCGGTGTCCTTCGCCTCCCATAGGTCGTTGTTCATCAAAATGGTCGCAGGCCATTTTGATTCTCCTCCAAACCAAATCGGTTCAGGGAGAACCAGTTTACTTCTCCCCCCATTTTCTTTTAATTCCATTTATTTAAATTCCTCTAGTTAATTATTCTTTTACACTTTAATTCCAATTAATCCCATTTTCTTTTTATTTATTCAATTAATTTAATTTTTCTTCACTTTAGACAATCAACCATAATTTATTTCTTCTTATTTGTCTTTGAACCGGATTGGTTCACAATGAACCGGTTTAACCCTTTACTTCTCATTTTTCACTTAATCTCCATTTTTGGTCGAGTTCCTTGACCGAAATCTGCTATCGTGAATCGACTGAACAGTCAACGAATTTGATAGATTCAAAACTTTTTCGTCCACAACTCAACCGGTAGTCGACCACAGTGCGATCAAAAACCCCAAAATGTGACCTGGAATGCATTTCTGTCGAACTCTTTGACTGTGGAATTGACCGCAGTCCGACCGAAACGCCACATCGCCTATTTTCTCCAAATGTCGACATTCCATACCTTATTTTTATCTTTTTTACTTTATTTTCACTACCACATTTATTTAATTACTCCCCATTTAATTTACCCTTAATAAATCTTAACCAAATTTCTCTTTCGACAAATTTTCTAAATAATAATCTATCGATTACATCCTTGGTAATACGCGGATAATTATCCATTTAATCTAAATACCCCCAATTACTTTTCAATTATCTTTATTAAATTCTGTATGAAAAGTCGAGGTATTACAAGCCAAGTTATCAAATTCAAATACCAACAACCTTTTTAAAATATGTGATTTTAATATACCACTTGTTGGAATTAGAACCAAGAATAAACCAATTGAAATATCAAAATCGTTTAAGCCTTAAAAAACTTTCAATTTAAAAACTATAAATTTCAATTTAAAAACTATCTTCTCCCCCTATAATAATAACCACTTTCAAATCAATGGAGGGATAAAAATCACTTGTTGGATCATCAAATATTGAGTTATAAGATTTCAAATGTTAAATAGATTCACTTTTAAGATCAAATCAAAATAGCTCATTTCATTAACAAAAAAAACCAACCAACAATTCAAACCTTATTCAATCTATGATACCAATTGTTAGAATATCAAAAATAAATCCAAACATAGCAATTGAAGAATTAAAGCCAATGATACCAAAAGCATATTCAACAAATCAAATCAAGATCAATCATAAGAATAAAATTGTAAACCTATATGCAAACATCCAAAATTTGAATCAAATTAAAAAGAATTAAACTCTATGCAAGTATATATAAAATTTATTGTGTACCTCCACCAATGCATTTTCATCTTTTATTGAATTGGAGTCACTATTTTGAGGTTTCTCCTTTTATGTTTTGAATACTCAAATATCTAACTCCTTTAAGCTCCTTGGGAGAATCTCCAACCTACAACAAAAATCAAGTTGTTTTCTCTGGTACCCAAATCTTTTTGGGTCCATTTGTTATAGGTTTGATTCTTTTAGGAACCCACGCAAATTTAGAACCAAAATTTGCTTTTGAATTAACATTTTAATGGACAAACAAAGGATTTATGCCCAACACAATTACAAATATTGCAAGTAGTAGGGATAACAAAGAAATTATTATAATTTTCTTGCTAGCAAAGAGTCAATAGCCAATACTGTCCTTGTCAAAAGTAACCCTTTGAAACCTAAGAGCATATTAAAATTTTTGGTACCTTTAGTGAATTTAAGCACAATAGACTTTAAATCATCATTTTTCAATTTTAATTCACTAATATCAATCTCAAGAGATTTAATTGTAGCATTCAAGTCCTCATTCATGCTCTTTAAATCAACAATTTGATTCTCAGAAGATTTAATCAAATGAGCATGATTTTTAATCAAATTGTTATTTTCTTTTTTTAACAATTTATATCCATGTTTAAGCTCATTGAAACTCTCAAGCAATTCATTAAAAGCATCTAGCAAACCATTATTTTCATCATCGTTATCAGAATCGCTAGAGGAAGAATCATGTACCTTTTCCTCATTGGCCATGAAGCAAATGTTGGAAACCTCTTCAATCTTGGAAGAGGAGTCGTTGCTATCATCCCATGTGCCCTTGAATACTTTCTTCTTTGAGGCTTTAGGCTTCTTCCTTTCCTTGGGGCATTCGGTTGAGAGGTGGCCAGGTTTTCCACAACCATAGCAAAACATACCCTTCTTCCCATCTTCCTTCTTCCTTTGAAGGCATTTGTTTAATCTCTGGGTGAGGAGCTTCAATTCTTCATCGTCATATTCCTCTTCACTCTCTTACCCGAAATCATCTTTGGTGCTTGTGGAGGCTTTGAATGCTAGAGTCTTTGGAAGAATTCCCTTCTCCTTTTGTTCCTCTTCCTCGTCCTTCATTAACATGATCTCGTGCATCATTAGGGAACTGATGAATTCTCCATCTTTAGAACCTTGAGATCACGTGCCTCTTGGATAGCCGTCACCTTAGGTAGCCACTTGCTTGGTAGACACTTAAAGAATTTTTCTTACTAATCTCCGTTGGAATAAGATCTACCAAGCACTTTTAAACAATTAGTAATATATAGTAAAACGTGTAAACATACAAGTAATGGTTTCTTCTTTTTCCATGCTAAATAGTTCATATTCGCATACTCAGTTTAGATTCTTTTACTTAATTAGTGCCCTCATGTATAATTTCAAGCAATTCACAACTTTGTACTCTATTAAATTTGTCTCGGTTTAAAGCACAATACAAGAAATTCAAAGCTTTGGCATTTAAGCTCAATTTACGCATATCAATATCATTATATGCATCATCCAACTTTGGAACATTCAAACCATTTTCAAGTTTAAGCTGAATGTAAGGCCCATTTTGAATAATTTTCCAAATATTATAATCTATAGATTGAATATAAATTCTCGTCCTAGTTTTCCAATATGCGTGATCGCTACCTTCAAAATATGGAGGTCTAGATGTAGATTGACCTTCACTATGCATATTAAAAGCCATTATAACTTATATACTAAATAGATGCAATCCAAAAATCAATAGATAATCCAATAGAAAAAATTTAATCTAAATGGTATCAATATGCACAATATAAACAATATCACAAAAAAATTTTAATTACCTGCTCATATACCACTTGTAGGGTCGTGTGCGTCTATAGAGGGAAGGTGAATTAGGTGTACTCATATTTTTATACGATATTTATTACTCTAAATCTTATGTGATTTACAACACACAAATCATATAATTAAAGCAATAATAGTAAAGAGTAAGGGTTAGAGAATTGCAAAAAAGGTTTGTTTACATGGTTCGACAACCCCTGCCTACGTCCACATTCCAAGCTACACTTGGAGATCCCTAATTCGTCCAACCTCCCCAGTTGACGATGTTTAACTTTCGGGTGTCAAACAAATCTTACAACGACCATTTCGGGTGTCACCCTTTCCTTTGACTATTACGAAACGTCACCATTTTCTTTTGACTATTCCAGGGCATCATGATAAAGTCCAAGACTCTAAGCCACTAAATAATCAGACTTTATAATCAGCTAAGGACTAGAAACCCGAGCACCAAAATTAGAACCATGGAAACTTCACTTGCATATAGGTTATGGATCTCAAATTCACAGGGTCAATAGCTAACAATCCAAATAATAACACATCCAAAAATCAGCTTCAAAGACGTTGTACAAACAAAGTCCAGGGTTTGTGGCAAAAACAGAATTGTGGTCACACGGAAACCACTTGTATAACGCCTCTAATTAGAATCCAAATCACAAAATAACTTCAAATAATCCAAGTAAACAGGATAGCAACTTCAGGGCATCAAGAAATATAGAATCTCTTTAAAGAAAACAAGAAGAACAAGATCAAGAACACCAAATTAGTCTGTGGGTCCCTCACTCGGCCGAGGGATCGACTAATTCGGATGCTTCCAAGAAACACCACTCCAACTTGGCTTTGTCATGGTCTTCTACCTCCATGCCACAAGGACAACCTCAAGGTGAAGTTGCTGGAAGAGATAGTATGAGTCCTCTCCTCCTAGGCCATGCAAGAACGAAGGAGACGACTTGTGATGGAGGAGTCGTGAGCACCTTAGACCACTGTGGAGAGATAGAGAGCAATCTCTAAGCAAAGTTTAATTTCAGATTAAGGGTTTCAAATGTGGGTCTAGGGTTTCATTAGAGAGGTCTAAATACCACTCTAATGATACAAAAAAAATTACATATTTGCCCTTGAATCCTTAAAAATTGGCCCTAAGGGCTCAATTTACATGCAAACCGAGCCCCTCAATTCCTACAACAATAAAATGATATAAAAATTGCCAAAATAAATCCTAACCAGCCATCAAATAATCAAATCATCTAAAGTAATATGTTAATGTGGAAGTGTCAATTGAACGCTCATATTTGACCTTGTTAGCTTCAGCCAAGGTGAGCCCCTCCAAACTGGGACAAAGCGGATCTAGCTGGTTAGGGTTTGCATGGCTCCACGTGAGAACATGACGCGGAGCTTCCTTGTCTTCATGCATTGGCTCCTCTGTAAGCTCTATTAATTTATCATTCCTTGTAAAATAAAAACACGTTAGATAAGTGATGAGCCTCTTGGCTCGAGATCAGGTGATCGATCCTTGGGGCACATCACATCACCCATGTTTGACGAATTTGTAGGGAGTCACTTTTTTGTTTGAATACAAAGATTTCATAATTAAAATACAATCTAATTCCTAACTCTCCTAAAAAAAACTCTCAAGTTTAGGGATTGGGAGAGTAGGACTACAAGCTCACTAAAATGCTAGAGAAGTTGAGTGTAAATTTTGGCAGAGTTTCGCTACTTCTCTCATTAGCTTTTTTGATCTTTGGAGTGTTTTGTATATATAGACACAAATAAATTTGGTCGACCTAATCTTTTTGGCTGACCACATCCGACCGTTAAAATCTAGTCGTTGTGTCTGCTGTGTAATTTTTGGTTGCACGTCTCAACCGGAACCTCGTCCGCACTGTGTCTAAAAAATGACATAAAAATTCCATAAGCATTCTATCCATGTTTTCAGTAGCCATCTTTGACCGTGTCATTCAACTGCATCTTGACAAAAAACTCTTGGACCAATCTGTGTAGCTTCTCGGTTGCCAACTTTGACCGCGGCTTCGACCTTGTCTCAACTAAAAAACCTCAAAGTGCACAACATGCAATATTTGAACGCATCCCCCTCATCCTCACTTCGTCCAAATCTTCGAGGTTGAATCTGTAATGCATTTCAATTGCATATCTCAATTGGGTCTTTGATCTCGTCTCGTCCGAAATCTTCTGGAGTAATATGTGTATGATTTTGGTCGACAACCATAGCTTTGACCGCGTCACGTCCGAAAACATCTAGAATGAAATACATCACTCCATGGAATTACGTAAAGATGTTAGCACACTTAAATACCCGTTTTGAGGGTATTTCCAATTAATATACATATAAATATTATGATTAAACTATTTATACCACAATCAATAAAACATAATAATCAACATATTATTTCAATCAAAATAGTCATCATTAAAATAAACTAAGCCTAACACATTGAGGCTAATAGTGTGGCATTTGTTCTGATGATGCTAGACATTGTTAGCTAGGCATCTTCTGATGTCAGCTTCACATTCCTGATGTAGAATTGGGTGCATTACATTTCTAGTCTTACCCTTCGGTTTGACCAGTGCCCAACTGCCTTCGAAGTTTGCGCGATTGTTTCGAAGTTGTTGTTCATTGATCCACCAGTGTACTGGTGTGTATTTTCTATTTAGGAGTTGGCTGTCTCTCGTTCTAGTCTTACCATTTGGGTTTGACCAAGGTTTGTTTGTTTTCATGGATGCAAGTTCCAGATTCCACAATTGTGGTGTTGTTTGAAGTCTTGCCTTGATCCTCTAGAATTGTGTACTGGTAATAGTAGATGTATAGAGCCACGCTAGAATTTGTGGATTTCTGAGTGCTGTTGGCTGTAAGTCCATGTTGATGTCATCTTCTTGTTCAAGTCGCTAATGGTTGTGTGGGACTTGATGCGTGTAGGGTTCGTGTTGGATGTTTTGGTCCTAGTGCACTTGTGTCTTAGTGTTGGTTGTTGTATGAGCCCTATTTTATAGTTCCTAACTGGTGTTTTATCGAGCAGTCTGCATTGATGTGTCAAACACAAGATGCTGGTAGTGTTCTAGCGTGTCATGGCATGGTGGTTACTCATGAATCCACAAGATTTTGTTTTCGTTGGATGTTTGGTTACCAGACCTTGCTTTGGTTTTGGTGCGAAGTCCTATTCCTTGTTTCGATAGGAGTTTTTAGGGTGTTGCAAGACTCAAATTCTCTCTCTTGTTGGGCTTGGTGCTTGGACAGCAGGAAGCGAAAGAGTGTTATGTGGTTGTGATTTCAGTTTAGAGTATTGCTCAAACTTAGAGAGCATTTTGATGGACACTCTAAACCCAGGTTCAACTGATGTCCCTTCATTTTCTATTTCCAAACATGTTCCAAGTCGGGGAATTTGTTAAGTCACATCTCTGGTGTTGCAAAGACTCCACATCAGTTCGTTGCAGAGACTCCACGTGCGATATCAACATGGAATAAATATAAGGCAAATACATGTGATATCATCATGGAATGAATCTAATGCATATACGTGCGATATCAATCAAGACATGAATATGAATCTATCAACCAAGCATATATTGCAAATCTCAGAACAAGCAATTTAAACAAACATGTCCTAGTCTCATGATGAAAGTCATCAATGACAAAACATATGTACTATTTCTTACCTGGCGTCCGTAATACATTTCTGTACTTCCTCTTTCCCCTTTAAGACCTTCAAACTAATTAATAACCCATTAGTTAATAATCATAGATTATTCACCTAATCTCAACTACTAACTAATCTTAATCACTTCCTAATTAAAATTTCTTATTTATTTTCTTAACAAAATATCATAGCTCAAATACTCTTAATCACCTAATACAATACTAACAGAATAACATATTCATCTGAAATCCATAATTAGACAAAATTCACAAGTAGATAGAGGCATAACCATACCTTGCGGCAAAACCCTTTAGCATACGCTCATTTATTTTCATCTTACCTTTATCATATCTTCATCCATATTTCACTGTAAACATACGAGAGTAAACCCAACTCCAAAAGCATATTTTTCCCATTTATCTTCTATTTAGCATTTTTCATAAACTATAAAGCCCAATAATATTATCCAAAAATACTACAATCATCCAATAGAGAATGCAATAAAGAACCAAGAACCAAAATCCATAACCAGTGAGGAAGGAACTCACCTCACTCGAAGCACAGCCGAGAGCAGCAGAGGACTTCACCAATTTTTTTCTCTTCCTTTCAGTCTTTTTATTTTCTGTTACTTTACTTCATATCCAAAACTCTACATCTTCCCAGAGAATTCCTCTTCTTTCTCCTCTGTCAATTTCCATCACACCAAAATCCAAAACAAAAAAAAAACAATGACGAATTCAACATTAAAAATAGAACTAAACAAACCTCAAATATTGGCGTTGAAGGCCGAGACTCCAAACAAGGCACACTTACCTCACACAGGACGGGAGAAACATTGCCCTTGCCATCCTAAACCTAATCTCCAGCTTCGCCAATCCACTAGCCTCGGTTAGGAGCTGCTACACCATCCCACGACAGGCACAGACACATATCCGGAGCAATTCACGATTGTTCAATCCCATAGCTTGACGCTAATCTCGTGGTTCAGCATCTCCAACGGCATCGTGCATGCATGCCTGCTCACCCAAATCCCTCTTGCATGCCCGCTCACCCAAATCCCTCTAGACGTGTTGTCGCTCGCTCCCAACGATGCCAAACACTCGAACGTTTCACCCCCCTCATCACGAAGGAGATTTCTCCCCACTGTAAACACCTCCCTATTTACCCTCATCTTCGCCTCTATCTTCCCATCACAGAGGAGCTCTCTCTCTGTATATATACACTCATATCCAGCAACGAAATCCTCTCCTGATTCGCGCTCCCTCTCTCTATTCTTTCTCCCGTATTTCCCTCTTGATCTCCTTCTATTTCTCTCGTTAGATCACTCTCTTCTCTACAGCAAACCAGGCCAGCGATCTATTTCCTCTTTTCTTCAACCGAGTAAATGTTCAGTCGACTCGGCCCAAACCAAACCAGACCGAACCGGTTCTCCTGAAAAACCAGTTCTCCTTCCCTCCCTTAATTAATTTCCTTTTTATTTTATTTTAATTAATTACTCCAATTAATTTAATTAATCTCTTTTTATCTATATCCAATTAAATCACTCTACTCCATAATTAATTTACACTCCGATCAACTAAATTTCATATCTTAATTAATTCAATTAATCAATACAAGTTATACCCTAACCTACTATGTTTATTAAACTCATTTTCGGGGTACAATATCCCATTCTGAAATCTCCAATAATTATCAAAATTCAATTACACCCAATTATTTTCCAATTATGCATATTAAATCCCATTACGAAAAATCAGGATATTACATTCCTCCCTCTCTATATAAATTTTGTCCTCAAAATTTGCTAAACGTAAATGTTTTCCTTAACTCAACCATCAAAACACAGCTATGTCTAAATGAAAATTACATAAATATCACTTGCGTTACGTTCTTGATACTTTCTTACACCAAATCTTGATCCAAAATTCGATACAATAACACAAAATACAGACAGTACGGATCAATCCTCATACACATACGATCCTACAGACACAACTTTCACTCACATCCACCGAGATTGAAGTCACTTTGTTCTAACTTTGGTTGGTTTTCTTCCCGACATCGGACAATTCTGGACCAAATGTCTCATCTTGCTGCACTTAAAACACTTTCTAGTACCGACTTTACACTCCCAAAATGTTATTCCTAACAATTAGAATACAATCCAACATGAAAAACCTTAACCAAAGTAGTATCTGACTCATTTCGCACATGCTTGCCCTTTGCATACTAATCCTTATCATCAAACGTCCTCTCAATTCCACCGGATTTACTCGGTTTGTTCCATTCATGTAACTGAATTCTTGCAACAGAGTCATCCTGCTTTGAGGTCTGATCCTTAATTTCTTCATTGTCAAAAGCTTTTGATATTACATTTGAGTAATCCATATCTTGAATTCCTGATATCACAACACCTTTGAAAAGTTTTGTCTTAAATCCTTGAACAAAGTTGTAATGACCCAAATTTTCGTAAATCCTTTAAAATGCGTGAAAATTTGAAATTTTCTTTCTTTTAACACAAAATGTATCAGAGTGCGTCTAACCGGATCGCTACTAACTCTTTTCTTAAAACTCAATATGAAAAACCTTTGATAAATTGTGTGGAAGCGTTATAAAATAAATCAATGTAAAACATGGCGGAAGCATAAAGAAATCGTTCAAGAAGGAAATACTAAACCGTACAAACGCTACGTTTAACAAATGAAACTGACAATTAAGCACCGTTAAATTACAACCATTTACTTGTCTTTCTCTTTGCCTGGCCAGCTCCGAATCTCGCTCGTGCAAACCCTTCATCCCAGCTTTAGATTATCACTTGTTATCTGCTTATTATCTGTTCGTCGTTTTACCTACACCACAAGTAAGGACGTGAGCTTATGCCCAGTAAGGAAATGGGGAAAACAATTATGCATATCTCTCTTTAATTCTTCTTAGAATGGGGGCCACCCAAACCAATTCTTTTCATTACGTTCGTTCTTCGTTCGTTCTTTACTCATACATCGAGCTGGAGATTGGAGGGGTCTTAGGGAATGGAATAGTTGACCGGACTTCACCCTTTATTTGCAGCTAGGTCCCCATTCTATCGAGGTTGGGGGCTTCACCTAACTGCGGACTAGTTCCACTACCCATCTGTCCTCTAACTCCTTTTTTCATCCCCTCTCCGGCGTATCCCTCCTTCAAGGGTCCTCCCCTTCCGGCATATCCCTCCTTCAGGGGCGACTTATCCCGCCAAGAGGGTTTCTTCGGTGATGGGCGTATCCCACCCATCCCAAACATTATTGTTCTTAACATTTTCCTTACTCATGCATGTGGGTACCATCCCGAGGGAGTTCCCCCTACCGGGTTTCTATTAACATGATCTCAATCTAACATGACACACAATACATATAACATAACTTTAATAGGAATTGAAGTGTGCATATAGAAGATAGTAACTGAATTAAAAGCGCAAATAAAAGGAATGGAGCACCCAATAACGTACAGCATATGAATGAAGCAATTATAGAACCAATTGAACAACGGGGAGCATGCTCCAATATATAAATCACAATAATAAAGGAGATACAACGGATCACAAGCGACATGCATATGGAAGTACAGCATAATTAAATTAATATGCTCAAGAAGGAATCACAATTATCATCTAATTGATTATCCTAATTAATTTACATGCTTGAGGGTTGATTACCTTAGTCATATTCACTAGTTCGTTAACATGCTACCACAATAATCTAAGTTCTTTAACATGCTTGAATACAATTAATAAATGTTAGTTTAGTTGTCTAGCGTGCTCAAGACAAATTAATTACTATCCATTACTCATTATCTTGCACATAGAATAATTACACTAGTTCATTAACATGCTCATTTACTACTTTAATTAACATTAAAACATGCTAGACCTAGCCAAGGTAACATGCTAGTTAATCAACATACTAGGCTAATTGATTTGCTTAATTAATAATTAACATGTTTGAAGGGAGATGATGAGTTAATAATCTAATAACTACTAGTCCATTTATATGCTTAGCTGGTCTGCATGCTCGGGGGAATGCAAACATAGATTAAGTGGTTACATGCTTGATTAAACAATTAAATTGTTAGACTTAACTAAGAACCATGAATTATAGTACGTCAATCAACAAGGAAAATAATCACAGAACAATTTTTCTAGCAAGAAGATCCATGAACTACATCAAGGAAATAAGAGAAAATATTATGGGATACCAACGGTAGCAAATATTTGTCTCTTCATTCCTTGAACATTCCTCAACGCTTTAACATTAACATTTGTCATCTTTCTTCGTTACTAAGCATTCATATTACTTAAAACGAATCGGAGCACACCAACAAATGAAAGAAAGGTACCACAACACTTAACTAGAAATTTCACAACACATCAAAGACATACAACAGGGAACATCCATCATAGGATTCTTTAGCTCATCTTCAGGCCTCACGTAATCCCTATCCTTCTACATTTGTTCATTTTTTAAACCTTAAGCATTTATCAGTGTAAATCAATCAAACACAACTTACAGTAAGGCAAATCCAACGAAAGAAATAACAACTACGAGAGTATTATGATAACACAGCAGGGGAACGTTATTCACATAGCATCAAACAGCTATCAATAGGCAGTTTAAGAGTGCTAACACTATACTCACACACACTTTTACTTGTGGGTAGGGCTTCCTCAAGCCAAAGACTACCTAAATCCTTACCTCAAACTTTATCGCGCGTCGATGCTTAGCCGTCATCTTTTCTCCTCCTTTGAATACCTTCACAAGCTAGTAATCATTTATCACTAATAATCACGACTTATAAATTTCCCTACCCTTAATTACTAAACAGGTTCACAGATCATTAAAAAGAATACATTTACGTCTTAACGAAGCATTGATCCAAGCCTTATCATTATAACATGCTTCACTCGCTTTATAAATTGTCAGACACATCCATGCTTCATCATTGAATAATAATGAACAGTAGTTAAATCCACCCGACACAAATTCACAAAAGCACAACCAAGAAATCGACACACCTGCAATTAACCAAAAGCATTCCAACACCAACAGGTCTCATGATTCCTCCTTCATTCCCAAATATTCTATATAGCAACTTAACCCAACTTCACCATTGAAATCCATTTTAATAGATTTATGCATTCAGAATTAACCAACCAATATTATTTCCAACAACATATTATGCAGAAGCCATCAACAGAGAGTCTTCAAACCCACACTAACCATGCAAAAGAAACCAAAAGGGGGTATTCATGCTATATAGAGCAATTCTCAACTCATTCATCCAATATTTCCACAACAGTTACCATCAAACCAAGGAAAGGAAACACTCCAGAGACTAACAAATACCACAAACAGAATCCAAGGATAGAGAAATTGGAGAAGAACTCACCAACAACCAAGATGAAGCTCTCGGCCAACCACAACTCTAGAGAACCCCCTCCTCCTTCTCCATTCTCGGTTCCAGCTCCTAGAGAGCTCCTTCTTCCCAACTCTCACTCCCGCCCCCTTCTTCTAACAAAGCTCCCGTCAACGTCTCTGTCCAGTTTACAAAGTGTGTTCCCCATGCCACATTGTTGTCGTTTTCATCCAAAGCAAGAGCCAAGGAATAAAATCGATTCAGACAGAAGCTAGACCATGGCCTTCGGGCGGTCCGTAAGAACCGCCCAGATCGACACCCCCTGCTCCAGGCGAAAATCACCACTGTCGGTCACTGCACGCCTCTAATCAGCGACCAAACAACCAAAATGCAAAGGAGGAGAGAAACCATACCTCTATTCATCGTCGGAAACGGAACCCGGGGAGTTCACGATTTCAAGCCCTATCTAGCGAGCGTCCCACCGAATGAACCAGCGTCGTTCGTCACCACTGGACAACACCTCCACACTCGTCATCGCCGTCTCCTCACCGAGGACCTCGTCGACTCGTCGTCACGCTCCCCCGTACTATCGTTCGTCCTCTCGCCTCCCTCGCTATCTCCCTCTCTGGTCACTCTCTCTCCTCAGGCTGCCTTCTCACGCAGAATGGCCTCTCGGCCATTCTTTGTGTTTTGATTGAACCGGTTCACTCCTTCCCCCAACATAATTTCTTTTATTTAATTTAATATTCCTCTTTTACTAATTCCATTTTAAATCCCTAATAATCCAATTTACGCCATAATATTCTCCTTTCTCATTGCGTCAAATGGCCGAAGGCCAGAAGAAATTAGAAGTTTTAAACCGGTCCCTTAATAGAATCGGTTCAGTTAATCGAAAATACACATCCACTTATAAATATTAATCCCAATGGATTGCTTATATTATAATTTAATTTAATTAACCCCAATTGATCACATACATTATAATTTAATTACATTAATTTCCATAAATTATAATCTAACGAATACATCACTGGTAATACCTCGATAATTACCCAATTAATCCAATACCTCCAATTACCTTCCTATTATTTTATTAAATTCCGATATGAAAAATCGGGGTGTTACAAAAGTGTTGTATCTTATACTCATTACTGCTCACTAGATACGAGGTGAACCGTGATAATGCCTCAATCATACACACATTCCAAAACTGATCTTTCTCGTCGTAGCTGAGTAAATTCCACAAATTTCTTCACGCAATAATTTCCGTAAGATTCTTCAAGTTTTGAGACTGTCTTTCAACTGATGAGATTTTCATTCCAATATCCTAGTCCACCGATTGATGATCTCCTTCTATGGTTGACAAAATACTCATCCAAGTTTCTCCATACCCTTGTCTTTAGAATTGTCAATCTCCGACATGCATTAAGTTCATACTTAATCAATCTGAAATGTCTTTCTAATTTGAACTAGTGGTGTTCATCTATATTTTCAAATAACCTTCAAATGTACTTTCCTTGCTCGCTTAATTATAACTACTACTCTCTTCTTGTCGGATAAAGTGCGGCAACATTTGGCAATATATCCTCAAATTTTAACTTAGTTTATATCCTTCTAATGCTCTTTCTTTTTATGATAATTCTACCCTTTATCTAGTCCTTTGCAATTTAGGCAACCTCGCCTCATCGTCTACTTGATTTAGTCTATGCATAACTTAATTTTCACTTTTTTTTTACCTTCCCAATTTATAAAAAAAAAAAATGGGCAGAGTCTCCCCTGTTTCTACACTCTCCCAAAGTTACATTTCATACATCTTGCACAAAATCTCAAGTAGTTCTAGTAGTTTCTATCACCTATGACACAAAATTAAACTTAATCCTCAATGATATACCACAGAGCCCAAACATATCATCAAACTTACCTGTCAACAAGGTATTTTCTCCTGCAGTGTCCATCAAGATATAGTTGAGGCATAAAGGTACATCTAAAGGGGTGATGCAAAATTATTATCTAAATCATCTAACAAAATAACATTAAATGAACTTACAATCAATAAAGTATTTCCACGTTGAAGCTTGTACTGGTAAGCAGTCTACAGAATCGATTTTAAAACACAGTCGCTCTGATACCAACTGTAACGATCTGGTTTTTTATTACTTTGAAAATGCTGAAATTTAAAACTTTTGAAAACATCTTTCTTTCATAAAATCAGCGAAGACTTTTCTTTTATCAAATCTTTTCCAAATTGCAGCGGAAAGCTTTTATAAATAAAATCAATTATTTGAAGAATAAAATAAATAAATCTTTTACATTCTCTTACAAAACCTTTTACAATCATTTTCCTTAGCCTAGCCACCCACAAGATCTGCGCGTGTAAATCCTTCATCAACTACTCCTTCAACTGTTCTCGTGCTTATACCTACATCATTAGATAATTATGAGCCTAACGCCTAGCAAGAAATAGAAATGCAATATGATGCATGCTCATGTCTGATTATGTTTGTCTCATATAATTAAACTTGTATGTCGAGTTTGGAAATTAAAAGTCTCTTCACTCGGGAGACAGGCTCTCACATCCCCTCAAGGGAAGGCTTTAATCTTGAGTCTCTCTGTTAGAGTCTCTCAATTCCCATTACGTTTATTAAATTTGGTCTCTTCCATGAAATGTCTCTCTCATGCATTGTGAATATCAATTCAAAATGGTATCACCCCTATGTCTATTATCATGATGCATGTTCACACAATGCTTATTAATGCTATAACAGTGGATCATAGAAATCACAATCAACAGAGAGTACAAATACATGTATCACAATATAGAGAATGACAATACGTGCGATATTAACAAGAATCACAGTCAACAAAGAGTAATACGTGCGATATCAACATGGAATAAATCTAAGGGAAATACATGCGATATCATCATGGAATGAATCTAAGGCATATACATGCGATATCAATCAAGACATGAATATGAATCTATCAACCTAGCATATATCGCAAATCTCAGAACAAGCAATTTAAACAAATAAGTCTTAATCTCATGATGTAGGCAATGACTGGCAAAACACATGCACTATTTTTTATCTGGCGTCCGTAATGCATTTCTATACTTCCTCTTTCCCCTTTAAGACCTTCAAACTAATTAATAACCCATTAGTTAATAATCGTAGATTATTCACCTAATCTCAACTACTAATTAATCTTAATCGCTTCCTAATTAAAATTCCTTATTTATTTTCTTAACGTAATATCATAGCTCAAATACTCTCAATCACCTAATACAACACTAACAGAATAACATATTCATCCGAAATCCATAAGTAGACAACATTAACAAGTAGACAGAGGCATAACCATACCTCGCGACAAAACCCATTAGCGTACGCACATTTATTTTCATCTTATCTTTAACATATCTTCATCCATATTTCACTGTAAACATACAAGAGTAAACCCAACTCCAAAAGCATTTTTTTCCCATTTATCTTCTATTTAGCATTTTTCATAAACTATAAAGCCCATTAATATTATCCAAAAATACTACAATCATCCAATAGAGAACACAATAAAGAACCGAGAACTGAAATCCATAACCAGTGAGGAAGGAACTCACCTCACTCGAAGCACAGCCGAGAGCAGCAGAGAACTTCACTGATTTTTTCTCTTCCTTCCTGTCTTTTTATTTTCTGTTACTTTACTTCATATCCAAAACTCTACATCTTCCCAGAGAATTCCTCTTCTTTCTCCTCTATCAATTTCCATCACACCGAAATCCAAAACAAAAACAAAGACAAATTCAACATTAAAAACATAACTAAACATACCTCAATAATCAGCGTTGAAGGCCGAGACTCCAAACACGGAACACTTACCTCACACAGGGCGGGAGAAACATCGCCACTACCATTCTAAACCTAATCTCTAGCTTCGCCAATCCAGTAGCCTCGGTTAGGCGCTGCAACACAATCCCGCGACAGGCACAGACACATATCGGGGGTAGTTCACGATTGTTCGATCCCACAGCTCGACGACAATCTCGTGGTTCAGCGTGTTAGTGGGGAACACCTGCCAATGTTCCCCACTACCTCCAATGCTCCCCACGCGTCCTCAATCCAACTCCCCTCTGCACTTTATTATAAAAGAGGAGAGGGATCTCCTCTTCTCCTTGGCTGAAGCACTCCTTCATGCTCTACGGAGAGAGCACAGCTCCTCTCAACAGGGAGAGAGCACAGCTCCTCAACTTGCAGAAGCTTGACATGGTATCAGAGCCATCGGTGCCGAAACTGGCTTTTATCTTCATCCCCTCCTCCATTCCTTTCATTCTTCTTCCAACGCTGCATTCCTCGTTCTCTTCTTCTCTAACAAAAAAAAAAAAAAACCAAAGCCTCTGAGCTCTGTTTTGCCTCCCACGAAGGACTTCCTCTTTCTCTCTCTACACAAGAGAATCTCGACAACTTATTCTACTATCTCTATTCCCTTCCTCCTCTTAACACCAAGTTCTCTCCCATTCTACACATTTCTCCATTCTCTCAGCTCCTTCTTTCTCCGGTTAGAACTCTACCAATCTATCTGCAACTCCTTCCTCCGATTCTCCACAAATCTTCTTCTCCCATTCTACCTACCAAATTTTTCTACCGCTGGTAGCTCGTCTTCTTGGATCTGAGACGTGTTCTTTCGATCTTATTTTTTTATTGGGTTCCTGTTTTCGTTTTTGCTATATTCTGTTACTTTATTTTCGGGGTTTCTTTGTTGGTTTATCATAAGGGCTTCTACCACTTAATTCTCTCCCTACTTCTATACCTATTTCCATTCATCTCCCTTCATCGCCACTTTCGTCTACTTTCGTCAATATCTTTCCTCTGTCACAAGCTCTGCGTCTGGCCGCCTTGAGCTTGAGGGGGGATGTTAGTGGGGAACACCTGCCAATGTTCCCCACTACCTCCAATGCTTCCCACACATCCTCAATCCAACGCCTTTCTGCACTTTATTATAAAAGAGGAGAGGGCTCTCCTCTTCTGCTTGGCTGAAGTACTCCTTCATGCTCTACGGAGAGAGCACGGCTCCTCTCAACAGGGAGAGAGCACAGCTTCTCAACTTGCAGAAGCACTCCTCTACCTGCAGAAGCTCGACATAGCATCTCCAACGACATCGTGCATGCATGCCCGCTCACCCAAAGCCCTCCAGACGCGTTGTCACCAACTCTCGACGACGCCAAACGCTCGCACGTTGGACCCCCCTCATCGCGAAGGAGATTTCTCCCTACTGTAAACACCTCCCAATTTACCCTCATCTTCGCCTCTATCTTCCCATCACAGAGGAGCTCTCTCGCTATATATATACACTCATATCTAGCAACCAATTCCTCTCCCAATTCGCGCTCTCTCTCTTTGTTCTTTCTCCCGAATTTCCCTCTCGATCTCCTTCTATTTCTATCAATAGATCACTCTTTTCTCTTTAGCAAACCAAGCCAGCGATCTGTTTCCTCCTTTCTTCAACTGAGTAAATGTTCAGTCGACTCGGCCCAAACCGAACCATACTAAACCGGTTCTCCTGCTGAATCGAATCTCCTTCCCTCCCTTAATTAATTTCCTTTTTATTTTATTTTAATTAATTACTCCAATTAATTTAATTAATCTCTTTTTATCTATATACAATTAAATCACTCTACTCCATAATTAATATACACTCCGATCAACTAAATCTCATATCTTAATTAATTCAATTAATCGATACAAGTTATATCCTAACCTACTATGTTTATTAAACTTATTTTCGGGGTACAATATCTCATTCTGAAATCTCCAATAATTATCAAAATTCAATTACACCCAATTATTTTTCAATTATCCATATTAAATCTCATTACTGAAAATCGGGGTATTACATCCTTAACCTATTTCCTTGCATACCTACATTAACAAAACTTAAACTATAAGTTTAACACTATAACGACCCGGATTTTTCATTTTTCCTTTTTAAAATGCATTAAAATTTTGATAAATGACTAAAATCTTTATTAAAAATCTTTTAAAAAATCAGAGTCTCTTTCTTAAAATTCGATCGTCACTTAAATCTCATTACAACAGTCATTAAATTGTGGATAACTATAATTATAAAATCAGTGGAAACGTAACTGGAGATATTACTTAAAACATTAATTAAAGTTCAAGGTTAAAAGCGTAACCTACTTAATACTCAAAATAAGGGTTAGAAGAATAGTTAGGGTTTTACAAGACATGTTTGTCATTAAATCCTTGCAAAATAAGTACTTTCTCTTCTCTTAAGCCATACGTCCACTCTGGTCCGTTTCCTCTGGATACTCCGCAGGCTCCACGGGTAAGGCCTCTTCCTCCACCCCTGGCACAATCATCTCATTTCCTACACCACAAGTAAGGACGTGAGCCTAAACGCCCAGTAAGAAAATAGGGTTTATGCATTATGCTTGTCACTCTCTTTAGTTCTTTTTGGAATGGGTACTACCCCAAATCAATCCCTTCATTACATTCATTCGTTCATTTTTTATCGTACTTCGAGCTAGAGATTGAAGGTTGTCCTTTGGGATGGTATAGTTTGATCGGCTTCTAACCTCCTATGTGCACACTAGTCCCTTTTCCGACAAGGTAAGGGTGTATCTTAGCTGCTAGGCTAGATCCGAATCACTCATCCACCCCCAACTCCCTTTTCTTTTCTTTTCTTTCATTTTCTTAACGTTTTTCCCTCACTTAATGCATGTGAGTACCACCCCAAGGTGGCACTCCTTATTTGTTTCTATTATCATGATGCATGATGACATAACAATCAAATAGCACATATATGCAAGATAAATAACAATAATTTAAAGAAATGACAATCAATAATTAAATGGCGGAATTTAAACACATAAAGAGAATGAAGGACATACTTGAATAAATATATGACAACTATAATAAAACATATAGAACAATGATTAGAGCATGATATTAAATAGGGATTATACATCAATTTGCAACTAATTTATAGCTAAACATGCTAAATTACAACTAATTTACAGTTAAGCATACTCGATTCGATATCATTTAATTAGACATGCTCGAATAAATCATACTCGAATGAGTTAATTAACAAGTAATTACTTAGACATGCTCAAGGGGTTAAACATGCTTGCTACTAATTTACAGATAAACATTCTCTATTTAATATTAGTTACATGCTCGAATTTGTTAACTAGATAATAGTTAGTTAAACATGCTTGGATTAGTGAATTAAATATACTTGAATTGACTAAACATGCTCAGTTTAGTTAATTCGAATAATAGTTCTAAACAAACTCGAATTGACTGAACATGCTCGAATTCGTCAATTAAGCAATATTCGATTTAAACATGCTAGAATTAGTTAGACATATTTGCGTTCAATTTACTAAACATGCTAAGTTAAATATCAGCTAATTAAGCATGGTCAATTTTGTTTAAACATACTTGCAGAGAGTCAATTAAGCAACGAACATAACAAGAACGAAGGAGTTAACATGCTTTTAAACAATAAACATAACAACAACAAAAGTATTGTAATGAACATGCTTAATACAGAAATAAACAATGAACAATATAGAGAATGAAATACTCGAATGTAAAGCGACTTATATTTTAGAACAAATTCACATAATAGAATAATTTTTGTAGGATAGTATTAACCTTTAGAACAACTAACTCAGGGGAGATTACAAGTAAAACCTTAACATATATCACTAACATACATTGACAAGATAGAGTCCAGCTCATTTCTACTTAGCAATCATCATAAAATTCATACTTCATAATTTTACTCTACCAACTTGACGTCAGACAAGGCTTACCACAACCAAACTTAACATCCAGTAAGTCAACATTAAGCAAGCATTGAAAGTTAACAATAGGGTAAAGCATCTAAAGGAAAAATACAGGAGTTTAAGGTATCTAAAGACTTTACAGAGATTTAACTACAACCAACAATCATCATGGACGCACACTACTTGTGGGTAGGGCCTCCACTGGCCAAGACTACCCAAATCCTTACCTTTTGTTGATGAACTAATTCACAGATAACTAAACTCACTTGCAGAACACCTGAACTCACACAAGCTCACAACCCCTCCTTCACGCTTCACACACTCACACTGTTCAGAAGGGAAGAACTGAATATAGAGGAGGAAGAGAACATAGAGGAAAGGAAGAACAACATATTCAACGCAGGAAAAAAAGCTGGCCGACGATAAATAAGCAAGCTTACCTAAGGGAGGCAATCATACACCTATGGAGAGGGAGTAGGGTGGCTCCCGTGTGGATCTGGGTGATTTTTCTGTCAACGGATCACGTAATTAATGACTACGCGACAAGTTGTCTAATTTTAAATCCCTAAATTTACACAGATTTAGGATATTTTGGACGAGTGCGGACATGCTGGTCTCATTCACATGCGTTCGCATATGTAAAATTCCTTAGGTAGATTTGTGTTTATGGACAAGAAATGGCGTCCTCACCCTGACCGTACCGTCTGAAAATGACATTCGGATGCGATTTACCATCCACAAGCATCCGAATTTTTCCATAAATTGGACAGATTTAAATCATCCATGTCCACAGCAGTTTGTTGGCATCTGCAGGCGTCTGAATCTGTCCATAAATTGGACAGATTCAAATCATCCACCTCCGCAGCTGTCCGCAGGCATCTGAAAAGTCTAGTTTGAAGGTGGGGGACAAGTTAGGACGTGAAGTCTTCGTCTTGCATTGTCCCAAGGTTCAGGGATGGCCTGCTGAGCATTTATGGACACCATGCCTTGTCCTTGCGGCATCCGCATGCATCTGAAATCGTCATGTCTAGTATTTCTTTCACGTTTTCCTACTTAACTTTCATCCCATAATATTTTCCCCATGATTACATGCCATAATTTAACAAGTATAGATACACAATGTAATTTATAATTATCTCCAAAATTTGATTACATCATGTATACGAGGAAAATATTATCGGGGTATTATAAATGCTTAGTAAGTGATATAACATATAATTTGAAATGCACACACAATACAGCTTTTGAAATCCATTTATGTTTTTTGTTTTCCTTTATCTTTTAGTTTTCTTTTTTCTTTTCTTTATCCTTTCAGTTCTCTTTTTAGTCTATGCTCTCAGGCCTTTTGGTCACCTACACCTCAACCTGGAATGCGTCTATATACACTTCTTAATTTGCTAGGTGTCACTTTTGATGATAAGAGGGTAATCACTAGTCCCAATAGATATTGTTTGCTGTGGTCGGGGCTCCAACCCCACCTCAAGGCTTTTGACCTCACAGATTTGCTTTTGGCCCAAACCTTTTTGGGCTCCAACCCTCATCTTGGAACGAAACACATTCCCTTGGCCCAAGCCTTTCTTTGCAAATCTTCATCTCCATCTTTCTCTTCTTTCTGCAATTTCTCTTCAATTCTTGTAATCTTCAATTTTAATGAAATATTATTTCTCCAAACTATATTATTTCTCCTTGGTTGACATTCGTTCAGGTTGTGGACCAACCACAACAATTTAACATTCACAAAAGTTCCTCAAACATAAAACGAACGTCCCTCGGCCAAAGACGGACGTCTCTTTCAACCTGAACGATGTAGTATTAAGTCAAGAGACGTGCGCTGTGAGAGTAAAGATGTCCATTATGGGCAGATAGAAATAGTCTCAAGTTGAGGAACATCAGTTTCTAGATGAGGGATAACTAATATGGGAAGAGGGACTTCCATTATGTACCGAGGGACATTCCTCTTAATTGAGATAGTCTGCCTTTTAAAAAAGCGGGTAACTTGCACGTGATTCTTCTTTGGATGATCTGATCGAGGGACGTCCGTCCTCGATCCAACGGCCAAAAAACATCGTCTGCCATCTCCTTTGGACAATGACAAAACCCATCCTAGCCATCCATTCTAATCAAGGGACGTCCGTCCTTGATCCAACAGCCATAAACCATCGTCTGCTATCGCCTTCAGAAAATAACAAACTCCATCCTTGCCGTTCATTCCGATCAAGGGACGTCCATCCCTCATTCCAACGGGCATGAAGAACGTCCCTCGTCGTTGCGGGACATCCATTGTTGCTGCCTTGGACGTCTCCATTCGACGGTCCTTGGTGTTAATGTGACTGCAGCGTTACAATTGACGGATTTTGACGGACATCCCCCATTGTTGCTGCTTTGGACATATCCATTTGCTGGTCCTTAGCGTTAACGTGACCCCATCATTACATTCAACGAATTTTGATGTCAAACTTGACGGCATTGTTCGCGATGACATTTTTCCATAGTTTAGTGGTTAATTTGTTAGAAAAAAAAGTATGATGGGTGGTTTGTCCTTGAATGCAAAATATGATGGTTGGTTTGTCATTTTCCCATGAATAAATTAAGGAATTTAAATAAAGGGAACGAATTAAGAAATAAAGGAAAGGGAAAATGAAAAACCAACCTTCGTACTTTGTAGTCAATGACAAGTCAACCACTAAAAATTTTTTGCTAAGAAAATAATCACTAAACTATGGAAAAAAAGTCACCACTGACATCGTTGTCACGTTTGCTGTTAAACGCTTTAATGTCGAGCCGTAGCGGCCCGTCTACTAATCGGCCACTGCTCAATATTTAAAATAAAAATACCTTCTAATATTGATCGCCCACCGTGAATCATATATGACCCACCGCGGGTTGACAATAAACTGCGACGGTTTAATACTAAGTCGTCGTGGGTTGACTATAAACCATGGTGGTTTAATTCTAATCTATTGCGGTTCATCGTACCTCGTTCTTTGTTCCTCTACCCTACTATATAAGACTCGATCGTGCGCTCCGGCGAGTTCACCATGAACCACGATATCCTCAGCGAAAGTTCATATTCTCAAACCTTCGTTCCACACTGTGTAATCGATACTAACGAGGTCCGCGCAAAGAAAATGATGCTAAAGCAAAAGGGTGGTCTGTCGTAAACTCACCCGCAGCCATAGACAGAAATGACAGACTCTGCTCGTGAACACCATTGGCTTGCAACTAACCTTGTCGATCAGTTTTACCGCACTGTACCAGCCATGGTGCAAGATGGAGCACACGCAATGAAAGGAGCAACCACCACAGTGCAAGATGCAGCACTCGCAGCCGCAGTGCAAGCTAGAGCATCCGCGGCATGTGAAATCATAAATTTGAGGCCAAAACCTAGCAAGAAGAAAGCGGCTTAGGTCAGTTGAAATGTGTAGGGATACTGACTTTGTTGTACATAATAAACAATTTATTAACTCTTTACTTGTTTATATTTTCTTTTTTCTGTTTGGATAATATCTATTAGGAAAAATATCTGTTTTTGATAATGTCGCAGGGAGGATAAACTAAAAACAAGCGAAACTTTTGCAAAATTTTCAATTTTTTTAAAGTGGTCTGCCGCTGATAGTTGACAAACCACCATGGTTACACACAATCCATTGAGGATTTTTGGATGAGCCATGGCGGCATGACAACTATCCACCACAGTGAGGTATCAGTCCGCCACGACCTGTCGACGACTGAATTACAGATTCAAATTTTTGCCTAGGGAAAAGTTGGCAATTTGACATTTTCATACTAATCAATTTCTATTCATCATCAACAACAAAATTTATCAAACTAATATATTAATGTAATTACAACCATAACGTGCATTACAATCGCAAACCAAATGAACTTCTTCATTTATCTCTTAACCTTAGTTGATTAGAGAAGACAACACTCACTCAAAGTGACTATTAACTATGCATCGAAACCAGACATACATCATGTACAATAATTTATTAGAGGCTCTACAATAGGCTACCTCGAATGAAATATTGTGGATGACATATTCTAGTTTCGCCGTATAGGTAATAATCACTTTGGTTGAGCGTTGTATTCTCTAATCATGGAAGGTTAAGGTCCACATTTGTGTATGTTTGTGTTTGTGGACATTGCGCATCATACTCCTGTAGAACACATTGCAAATAAAATTAGCATAGCTCAAATAACACATGAAATTGTAAACGTGATAATGGGCTCACCTGCATCTCCGGAACTGTGTCGGGAATTGTCTCGGGACTCCCTCAGGGATTGTCTCGGGAACTCTGAAACACATAAATGTGCCCTACGAGCTTCCTCTTCTGCCTCTGCCTCTGCCTCTGCCTCTACCTCTGCCTCAACATCTATCGCCTCTACTGCCACATACACTGGACTCTAGGCCTACACCTTCGCACGTGCAGGAATTGTGCGCCACACCCCCACACCCCCACACCGGCCACACGTTATGTTTAAATGTCTTTTGGGCAGCACTGTCCAGCTTGGGGCCTCGTCCAAATCTCGTATTCTTCATTTTCACGGCCTTCCTAGTTGCCTCTAAAATGAAAGTGGGATAATTGGATAAAGATGCGTCATAGGAGGCCACATGATTTGTCCAGTGACAGGGAGGACAAAGTGGGAGTACATTGTCATGTATGTTTCCCAGCGATGCACTCATGCATAAAGTCCTTTGGAGATCTCCTCATGAATTGAATACACGTAACTCCAAGGACACATGTAATGCCAGTCAACTACCACCGGTAACAGTTAGAGCCTGTCCAAATCGATAGAGTACTATTCATTACCATTGCTGACCTCAAACTGGGCCGCTCTTGAAAACTAGGGGCTCTAATTTTGACCTGCAAGTTATAGTCTAGCAAGTCGGTTGTTGATCTACGAACACAAAAGGTTCGTCGAGTGCACCATCTTTTTGTTTTTTATTTAACGATCCTTTTCATGATGCCCTTTCATATGATCTCGAACATACTTAGAATTGGTTTGTTCCGGGCTGGTAAGATGCAGGTGTTGAAGGACTCCCTGAGGTTGTTGACGCTTATGTCTCACTTGGGGATGGAGCAGAAGGCATGTTCGGCCCAGCATCTCGCATGTATTCCTCGTAAATAGTTGTGGGTTGCTAGGTCAAGTAAAAATAACTTCGTCCTCTCTCTCTCTCTCAAAGTGCCTCTCTGTTGTGGATCTAGATGCGGCCCACATTGCATCCTTAATCAACCTGCCTTTAAATTGTTTTTAAAAATTGCCATACAGGTGTCGGATGCAAAATCGATGATCCACTTGCCCTGCCACCTCTCTGACACCTGGCACTAGCCCCTCCAAATATTCATAGTATGAGTCAAATATAGGTACACAACACATAACATAAATATAGAAGGCAAAAGCAATCAATCGCAACTTTTGTCAGTCATAAATAATTGTCCACCCATTAGCAGTCGGGGTGTTTATATCATCAAGCAACAATTTCAAAAACTAGCTTTAAGAATCCTTATTTTCTGCATCAATCACTGCTATACCAATCAGATACATTCCATCATTCCCGTCGATGGTGATAGCATTGAGCAGGTGGCCTGGAGTCGCTCCCTTCAAGTGGCAACCATCCAAACAAGGAACCGGTCTAAAATAGTTTAGCAGACCCATCTTGCATGCAGCCAAACACATGTACATACTTTTAAATGCACTCATTTCTATTTCAACATGCACCAACTTTCTAGGATTAAACCTCTAAATTTCCTCGGCATAGGACCATATGAGCTTGTATTGCTAATTGTCATCCCCTTCGTTAATGTTTTTTGCCTCATTTCTTGCCCTTCTAGTAAGGCTGGGTGTGATGTTGACATTAAAGTTCTTCCTAACTATCTCAATTATAGAAGAAAGGTCTCAGTTGGCCTGACTTTTAAATTTGTCCAAGTAATGCGCTGCCACCCATTTCGCAAAGGCATTGAGGCTTTCCATCTTTATCGAGCAAGTGTGAACGTCGTTGTAGCACTTTATTTGAAACATCATTTCACCTTGCATTTTTTAGGCATGCATCCCCACGTGCATCCTTCATAGCAGGCAGCCCACAACTAATGAGCATCACTATGGTGAATTTTATCCCGTACCCATTCTTCAACGCATGATCGACAATTTCTTCTCCAATTTTATTCAATGAACTATACTTCTTGCCAAGACCCAGACCAACGAACATGGATTCTGCTTTTGGTGGGCATCTAGGCCTACTCTCTTAGCTATGTCCATGTCTTCATTACTACTCGATTTACATAATGAACAGAGCTCCTCCTCAACTTCCTTGAGTAGAGTTGTTGAGATGAAATGTAACACTATAGTAGCTTTCTCTCCAACTGCATGTACCTCATTGCCGAAAAATGTGGACATCGGCCCCACTTCAACTTGACAGTTAATAACAAATTCCTCAACACTCCAATACGCCATTTGGTGTTCAACAAATGCTTCAAATTTGCAAAAATACAGTTCACTTCAGCTCTTAGAAATCTCTAAGGTTTGCTAATCGCTGACAAAATCTCTCAGAAAATTGGGAGTGTACTGTGAATTTGTACAAGGCGGACAAGGTATGATGAACCGCAGTGGATCAGTATTAAACCTCCTTGGTTTATAGTCAACCAGCGGTGACATAGTATAAAACTACCGCGGTTTATTGTCAATCCGCGATTGGTTGTATATGATCTACAGTGGAGCATCAATATTAGAAGGTTATTTTTTTAAAAAAATATCGACCCGTAGCTGATTAGTAGATAAACCGTCGTGCCTCGACATTAAAGTGTTTAACGGCAAACGTGATATCGATGTAAGCGGTGACTTTTTTCCATAGTTTAGTGGTTAATTTGTGTGGCATCCCACCCTGTGAAGGCCAGGAAAGGCCCAGGTGTGGGTCCGGCCCATATCAAGAGGGCACAATCTCACATCACTTGGGAGAGTAGAAAATATTTGGTTTATAAGCACGGTTCCCCTCCCTACCTAGTACAACGCATTTTGGGCTAACCCCAAGAACAAAACCATGCGGGCTTCTGCCCAAAGTGAGCAATATCGTACTGGGAGCACCGGGGATGTTACAAATGGTATCAGAGTGAAATCCCACTGGAAGTGTGGCCGAGTCGGGTTCCCAAGGGGGGAAGAATGTGGCATCCCACCCTATGAAGGTTAGGAAAGGCACAGGTGTGGGTCAGGCCCATATCAGGGGGGCACAATCCCACATCGCTTGGGAGAGTAGAAAATGCATGATTTATAAGCATAGTTTCCCTCCCTACCTAGTACAACGTTTTTTGGGCTAACCCCAAGAACAAAACCATGCGGGCTTCGACCCAAAGCAGACAATATTGTACTGGGAGCACTGAAGACGTTACAATTTATTAGCAAAAAAAATTTAGTGGTTGACTTGTGATTGATTGCAAAGAACTATGGTTGGTTTGTCATTTTCCTTGAAAGGAAAAGAATAATAAAATAAAGAGAAAAGAAAATTGAAAATGAAAGGAAGAAATAGAAGAGAAACTCGTGGCTGGAGTTTGAGAAAGAGGAATAGAAAATGAAAGAGTTGGAATAAAAAGGAAAAAGAGTTTTAAAGTAAGAGAAAGAATAAAAGAAAGAGAAGGGTTAAAGTGAAGAGAAGAGTAAATATAAAGCGACACAGAAGCAGTAGCCCGCGGTAGTTTTTGAGAAAGGGAGAAAAAAATAGAAGAAGGCCAAACTTCTCCTCATCATTTTTCTTCGGCTGAGAGGAGGTTTGCGAGTGTGAGGGAGGCGACACCATTTGAACTTAGACCGCAGGAGAGTTGGGTCTCCCGGAGGCGAATTTGTTCAAGCGGCCTATTTTGTGCCCTAACCCGTGTGTATAAGATCGGGACTTGGCCAAATGGAGAACTACGACAGGGAACGTTTCAAAGGGCGGAATTCTTTGGACAATGGAGGGCTCCCATTTCTTTAGTTAAGGTGAGGATATCATGCCCTAGATTGAATGATTTCAGCATTGTTGCTATTTGTTGGAAATGTTGATAATATGCCCTGTTTTGCTGCAATTTTTATGATTTAGAGTCTGATTCTTGTTTTGGTTCTGCAGTAAGTCATTGTGAGAAATATTATTCTGCTAAAAATGATTATGTTCTTTGGGATTGGTCTTATGTTGTTGTTAGAACACTCTCGGGTCATTGATGGACTTGAGGATTTTAGTTTCGTTTACGATTCTGCTTTGCATTTCTGCATTGAGTGATGGGTTTATGAATGCTATTGTGTTTTGTTTGATAACCTGAGGCCTAGTTGATGTGCCTATTAAAATGCTATCTGAATTGATGATTCTAAATTTAAGGAAAAGACCCGAGAGTGAAATTTTGTTGTGATGGTTTTGGTCCTTGTTATGCTACGGTTCCGACATTCAAACCAAGGAGTTGTGTCCTGTTTTGGTTACCAATTTCACTGAGTTATTTGAGGATATTTAGTTGTGGTTGTTCGAGTAAATGTTGAAACTGTTTTGTTACAGTTTTACTATTGAGCACTGTTTTGGGTTTCTTTTGTTGTCTTTGATAAAATTCACAAGGAAATGTTCTGTTTGTGGCATATAGTTTGTGCTCGCTGTTTTCAAGAAGGATGTTAAGGATCTGTTAATTTGTCGGTTGAAATTCTATTCAAATAAAGAAACTGTTGTAGATTTTTCCTTAGTGTTGTTATGTGGGAACTACGCTGAGAATTATGTTCCCCAGAGGTGTTCGACTTTGTAAACTATGGTGGTGATAATAAGTGGTGTATTAGTAGACGTTGAGAATAGTTCTGGTATAAGATTTTTCCACATAGTCTTCGGGATTTCATTTAAGTGATTTTTCCTCATGTTTGACATGTTGTAGGCTCAAACGAGCTCAAGGACTTCGAGTCGGTACCTACAGTTGCTGCTCCTTCGAATACAAGAATAGACCGTTGTCGAGATAGGGAATTTATATTCAGTTGTTTTGCACTGCATTGCATACTTTTGAAAATTGTATTTTGTGGAATACCATATATGAAAAACTTAACAAGGACTGTTCGACAATATGTCAGCTTTTTATATTACGTATGTATGAGAGTTTTACACATTAACTTTCATGCACTTGATTTCATGGTATGTATTATTGGATTTTGTTTGGGGCGATGAATCCTCATAATATTTTGGACGGTTTCAGTGTCAAAGTATTAGGAGGCTATCCTTGGTACATCTCCTACTGTGTGGAGATGGTTGTTTGTGCGCTGTGTAAAAGATGAGATTAGGAAGGTGATGATGCTTTCTTGGGTTTCGAATCCCTAAAACTTATTAGGGTGTACATACAGTCTATGTCGTCATAGAGCATGCTCGCCGACAACCTGGCTGACAAGCCGGGTCTACAGACTGCCGTCATTTATCTTCCTCAACATTCATGAGGTGCTACCCGAAAACGGTCGCTGCCTTTCTATGTGATTGTTCGGAGGAGTTTCTGAGTATTCCTCTATTTTCACGGATTACGATTTTTATGATAAAGTTACGACAAGAGTATTTGTTGTCTATGTATACAGTCATGTTTTCTTGACGTCTCGTCAGGGGCTTTTAGGGCCAAATTTTCTTAAAAGATAAAATGCATTTCAAATGTTTTGAAAAACATGCATATTTCCCCAAAACTTATGGTTATTATGAAAATAGTCAAACAAGTTTTACACACCCATAGTATTTAGTATAAGTTTCTTACTAAGCAAGTCACTCACCCCACGACCCCCACCACTCCAGGTAAAGAGAAGAGTAATTGAGCTTACACAGATTTTTATTGAAGACTCTGTTCTATTTATTCTATTTTTTTTCCTAGTTGAACCTTTGTTTTATGGTAAGCAAGTTGTTGGATGATTGTAAAAATATTTAATTTGGATGCTGGGTAATTCTAGATTGTATGCACAGTATTTATTTGGACTTTTAAATTTATTAATTCAGCATTATTAATTATTCTTACAATCACTATATGGACCGAGGCCCATGACAAGTGGGTTACGGCTGGTATTATACAAGTCTTTCGCAATTATTTAACAAGCCTTGTGTTGGGCGATTGGGTCCTCTACGAGGGTTGGGTCATTTGGTCCAGCATTTCTGTCCGGCCCACCTCTGGGTCGTGACATAAATTTTTGGCATCAGAGCTTAAGGTTCAATAATTTTCAAATAGTGATTGCTTGAGGAATATAGCAGTGAAAAGTTTGGACGAAGTTTTCTGTGCATAGAAAGCTTCTAACCAAGTGTGTTCCTTTCTCTAAATTTTGAAAATGTCGTTGAGAAGAACATCTCATGGCCGACTGCAAGACAGTGGTCGTTGATCCCATTGCAGCATTGATGTAGGCTCTGCGAAACATGACTAGGAGTAACAGTTCTTCATAAGAACCTGGTATGACAAGGATGACGTATTTACGAGAGTTTCCTAGATTGAACCAGCCCATGTTTGAGGGTGGGGCAAACGCAATAGGAGCAAAGAATTGGCTCCTGAAATTGGAGATGAATTTCTAGGTACTCCAAATTCCAGAAGAGTTCAAAGTGGGGATTACCACTCATTACATGGAGAAGTTGGCGTCCAGCTGGTGGAACGCCATGAGATCTAGTTACGATGTCCAGTCGATGGACTGAAAAGATTTTACCAAAGTATTTAGGGTGCAATATAGTAGCTGTAGCCATTATGAGTCTATGACTAGAGCCTTTCGTGAGTTGATTCTGCGTCAACGGTATGTGGAGGAGATGAAATCTCTGTTGATGCTCAGTACTCCTCTGGATGTCCAAAGTGGAGTAGAATCTAAGTACGGAGCAGTCTGCGTAGTGATCAATGACTGCAAGTTTTCTGCAAACCTGGTTATTTTACCCATGAGTCAGTTTGATGTGATTCTAGATATTGACTAGCTAAGGAAGTACCGAGTGATTGTAGAATGTCATCTAAAAAAGGTAACAGTTATCGCGAAGGATGGACGGGTTGTTGTCTACCAAGGTGGCCCTAGTATGGTGACAACTAACCCTATCTTCTGGGTTTGTCTGGTGGGCGCAGTGGACTTGAGCAGTATGGGAATCTTTGGTCGGTTGACAGTGATGGCGAGACCGCTGGTCAGGATATGGATATCTCGATAGTGAGAGAGTTTCTAGACATGTTTCCTGATGAGTTGCCAGGGTTGCCTCCGGACCGAGAGCTTGAGTTCTGCATTAACCTAGTTTTAGGCACTACACCAGTTTCTACTCTTGCATATATAATGGTTTCGGCAGAGTTGAATGGAATGAGGAAACACTTGAAAGAATTGAGGGAAAGTGGATTTATCCAGGAGGGTGCTCCCGTGTTATTTGCAAAGAAAGCCGATGAAACTTTGAAGTTTTGTATCGATTACTAGAAATAAAATCGAGTTACTGTGAAGAACAAGTATCCTTTGCCTAGGATTGATCACTTGTTTGACCAGCTTGGTGGTTCATAGTATTTTTCAAAGATTTGACTTAAGGTCTAGGTACCATCATATGAGAATATGTGAAGAAGATAACTCAAAAATAGCTTTTCGAATGAGGTATGGACATTTTGAGTTTCTAGTCTTATCTTTTGGTTTGACAAATGCTCCAGTAGCATTTATGGATCTAATTGACTAAGTCTTCAGGCCGTGCTTGGATCAATTTGTCGTGGTTTTTATAGATGACATTCTAGTGTATTCTAGATCTTGGAGTAAGCATAAGAAGCATCTCAGAGTTGTATTGCACACTCTAAGGGATCACCAGTTATACGCTAAGAGGAGCAAGTGTGACTTCTAGATGGCAGTGGTCAAATTTTTGTGACACGTAGTTTCATGTGAGGGAATTTCAGTTGATATAGCAAAAAATTGAGGCAATTATGAAGTGGCAGTCTCTAAGGAATATGATCAAGATCTATAGTTTCCTTGATCTTGCCGGTTAATATCAATGGTTTTTTTAGAGTTTTTCCTCATTAGCCACACCATTGACTCAGTTGACAAGGAAAGAGGTGTGATTCTAGTGGAATGACAAGTGTCATAATGCCTTCGAGGAATTAAAATGTAGATTGACGAGTGCACCGAATATGACAGTATCTGACAGCAGACATACTTATGTAATATACATTGATGCATCAAGAGTTGGCCTTGGATGCATGCTTATGTAGCAGGGGAAAGTAGTTGCTTATGCATCAAAGTAGTTGAAGCCCCATGAACAAAATTATCCGACTTATGACTTGGATTTGGCAGTCATAATTTTTGCTCTGAAGATTTGGAGAAGCTACTTATACAGCGTGAATTCCCAAGTATACTGTAACGAACCGGGTTTTCATCACTTTTTGAAAATGCGTTAAAATTCGAGAAAACGTGTCATAGTATGTCTAATTCAAACCGCTACCAACCGTTCGTAAAACTCATTATAAAACTCGTTTATTTAATAGAAAATGCGGAAGCGTTATAAATAAAATCGCTTATTTAAAATACTGCGGAAGCGTAAATAAATTTCATTTATTAAAGAAATACTAAACATATTAGATACACTTTTGATAACAATTTAGGAAACTCTTAATTAAATTACAAACCATTTATCTCTTATTGTTCATAGTCTGGCCAACCGCAACCTTGCGCGTACAAATCTCTTATCCACTGCTTCTAATCTGACGCTCTCTTCTCCTACGGGTACCTACACCACGAGTAAACTGTAAGCCTAAAAAGACTTAGTAAGGAATGGGTTAACAATTAAAAAAATAGAATGTAAATAACTAAAACAATTCTAGATTATTAATAAGGAGTTTACACCATATACAAAAGGCAATTGCAATAAAGAGACCTACTAATATCAAGGAAATATGAAATGTCACGAAGCTAATGAAATCTATAGAATACCAATTAATCTACTCTATTAATCGTCAAGGAAATATGGCAGGGAATCAATTAATATCTACAAATAACCAAACTAACGAAACGAGCAGAGCTATTAACAAAGCAACCATCAACTAATCCTAAAACTAACAGAGAGCTAACAACAATTAATAACAAAGCATACAAGTGATCTTACAGAGTATCAACCAGAAATAACAGAGCATTCAAGCATAAAACCTATAGAGCAACGTGATGATCAACACTAAGTAACTATCATATAACAATCCAGAGAACTAACACACAATTCATCAACAGAGAAATCACTAATAGGTTCATCCAACAGAGAATTCACAAACAGGTTCATCCAACAGAGAATTCAAACAGATTCATCCAACAAAGAATTCACAAACAGAGAACAGAAATCAACCAACCATACTCAACGCACGCACACATACTCGTGGGTAGGGCTTAGACGGCCAGACACTACCCAATCCTTACCAAAAATGAAGACACCACGCAGGGACAACAACTCCCTTCCACGCAGCAACAGTTGCTCTGGCAAAGACAACGGCTGGACAGCAGCTTCACAAGCACCAACAACACACACAACAGTAGCAGCACTCCACACAAGCACACACCTTAGCCACCAAAAGAACCAGAGAGCATCTAGCACACCCAATGCCTCCTGCGCGAGAAGACCAGCCCCTGCATCCTGTCGATTCCACTCCTGCCAACACCTCCAGCCAACAACCGGTCATCAAAACGTGAAGGAGAGAAAGAATCGGCTACCATACCTCGAACCGACGCCGAAAAATGCCCATCGGAACTCCCGATCCGTCCTGCAGAAATCGGCCAAACTGTTCCCTAGCTCCGCATAGTTCGCGCCCACAAATGCGGCTTGCTAAGACACCAGACAGCATCACAGCAGCCATCCCGCACTGTCGTCGTCGTCGCCTGATCGTCGTTCGCCCTTGGCAACGTCCCCCATGAACTCCCTCTCGCCTCCCGTCTCTTGCTCCCGTCTCACTCTCTGCCCGAGAAACAAACAAACACAGGAATGGCCGAAGGCCATTCCATGTTTTGACATGTTGAACTGGTTCAATTCTTGCTGAACCGGTTCAGCATATTGTGAAATCAAGAAATTTTCAACAGAGTAAATTTCAAGTGTATATTTTTTGCGTCAAAATCGGTAATAATGTTGAAGAGTTGACTCGAAATTGTTATGTAGTAACCACGTGTGAAATTTTGGTTAATGGGTCAAATTGGTGGAATTAGAAATTTTTGAACGGAAAATTTATTTAAGAAATGGAATCTATGAATTTGTTTAGATCGGAAAACATCGTTGGAAGATGTGTGGAATAAGACTAAAGTTGGACGCCGAGTAGTTAACGTGCTATGTATATTTAAATTGTATATTCATTTGTATATTAAAGAATGAGTTGGAAAATAAGAAAAATAAAAGGATTAAAGAATTAAATAAAGTAAGAAGGAGGAGGATATAAGTTAAAAATGAAGGATGAAAAGTGAAGGGTGCCCACTGCAATTTGTGAAAAAAATAAAGAGAGGGAAGTGGAGAAGCAGACCCACGAATTAAAATTTTCAAAAAGGGGGAAATAGGTCTATTTCTTCATTTTGTCCCTGCTTCCTTTGCAAAGGGGAGAGACGGTGATGGACGATTCGCAGGAGAAAAGGGACGATCGACTCTTGGTAGGCGATTCCGACCGAAGACAGGTGCTGGTAGTCCAGCATTTTCAAGCACGGCAGTTGTGTACTCTGTCCGAGCGGGAACCAGCGACGATGGGTGAGCAGACGGCTCCGATCGTGGGGGTTCGCCTGAGGATTTCTTCTCCGATTATGAGACTCTGGTGAGTAAATGTCAGTTTAGCTCAAGTTTCAGTTTCAATCTTGGATTTGGTTGAGTTTACATCATGGATTCGGACAATTTTGGATGTAGGAGACCGAGCAGCGAAGGGAAGGAGCATTCGGGGTCCCCATTCTTCGATTTTGGTAAGAAAATGTCCAATGCTTGCTGTGATTTTTGGTTAATCTCATTTTGCTCAGATTCTGTTTATTTTGAATTGGGCGTTTTGCTGAATGGATATCTAGTTCAATATTTCCAGTTTAGTTGTGAATGTTAGCTGCAAACTGTTAAGAAAATACTGGAGGTTGATTGAACTGGTTGATTCTAGAGGAGGGGGTGATGACTAGAGTGTCAATGGGTTTACGAATGTAGTCATGTTTTGTTGGATAACCCAAGGACTAGTGATACTGTTTGATAAAATGTATGGCGGTGTGATTTTATGAATTGAGGTCTAAGTTGCTGTGACTGTTTCGAGTTTAGGAAACTATGAGTTGATGCATAAATTTGATGAAAGGGCCGAGAAGATTATTCTTATATTATGATGGTTATGGAGTAGTGGTTGAGGATTAACTAATAAGTTGAGGATTAAATAATAGTGGAGTTCGAACTATTCTATTGGTTATTATTTTTGGGACACTTTTGAGTTTTTGGTTGACTTGAAGAAATTATTTGATTAAGTTGTTATAGGTTGAAGGCTTGATAAATTGGTTGATGCATAGGGTGAGGATTTGATAAATTAAAAGGAAGAAGATTTGAGGGGATTGTGTCGTGTAATAGTAGATGAGTCAAAATCTTGTTTTGGTAATTAAGTATAGACGTTGAGTTTAGTCTCGAGATGGGACCATCTCAGTTCTTCTTGAGACGTATTTTGAGATTTGTTCTCTTTATAATTGACATATTGTAGGCTTGGACGAGTTTGAAGACATCGAGCCGACACCCGAGATAGTTTCTCCTTCGCGTACGAGGAAGGACCGCCACCGAGGTAGGGGCTTTATACTTAGTTGCTTGCATCGCATTGCATAGTTTTCAAAATAAAACCCTATTTTGTGGAATACCATACATGAAAAACTTGACGGGGACTGTTCGACTGCACATCAGTTTTTTTTTTATATTATGTATGTACGAAAGTTTTACACGTTTACTTTCGTGCATCTGATTTCATTGTGTGATATACTGGATACTATTATGGAATTGATAGATCCTCTTGGCACTTTGAACGGTCTGGGCATTAAAGTATCAGGAGGCTATCCCCGGTACATCTCCTACTGCGTGGAGATGGTTTGTTTGCGCGCTGTGTGAAAAACCTGATCAGGGTATATCACAGGTGTGTCGTTGACGGAATTTGCTCATGACACCCTAGAATCACAGGTGTGTTGTTGACGGAATTTTCTCATGACACCCCGGAAGACGGGTCGGGTCTACGGACCCCCGTCATTTGTATATATATATCACGGGCGAGTCGTTGACGAAATTTGCTCATGACTCCCCAGAAGACGGGTCAAGTCTACAGACCGCCGTCATTTTTCTTCCTCCTGACTCATGAGGTGTTACTTGCGCTAAAGGCCGCCTTTATGTGTATTTGTTCGGAGGAATCCATGAGTGACCTTCCTTTTTCATGGACTACGATTTCCGGTATAAAAAATGACGAGAGTATTTTAACATATAGTTGTCTATGTATACAACCATGTTTTCTTAATATCTCCTCGGAGGCCTTCGAGCCTGATTTCCTTGAGACGAAAAGGATTTAAATATTTTTATTAAAATATGCATGATTCCGCAAAACTCATGGTTTTCAAGAAAAGGTAAAACAAGTTTTACACATGCATAGTATTTAGTATAAATTCCATATTGAGCTAGTCACTCACCCCAATCGACTTATTTTTCTCAGGTAAAGAGAAGATTAATTAAACCTGAGTGAGATTCATAGTAGGGACTTTATTCTATTTCATAGGTTTCATCTTGTTAAACTTTTATTTATCGTTTAGAAATATTCGGGATGATTGTATAATCTTTAGTTTGGATGACTGTAGAAATACCAAACTCGGTTGTTGGATTTTTCGGATTAGATGAACAGTATTTATTTGGACTTTAAGGTTTACTGTTTTCGCATTATTTATTATTCTCAAAATCACTATATGGACCGTGATTCATCACAAATGGGTCACCTCCGAGTATTTATACAAGTCTTCCACAATAATTTAATTAGCCTTGGGCTGGGCGACCGGGTCTTCTACGAAGACCAGATCGTTTGGCCCTGCGTTTCTGTTCGGCCCCCTTCCGGGTCGTGACACATATACCTCCACTTCTCCTACAATTTCTTCATTAATTAATCCACTTAATTTTAAATATCATTTCAACTAAATCCTTTACTAATTAAATTTAATTTATTAAATTTAATCCAATCTATTAATTAGATTTAAAATACCCTAAAATTGATTTAATTTAGCAAATTAAATGCAATTTATTCTTTAATGTAAAAGAATTAAATTAATCTCAAGCATTATAATTTAAATTCATTAAATTAATATTTATTTTAATTACATAAATTCCCATAATTTAAATCTAACGAATATGTCTTGTAATATCTCAATAATTAAAAATATCGGGGTATTACATATACTCTAATCATAAGTATAACACCCGGATAAATTCCTCCATAAATGTAATGTAACACCCTGACTTTTTAAATTGGATAATTATTGAGATATTACTAAGGACATCTTCAGAGCATTAAGTCTAGGGGTATTTTCGTTACATTTTCCTCGTATACGCGATATAAGTAAATGATAGGATAATTAGGATACTACATTGGGTATTTATACGTGTCATTTTATGACACGTATTTGTGGAGAAAGTGTTATGGGATGGGAGTTAAGTAGGAAAAAGGTTAGGGAAAGTTGTCAGGGCGTTTTCGGACTCCTGCGGACGAGTCATGTCTTCCGCAAATGTTTAGAGCGCTGTCTCGTGTATGCGGATGACTCAGGACGTGATTTCACGTCCTGACTTCTCTGTATCGCGGACTTTTGGATGAGTCCGAACGTATGCGGACGAGGATGGTTGTGTCCGCATTGAATCTGTCCAATTCCTGGACACTTCCGGACAATTCCGGAGCAGCGCAGACATGGATTAGCCTCATCCGATTCGACTCTATCCTAATTCTGGACACTTGCGGACACGTGCGGATGCCTCATGCGGACGCCAAAATGCGTCCGAATGTCATTGCGAATGGTACGGATGAGAGTGGGGGTGCCATTTCTCGTCCGTGACCACAATTTTGCCTACGAAACTTTACACTTACGAACGCGTGAGGATGCTTTTGCGGATGCCAAAACGCATCCAAATGTCATTTGCGGGCGGTACGAAATGGGCGGGGATGCCATTTCTCGTCCGGAAGTGATTTTTTCCTTAGGGACTTTACTCATGCGGACGAATGTGGACGAGACCAATGCGTCTGCACTCGTCCAAATTAGCCTAGACCTACGAATAAATTAGGATTAAAATGATGGAAAATTTTATGGTAGCCATGATTCCAGACATGAATTGACTCTCCCCCACCCTCCATCATAGGACGCCGCCCTTCTCTGCCCTATGCGTACCTTTTGCCTCCTCTCCCAGGTATAAGCTTCCCTTTCTCTTTCTTCAGTCCAGCATTTTTCTCCTTTCCCTTCTGTGAGAGAAGTGGTTTCCAAAGAGAAAGTGAGTGACCATGAGAGTGAGGGTCCGAGAGAGAGCTTCTGAGTGACAAGGAATTGAGTGCTAAGTGTGATACGTGAGGAGCTTGGAGCTGTTGTGTGTGGAGTGCTGCTTGTGAGCTGAGGAATCGTGAGCTGTGGAGTGATGTCCCTGCTCTATGTCTTCGTTAGTGGTAAGGAAATACGGGTGTCTTGGCCATGTGGAGGCCCTACACCGCAGGTAGTGTGCGTGAGTTTTGTGTTAATGTCCCTAAAATGCTTATTGCTAGTTGTTGATTAGTTGATTGTTAGTCGGTTGTTAGGTGATAATTCCTTGAATGAATTGTTGTGGTTATTTCCCTTGTTGATGCTATGTAGATAGTTCAATTGTTGCCTGTTAGTTGTTCTCTTTACTGGCGTGGATTTCCTTTGATGATAGTGTAGCTTTCCTTGATTTCTAGTTTATTTCCCTTACTGTGAATGTGTCACTTGATAGAGATAAATGTTGTGATAAATGCTTGGAATGTGATGAATGCTACGAGAATGATGAATGAGCTAAGAATTTCTTGACGATGATTTTATTCACTGCTTTACTCATTATAGTTTTACATTTAGTTAACATTGTCCTGCTGTGTTTAGTTTAAATCCCTCTGTGATAAGTATAAACTATCAATTCCTTCACTCAACATATATATCGCTCTGCCATTTTATATATTGTTCTGCCATCACCGTCGTTTGATATCTATATGTTAACAAAACTCTAGGTTAAGCAACTAGATTAGCATGTTAAATTAATTAGCACTTTATAACTAACTTAGTTAATCTAAGCATGACAATAATTTGATTGTCTAAACATGTGAACTAACTAACTTGTCTAATTAACTGATTAGCGATAATCAATTAGAATATGATTAGGTAAGTGTTGTTATATCTCGAGCATGTAAATTGACTAAAAAGTAACTAACTAGCATGTTAATTAATTAACTAGCATGTTCAAATTGATTAACTAGTATGTTTAATTTAACGAACTAGCATGTTTAATTAGCTCACTAGCATGTTTAATTAGCTGGTTTAAATAAATTAGCAGCATGTTAATTAACTAGAGCAAATAATTAGACGTTGAGCATGCAATTAACTAGAGTGAATTAACTAGTAATTAACTAGACTTGAACATGACTAGTCGAGTACGTTTAATTAACTAGCTATGCATGTTAATTCATTTAAACTCTTAAATGCATGTTTAATTAACTAACCAGAACAAAAACATGCTTAAATCATCTAGGGTAATAATTGTAATCCTTTTGTGAGCATGTAATCGTCTCGAGCATGTAATTAACTAGAATAATAAACTAGACTATTAATTATAGCATGTACAATTAATTAGAATAAAACCATGTTTAATCAACTAGAATAAGAATTTTCAATTTACAAGCATGTTTCCGTTATTCATTGTATTCTTTGTGTTCATTGTAAATTATAAACCTAAGTATGTTAATCAAGTGAAACACCTGACTAGAATAATAAACGTAATTAACTCTTGAGCATGTAAATTACCTAGGATAACTAATTAGAATAATCACCTAGAATAATGAACGTAGGAAGCATGTAAAATGACTAGGAAATTAACTAGGATAACTAACATGTTAATTAATAGTATGTTTCAATTATGATTGTGTTATATTAATTCTAACATGTTTTCCTTGTTTTAATTCATTGTATATTGTTCTGATATGGATGTTAGATTTCTGCATCCCCTTATTGAGTGTGTTCATTTTTGACTTCCTTATGTGCTTCGCTGCTTATAATTCCATATTTCAATTACTCTCTAGTGTGTGCTTTCAATTTCTGTATTCATTATATTCGCAATTTCAATTACAATTACTTTTATTTCAATGCGCACTTCAATTATTGTTAATGTTACGTTATATGCAACATACATCATGCTAGGTTGAGAATGTATGATCATGCATCATGTTAATTGAAATCAATAGGGAGTGTCATCTTGGGGTGGTACTCACACATACATAAGTGAGGTAAAATGTTAAGAAAATGAATGAAAAATGGGGAGTTTGGGGCTGGTGGGTAGTCGGGTCTAGTCTGGCAGCTAAGCACAGCCCCAACCTTGACGGGAACGAGACCTAATATGCACCTAGGAGGCTAGTCTGATCAACTATACCACCCCATACGTGTCCTCCAATCTCCCGCTTGATGTACGAGTAATAAACAAATAGACTAATGTAAAGTAATTAACAAACTAATGGCTTAATGAAATGATTGGTTTGGGTGGCCCCCATTCCAAAATGGACTAAAGAGTGGCATTTCACGTTGCATTAAACCTTTTTCCTTACTAAGTCTTTGGGCTTACAGTTTACTTGTAGTGTAGGTGTAGGTACTTGTATGTGAAAACGACGAACAGATAATAAGCAGATAATAAATAGAGAATAAAGCAAGGGATGAAGGATTTGCACACGCGAGGGAGCCCGTGACTGGATAGGCATAAAAGAGCAAAATAAGGAACGGTTGTAATTGAATTAAGTTTCATTAAATTGTATTCAATTGTTTAGTTCTTCATTAAATTATTTACACTTCCGCAATGTTTTAAAAATAATAATTTCATAACGCTTCAACACTGTATGTATTTGAATTTCATAACAAATTTAACGAAGGGTTAGTAGTGGTCCGGTTAGCGTCGCACTCTGATCTGTTTTAAAAGCCATTTCAATGGTCTTAACAAAATTTTAAATTTTCACACATTTTAAAAGGATTTACGAAAAACTAGGTCATTACATGTAATATAAAGAATTTTGTAAAATATACATTTTTATAACGGGAATGCATTCCGTAATAATGTATCGTACATTAACGTGATAATTGTGGAAAATGGGGTGTAAACTAATAAGGGATTTATGATGAGTGAAAAGAATATATGTATAAATATATATACATGTTTTAAAGGATTAAAATGTAAGGTGGAGGAGAGAAAAGAGAAAGGTTGAGAAAATAAAAATAAAATTGGATTTTGTTGAACCAGTTGATACAGCGGACTACATTGCGATTGCATGAAATCCAGTGGTACCGGTCAATTGTGCATATCGACCGAGAATTTTTGGTCGACTGTGCATGTCGGCCGGTGTCACGCAAATTTGCGTGAATGATTGTTGACATTATATCGGTCGACTGTGGGTGTTGACCGGGAATCGACCACTTCTACATACTTTGCCGAATGTCTAGTTTTCTTCCCGTGGCAATTTTAAGTTTTACCTGATAGATTTTCCCTCGATACTCCCAAAACAATATGTGGCAATCATTTATTGGACCACCTCAACGTGGTTGGTGAGATGTCCATCAAAGAAGGCTTCTCAAGGAAGCTTCTTCTCTGCTATATGATGAAAGATAGTGTGGAGGCTGAAGGCATTCGGTTATAGAGAAGAGAGAACGTGAGAGCAGAAGGAGAGAAAGTGAGCGAGAGAAGAGAGAACGTGAGAGCAGAAGAAGAGAAAGAGAGTGAGAAAAGAGAGAAAATGTGAGACAGAAAGAGAAAGGAGAGGAAGAGTCTTTAGAAAGAGAAAGGAGAGGAAGAGTCTTTGACAGAGAGTGTGGGAGCGAAAGTGAAGGAGCTGTTGTCTTGGATTTCTTGTAGAGAACGTACGCTGCCTGTTGGTGAGGAGGATTTTGGCTGTGAGGAAACTTCAAGTGAGGTAAGGAGTAGGCAGGTCATGGTCAGAGGAGGCCTACACCACAAAGCAGAGTCTGTTTTATTAACTAAAAATAATATTCTGTGAATGGTTGAATGTTACTTTCACTTGGTTTAGCCCATGCTAATTATGCATAATCTGTAAGTTGTGTGATGTTACTTTCTAGTTAGTAATTCATGGATATTAACTATTAGTTTAACTCTTAGTAGCCTAGTTTGCTCTCGGTTGTTAGTAGACACTCTATTGCTTTGGACTTAATCGTTTCTAGTATAGCTAATTGTCTTGATAAATGCCTCTGCTGAGTTTAATTCCCTGTTACTTAAAGAGTCATGCATTTGATTATTTATTCAAGTTGTATTACTTTGATGGTATGAGATGTTGCAGTTCTGCTTTTATTGGATTGTTTGTTGTTAGACTCTATGCAGTTAGTTCATTACTCTTAATATAAAAGAGGTTGAAAATGATACAATATAAAGTTTGAAAAGAAATAATGGTTAATAGAAAGAAAGATTGGAAAATGATGATTTAATCCCTGTTGTACCTACTCTATTGCTCGATGATATCAATCACTATAGTTTTGTTAGTTATATGCTTTGTTGTCGATAGACTATGTATCCTGCCTGCTATTACCTGTTGCTCCCATGTTCTATATTGCCATATTGCTGTGATTAATATTGCATTGCATTGACATGCATCGTGATTAGAAATAAATAGGAATACCATAAGGTGGGTATTCACATGCATTGCTCGGGAGAGATTAGCTTAATGAATATAGAGGGGACTTAAGGGTTTGGGAGCTAGTTCGAAACTAACTAGGAGACTTGAGGTTTTGAACCCTTCCCTTGTCGAGATACGAGAGCCTGTCTCCTGAGGATTAGTTTCTAACTAAGAAATATACTCCTTGTGAAAAATATTCTCAATGTCTCAGCTCAATATATGACATAATCAAACATATGCATGCATCATACTGCATCTTACTCCTTGCTGAGCATTAGGTTCACAGTTTGCTTATGGTGTAGATGATGTACATGATACTAGCTATCTACCTGAGGAGGGAGTAGTTTAGGATGAGCACTTGGGTTACCCAGCGGATTTGACCTGAGAGGTTATAGTTCACAGGAAGTAAAACTTATGTTTTGAAAAACGCTAAATATTTTGTTTAACAATAGACTCTTGTTTAAAATGTTAAAACCATATTTTGAAGTTATTATTGATTTCCACTTAACCACTCTGATTTATTTTCGTCTTGTGTGTTTTGAATGAATTAAAAAAATATAATTAAAGAAAAATTTTGTACGGCAAAGAAAAAGATAAGATTAGGTAACGCGGTGCATTACAATAAGAGACTGGAGAATCTTTTTACTCAACGGGACCTAAATTTGAGACAACGCAGGTGGATGGAGTATTTAGAGGATTATTACTTCAGCCTAGAATATCACCCTGGTAAGGCTAATGTAGTGGCTGATGCTCTGAGTCAGAATCCTCAGGGATCACTCGCTTGTCTGGTTCTCGATGAGTGGAAACGACCTATGGTTGTTGAAGATGACAGCCTATAGTACTATGGGACAGACGATATGGCTTGTGCGTATAATGTGATTGATACTCCGTCCTTGCTTTAGAAGACCAATTAGTTACAGCAACAGGCAGGGTTGAACAGCTGGGTAATGGAGAACAACTTGATGGTTGAGAAATCAATGTTGAGGGAACTATTCTCTATTGGGGCAGGGTGGCAGTTCCCGATATCCAGGATAATCCTCTTTTATAAGAATCCTTACAATAATCTCTTTCTTTCTTATCACCGAAAGATGAAAAGTGATATTCTAGACTTAGACTTAAATGTAGACTTCATCATTATGTCTACCAACCAATCACTTTTCATTCTCCTATAAATTCTAAATCATCAAGATCTCAAAATTATACAATCAATCCATTGAAAAAGCCGTTTTGGAAGAATGAAGATTTATATTCCAACTTCTCGCATATCAAGTATCGCAATCTACATGAGTGATGAAGAAATAATCAATTTATTATCAAATCCCAATGATCTCATCGACTACTCTCTAGCTCCAAGTGAAGAACAACAGCAGTATTTCTGTGAATATCTTCACATCAAGAAAAAATATGATCTTGTTTATCAGCATTTAGGACCGGAAATTTATCTTAGTCCTAAGGCTCAAAGACAAGCCAAACAAATCAGAATATCAGTATTTGATCTCAGTGATATTCATCCTATTCTCTACATAAATCTAAGTGTATATACAAACTGTCTTATTACCATGGCCATCAGACAAAATAAATGGCATAGCAGAGGAACCATTTCTAGTGTCGTCAGACGAATCATCAAAAACCAAGAAGCATTGAAACTCGATATTAAATATAAGGACTATCTATTATCCTGTCAAAGATAAGAATGGAGACAAAAACAATATGAAGAAAAGAAGAAAAGAGAATCAACAGTTTATTACAATTATGACGATCCTGAAGTCTACAATTTCTTCACAGAAAAATAAAGACAAGATGTCTATAATCAGAGAAGAATCTCTCAACAGAAGAATATCTACAATCAGAAGATATATTCCTTACGCACTATTAAGGAATATATTCTTTTTTCTATCATCTTTATCAATAATGTAATATAATTATTGTATGGGTGATTCCCACTGTTGGGAATCACTTGACTTTTACTTTTTCTTTTGTACATTAGCGCGTGTCAGGGAATTTACTCCCTTAGCTTTAGCTTTTTCTTTATGTCAAGTTTGTAATGAATATATTCCTTGTCAGGAAATATATTCTTTTCTTTTTCTTTATGTTAATGTATTTGTAAGAGTCTGTCGGGGAATATACCCCTAAGGGTCTGTAGGGAACTTGACCCTCTCCTATAAATAAGGGTATTCTCAGTTAAGAATACTCAAAGTTGAAAGCAACAGAATAGTTGGTGTAAGTCTCGCCTACGTTTCCTCTCCATTCAGCTTCAGGCTGGATGTTAAGATCCTTGAGGTAATACTCTGGAGGGATCAAAAGCTTCTATCTCTGTCTAATTTCTCTTCAATCACTAGCTTATCAGGTATTTTCGATCAGGTAACATTTATTAATGTCATAATTTAGCATCTTCTTCATCTAAAATCAATCCAATGTTTGAATCCTTTGAAGAACAAGAAAATTCAGGATATATGTTTGATGGAATTATTTCTAATCATAATATTAATAAACAAATTAGAAAATCAGATTTAACTTTAACTGAAAAACACAACTTTGATATTTCATTCTTAGATAGTATTAAACAAAAACTATCACGAAAATATTATCATACCTATTATTAATAAAGATCGAATCTATGAAAAAATCACTAAAATGAATCCCGAAGAAAGAGAAAAAAATTTCTTATATTCATTGTAGTATAATTCAAATTTTATTAAAAAGCACATTCACGGAAGGAATTGAATCTCCTATTGAATTAGAAATTAGAGATGACAGATTAATTAATCATTACGAAAGTATTATAGCAACAGGATTAGGAAATCTATCTCAAGGAAAAATTAAATTCAATATTAATGTTCAATTAGGACTAAGTCTAAGATACCACGATTTAAGTAGATTTATCACAGTACGTTACGAACTCAAACGGTCTAATTTCATGAAAATTAAAAATTTTCCATTTACAATCACATATATGATTAATTATGCTTTAACCAATAGCCATCATAGTCTATCAATTAGACAGGACGAGAAAATATTTATTGACAAATTATTTCAACCCATATTAAAACTAGAAACACCTTCGAAACGTCATTTACAAAACTCAACTAAACAAGCTTTTAGCATCGAGGATAGAATTCCTTTACGAAGTAAATCCTTCTCTGAGCAAACTAATAAATTTATTCCATATGAATTTCCTAGACATTCATTTATAAATGATATTCCAAAATCTCTTCATATAGATGAACCTGTTCCTTTAATCAAACGAATAGGAAAAGAAATACAAAAAGAAGAAGAACCATCTCTACAATCGTTAAAAATTGTAATTAGATCATTAAGTAAAAGATTACAAGATTAAAATGACTTTTGAAAAAATTATAAAACATTTCGAATATATAAATTTTCTCGATAAAACAGAAATACAGGATTTCATCAATTTTATTAACGATTATTTGAAAGATTATCCTAAAGAATTAGAAATACAACTATTAGATGATCTAGATCCTACACCAGAATCTCAAGAATATATGAGACAAGAATTCCTAGCCTTTGAATGGTTTCTATATCGATTTACAAATTTATTACAACAATTATATTCCGAATGTCCCAAATCTTTAGCAACTGCTAGATTTAATCATTTAGTCCCACTAGATGATCTAAGAAATAATATCAATATAATTAATTAATTTCGCTTACTAAATCTGGTATCAGAGCTGTGAATAGTTCTGATATCATATTATTTATATTCCGCTTATAAATCTGGTATCAAAGCTATGAATAGTTCTGGTATCATATCATTTATATTCCGCTTATAAATCTGGTATTAGAGCAATGAATAGTTCTGGTATCATATCATTTATATTCCGCTTATAAATTTGGTATCAGAGCCGTGAATAGTTATGGTATCATATCATTTATATTCTGCTGATAAATCTTGTATCAGAGCTGTGACTAGTTCTGGTATCATATCATTTATATTCTGCTTATAAATCTGATTTTTGAGAAAGGGAGAAAAAAATAGAAGAAGGGCAAACTTCTCCTCATCATTTTCCTTCGACCGAGAGGAGGTTCACGAGCGCGAGGGAGGCGACACCGTTCGAACTAACAGCAAGGGAGAGTTGGGTCGTGCAGAGGTGAATCTTTCCTAGTAGCATATTCTGTGCCCTAACCCATGTGCATAAGATTGGGACTTGGCAGAATCGAGAATTGCGACAGTGAACATTTCAAAGGGCAGAACGGTTTTGACGACGAAGGACTCCCATTTCTTCGGTTAAGGTGAGCATATCGTGCCCTTGTTTGAATGATTTTTTGCATTGTTGCTATTTGTTGGAAATGTCAATAATATGCCCTATTTTGCTGCAATTTTTTATTGTGGTTTTACCACAACTTGACCAGATGTCAACCAAGGATATAGAGAACAAGTGCTGGAGAAGTAATATTCCATTCCAAAAGTAAAGATTTACAGCCACCAAAGAGGAGTGAAGGAGTAGAGGGAGAATGAGATTTTATAGAGAAAAATAGAAAGAAGAACATAAATTTAACCAAAANAGGGCGAATGAGATTTTATAGAGAAAAATAGAAAGAAGAACATAAATTTAACCAAAAGGTTTTCCATTTTCAAACCCCCCCCCCCCCCCCCCCTGTTTCTCCTTCCTTCCTTTATTTATCCCTTCCCTAATGAATTCCACGTAGGCAATCCATGCCTAAGCAATAAGTAACTCCATGTTGGCAATCCATGTACATTGCACAAGTGTCCCATCATAACATTACGATTTAGAGTTTTATTCTTGTTTTGGTTCTGCCGTAAGTCATTGTGAGAAATCCGAGAGTGAAATTTTGTTGTGATGGTTTTGGTCCCTATTATGCTACCATTCTGACATTGAGACCGAGGACTTGTGTCCTGTTTTGGTTACCAGTTTCACTGAGTTATTTGAGGATATTTAGATGTGGTTGTTTGGGTGAATGTTGAAACTTTTTTGTTACAGTTTTACTGATGAGAACTGTTTGGGGTTTCATTTGTTGTCTTTGACAAAATTCCCTAGGAAATGTTCTATTTGTGGTATATAGTTTGTGCTCACTATTGTTTTAGTTTTAGAGAAGAATGTTGTGGATCTGTTAATTTGTGGGTTAAAGTTCTATTAAATGACGAATCTGTTGTAGATTCTTTTCTTAGTGTTGTTATGTGGGAACTATTCTGAGAATTATGTTCCCCATAGGCGTTCTACTTTATAAACTGTGGTGGTGATAACAAGTTGGGTACTGGTAAATGTTGAGATTAGTTCCGGTATAAGATTTTTCCACATATTTTTTGGGATTTCATTTAAGAGATTTTTCACCATGTTTGACATGTTGTAGGCTCGGACGAGTTCGAGGAATTCAAGCAAGTACCTACAGTTGCTGCTCCTTCGGATACAAGGAGAGACCGCCATCGAGGTAGGGGTTTTATACTGATTGTTTTGCATTGCATTGCATAGTTTTCAAAACTGTATTTTATGGGATACCACATATGAAAAACCTAATAGAGACTATTTGACAGCACGTCAGCTTTTTATATTACGTATGTACGAGAGTTTTACATGTTTACTTTCGTGCACTTGATTTCATGGCATGTATTATTGAATTCTATTTGGGGGCGATGAATCCTCTTGATATTTTGGACGGTTTCGGTGTCAAAGTATTAGGAGACTATCCCTAGTACTTCTCATCTTGCGTGGAGATAGTTGTTTGTGCGGTGTGTGAAAGATGAGATCAGGAAGGTGACGACGCCTTTTTGGGTTTCGAATCCAAAACCTGATCAGGGTGTATATACGGGCTATGTCTTCGTGGAGCGTGCTTGCCGACAACTAGAGTGACGAGCCGGGCTACGGATTGCCATCATTTGTCTTCCTCCAGGCTCATGAGGTGCTGCCCGGAAACGGTCTCTGCCTTTCTGTGTGATTGTTTAGAGAAGTCCTTGAGTGTTCCTCCATTATCACGGATTACGATTTTTACAATAAAATTACGATAATTGTTTTTACTTATAGTTGTTTATGTATACAGACATGTTTTCTTGACGTCACATTGAGGGCCTTTGGGGCCGGATTTTCTTAAAAGATAAAACAGATTTCAAATGTTTTGAAAAACATTCATATTTCTCTAAAATCCATGGTTTTTACGAAAACAATAAAACAAGTTTTACATGCCCATAGCATTTAGTATAAGTTTCCTACTAATTTAGTTACTCACCCTACGATCCCACCCACTCCAGGTAAAGAGAAGAGTAATTGAGCTTGCACGGATTTTGGTTGAAGACTCTGTTCTATTTATTCTATTTCGTTTCCTAGTTGAACCTTTATTTTATGGTAAGCAAACTATTGGATGACTGTAAAAATATTTAATTTGGATGATGGTTAGTTCTAGATTGTATATGCACAGTATTTATTTAGACTTTTAAATTTATTAAGTCTGCATTATTAATTATTCTCGCAATCACTATATGGATCGTGGCCCATCACAAGTGGGCTACGATTGGGTATTTATACAAGTTTTCTGCAATAATTTAACAAGTTTTGGGCTGGGCGATTGGGTCCTTTACGAGGGCCGAGTCGTTTGGCCCAGTGTTTCTGTCTGACCTACTTCCTGGTCGTGACATTGTTACTTCCTAAATTGATTATTGATAGTGGTGCGACATATCATATTACTTCCTCACTCAAGCTTCTCATCAATAGTAAAAAAAAAAACATTTCTTTATCGCTTGCTATTATGCCAAATGGAGACCAAACTCCAATTATTTCTGTTGGAAGTTTATCTTTGAGTCCTCTCATTTATTTAAAAAATGTGCTTAGCGTACACTCTTGTAAAGTATATATTTTATTTGTGAGCCGCATTACAAAAGATTTGAAATATTCAATAACTTTCTATCCTTATTGGTGTATTTTGCAGAATTTGATAACGGGGAGGACGATTTGTTTGGGTAAATAACAAAATGAGCTTTATTACTTGGTTACAACTAGAGCAAATAAGTTACTTACAATTCAATACCATTCACACATTCCTCTCCTTAAGACTCTATCCTATGGCATCGATGATTATGTCCTTTGTCCTCTTGTAGATTAGAATTCATGGCTAAAAGTTTATTGAAATTTTCTTTAAAATCAAATAGTGTTTGTGATATTTGTACTTTTACGAAATAGACAAGGTTACATTTCTCTATTAGTTCAATTTCCTCTATTAGACCATTTTAATTAATTAATTGTGATATTTTGGGGACCCTACAAAGTCTCTTCTCTTGCTGGTGCAAAATATTTTTTGACTATTGTGGATTATTTCTCTAATTTCATCTGGGTTTTTTTTTTCATGC
>CM039468.1:14400247-14504623 GCA_022433065.1 Begonia loranthoides
CCTCCGGCATCGCTTCTACAACACATAGAGGATGATGTTCCACAGCTGATGACTTTGCCCCCTCCTTAGTCATCTCATTTTACATCGATGCCTAAGGAGATTTCCAGCAGGATAGAGGAGCTCCATCAAATGGTGCTGAATAGAATACAAATGATGGAGGAGCACCTTCAAATTTAAAAAAAAAATGAGGGAGCAGTGTCAAATGGGCCTGCTCTAAATGCAAAAAATGGAGAAGTGAGCCGACATCATGAGATGTTGATAGCATTTCAGAGGATGGAGCAGTGAGTAGCCCCTCCAGTAGCCTCTCCATCGTCTTCTTCAGCAACGGAAACCACAGACCACTTGTAAGTCATTTACTTTTTACGTAAAGTCCATTATTTACTTTATTTGTATGCAATATAATAATGTGTATGAAATTTGCAGTACTATTGCCCTCAGAGGCGAACTGCTCCTCCTGACGTGCTTGCCAAGGTGCAGGAGACAAATGCGTTTGGTGGATCGCAGACTCTGCAACTGAAAACTGTGCACGTGGTATGACTTTGATTTGGTTATCTACATGTGTCTACACTTGTTCATGACTTATTAGTTTAACGGTCTCCTGTCAATGTTTTTTGCAACCAAATGATTTGATGGATATTTTCAAGAGGTATGATTTTGGAAATACTTGAAAGAACTTGGAGACGTGCATAATTCTTTCAGAAAAGTTGGTCCAGGGTGAGTACACCATCCCTAGGATCATCTTCTTGCAGCAAAAAAGGACGATAAACACAGTGAGAATTACGTTCTGTTACCTTAAGTAGTTCAAAAGGTGTTATATTAGTACTCATCCATGCGTTGCGTTCTTTGTATACAGTGCTATGCGGAGAACAAAGAAGAATACTTCCTAGTTCAAATGGAAAAATTGCTCCTTACAATAGAGTGGATTCATGTAAGTAAACTTCTCTCTTTTCCGGTTTGTCTTTCATGTTTCAACAGTTCTAATGCGTGCATCTTTTGGATTTCAGTCACACTTAAAGCAACTGTGTTTTCTGTCGTCCGTAGACTTGCACACTCACTTCCCTTACCAGGCGTTGCTGCTTGAAGCAATTGCGATCGTCGTAGCGCCAATGGACAAAGAGTGGTATATCTTTTCCCTTGTGTAGATTCATATTGTTTTATGCTTATATGTTGATTTTTCCCTTTGTATTTCAGCCCGCATGACATTTTTGGTGTACGAGTGAAGGGTTGGAGGTGATCCAACATTGCAAGAAGAAGGAAGACTTCCACCATCATGATGATGTACTAGCGAAGGGTCCTTTGTTTGCCAAAGCGTCCGACGTAATCGTGGACCCGCAGTTTTATTTTGAGATCACGGATTTGCAGAAAAAACCTAGCAAGAAGGCAGCTTAGGGTAGTTGAGATGTGTAGGGATACAAATAGATATACGCATTTTGTTGTACATAATAAAAAATTATGTTGATGTTTATGTTATGTTTTGTTTACTCTATTAATATATGTTTAGAAAACTTCTGGTTTGGATAATATATGGTTTTGATAATGGCACAAGGGGGATAGACTAAAAACAAAGGAAATTCTTGCAAAATTTTCAAATTTTGAAAGAGAAATTGATTCGAACCATATCATTCATCATCAACAAATGCTTCAACTTTGCCAAAAAGCTTCATTCATCTCTAGGGTTTACTAATCGTTGACAAAATCACTGAGAAAATCACGATGACTATAGTATGAATTTATACAAGGCAGACGACAAACGACGAACCGCAGCGGATCATTGTCAATTTGCGGCAGTTCATGGTTAACCCACATCAGATCATAGTTAATATGTGGCGGATCATAGTCAATCTGCGGCAGATCATTTAAGGATCCACCACGGACCATCAAATGATCCACCGTGGCACAGTAAGGTCCGGTGAGTTGACCATGAATCACGATATCCTAGGCAACATATGGTGCAATGTTGGAGTATAGCTCAACGACGATGTTCTGTGAGTTAAGTACTACGGTTTTCCTATCGAGAAAGATGAAGTATTCGATGTTTGTAAATTTGGGAGCTGGAAATAGGTTAAAGAGTTGGAGGCTAGATTTCGGCCATTGTCGGTACAGTTACAGGACTCCAAGTGGTTCGAGGGGCTCCTGTAACTATACCAATAATGGCCAAAACTTAGCGTCCAACTCTTTCACCTCTTTCCAGCTCCCAAATTTGCAAACATCGAATACTTCTTCTTTCTCAACAGGAAAATCGTAGTACCCTTTGAATATCATTGTTGAGCTATACTCCAACATTGTACCAAGCGTTGCTTAAGATTTCCTGCTTTACAATCAACTCGCTGGACCGCACTATCAAGTCTTATATACTAGGGAACTGGCATAGGAAAACGCTCACATACATCGGTTGAGGGTTGTCTGCTAGGAAGGATACACGTGGCGGATGCACGCCCGAAAATGCCATGTGAAATGACGTTTCAAATAAAGTCCTATAATAATATGCCTCTGCAAAATGGGTGGCAAGTGAAGCTTCTGTTTTGTATCTGACACCTATATGTAAGGAACATCAGATAATGGGATTGAGTGAGTAAACATGCAAAGATCAATAGATGTACTGTGATGTGCATCGAAACTAGAAATACATCATCTACAACAGTTTATTCGAGGCAAATAATTGGATGTTCCTCAGGAAACAATACAAAGGCTGGATGTGGGTAGATCACATTGATTCTTAGTGCACATGTACATTATATACTTGTAACAGAACTGATAGTTTGATTTGCATTTGTAATGCACATATACACGATATGGTTGTAATTAAATTGATAAATTGCTTCTGTAATACACATATGCACGATATGGATGTAAAAAATTAGGTTGATATTTATGTTTTGTTTACTTGGATAATATCTGTTTGGAAAAGATCTGGCTTGGATAATATATGGTTTTTTAAAATGTCACAGGAGAGATAGACTAAAAACAAGGGAAACTCTTGCAAAATTTTCAATTTTTTAAAAGAGAAATTGACTCAAACCATTTCATTCATTATCAACAAACAACTAAAATTTTTATTGCAACCATTTAAGCAACTTGTACATAACACCGAAATATACAAGGCAGTGGAAATCTGTTTGTCTGCCGAGGAAAGTTGATATTTTGCCGTGGAAAGTTGATATTCCACCGCGAACACACATTGGTCTGCTATGGAATGTATGACTGTCAGTGGCGAATAGACTACATACCACGATGGAAAGTTAATTTTCCGCGGCGGATAAAAAGCGTGGTCGATCACAAAGTACAAATTCAAAATGAAATATAGATTCAAAATTTCGTTTACATATTCAAAATGAAGTACAGATTCAAAATTTCATCATTAATTACAATTCAAAAGGAAGTACATATTCAAAATTGCATTTACAGATTCAAAATGAAGTACAGATTAAAAATTTCATCATTAATTACAATTCAAAATGCAGTACAGATTTAAAATTTTGTTTACCGATTGAAATTTCATCATTATATTGGTTTCAACACGTCTTTAATAGTCACTTTGATTGTGCATTGTCTTCTCTAATCAAGGTAGGTTGAGGTCCACACTTGTGTTTGTTTGTGTTTGTGGACCTTGGGCATCATACTCCTGCATAACACATTGAAAACAATTAAAACTAGCATAGTTTAAAACATAACACATGAAAACATAAAAGCAATAATGCGCTCACTTGCGTTTCGAGAACTATGTCGAGAACTGTCACGGGGACTATCACAGGGACTGTCTTTGGGACTATCTCAGGAACTCTCACGGGGACTCTAAAACCCATAAATGTGCCCTCTAACTTTCCTTTGCCACCTCTATTGCCTCTACCTCTAGACCGACGTCCATCCCATGCACTAGACTCTGGGCCTCCACCTTCGCACGTGCGGGAATTGTGCCCCACACCCCCACATCGGCCACACATCATGTTCAAATGTCTCCTGGGCCGCACTGTTCAACTTGAGGTATCGTTCACATCCCACATTCTTTGTTTTCTCGGCCTTCTTGGACGTCTCATCAATGGGGTGGCGTAATTGGATGAAGATACATCACTGGAGGCCACATTATTTGTCCGCTGGGGGGGGGGGGGGACAAAGTGGGAGTACATCGCAATATATGTTTCCCGATAGTAGCAGCCATGTACAAAGTCCACAAGAGATCTCCTCATGAATTGTATACACGGGACTGCATGGACACACGGGATGCCAGTCAACTCCCACCGGCAATAGTTACAAGTAGGCCTGTCCAAATTGACGTGGTACTGTTCATTACCATTGCTGAAATCAAACTAGGCAGCGCCTGATAACTGGGGACTCCAATTGTGACCTGCAAGTTGTAGTCTAGTAAGCTGATTTCTAATCTACGGACGCAAAAGGTCCGTCGAGCGCGCCATCTTTTCATTTTTTTTAAACGATTCGTCCTATGTTGCCATTTCATATGATCTCGAACATACTGAGAATCGGTTTGTCCCAAACTGGTAGGATATGGGTTGAAGGACTCGCTCAGGTTGTCGAGACTTATGTAGCACTTTGGGATGGAGCAAAAGGCTTGTTTAGCCTAACATCTCGCATCTATTAATCGTAGATAGTTATGGGCTGTCGAGTCAAGAAAAAATAATTTCACCATCTCTCTCTCAAAGTGTCTATCTGTTGTGGCTCTAGAAGCGGCCCATATTGCATCCTTGAACAACCTGTAACGACCCGAATTCTTACTTATCTTAAGAACTCATGCAATTTTAGATTTATTCAAAACTTTAAAGGAATAATTATTTGGAAAACATTTGACATTCAAAATCAAAGTGCAAAAACAATCCGAGCGCTACCAACTTAATAAACGACTAGCTTCATTTAAAAGGACAACTATGATTAATAAACTTTACGGAAACGTAATTTAAAAGTGTCACAAAACAACGTTAATTAGGTTTTGGTAATCCTAATACGTATTCAACTAAAGTTAAAATGGTAAATCAACGTTTACAAACCATGTTTGACGTTAAACCCCTTTTAAAACAACTTGTCTTCCTTGTCTTAGTGTCATACTACTACTACTCCACTTGCGTTTCCTCTGGATACACCGCAGGCTCCACCGGAATGGCCTCCTCTACAGCAACTGGTACTATCATTTCATTACCTACACCACAAGTAAGGATGTGAGCTTCCGCCCAATAAGGAAATAGGGGAAAACAAATACATATGTCTCTCTTTAGTTTCCTTTGGATTAGGGGTCACCCAAACAAATTCTTTTCTTACATTCTTTTCTTTCATTCGTTCTTTACTCATACTTCGAGATGGAGATTGGAAGACCCGTATGAGATGGTATAGTGGGTCGGACCTAACCTCCTATGGATAACTAGCTCCTATTCCCGATGAGGTAAAGACATTTCCTAATTGCCAGGCTAGGACCGCTACCCATCCGCCTCCCAACTCCCTTATTCTTTTCCTTAGTCTTTTCTTATCATTTTATTTTCCTTACCATGCAAGTGAGTACCACCCTGAGGGGATACTCCCTATTTGGTTTATATTATATGAACGTATGAAGATACTTCTATCTACTAGCACATACATGGATACCAAACAACAATACCTTAAAGAGTCTACAATAGCAAAACTTAACACATAAGAGAACAAGGTATAGAATACTATGATACAATGGCCAACAATTAAATTAAAATATCCTAAGCATAATTATCCAACACACAAAGCTTAACTATGCTTAAGAAATGGTGGAACATCAAAACATGCTTCATTATCGATCTCAATTAATAGGCTCAGTCTACAAGTTATTATGTGAAATCATGCTATCAAGTAAGATCATGCTATTAAATGAAATCATGCTATTAAATGAAAATCATGTGATTAAGTGAGATCATGCTATTAAATGAATTCATGCTATTAAACACAAGTGAGCAGTGCACAATAACAATGAACATAAAGCAACAATTCATGCTCTTTAGAGAGGAAATAAACAGTAGAAAATCACAAGGAAGGATAGTGAAATGTGCACATTTTAATGGCTATGCTCAGCAGCAAATATACAACATCTAACATGCTTTTAATCAGTACTAACTGTAGCGAGAGATAATGGAACGGAACAGCGAGAATATACTTATTATGTGATAATAACATCACCAGTCCAAGTAATTAAAACGAATAACAAATCATGCTTCTTATGGCGATGGGACAACAACGTAAAGTAACAAAAATATGACGACAAATCATGCTTCTGAAACGATGAACATAATAGCGGAGATAAATAGTTGATTATGTTGTTAGTTAACCAACGACGCGACAGAAAATAAATGCTATTCATACGTGAATTCGACATCCAAAACAACGGTAACATGCTACTAAACAAAGCTACATATCATGCTTTCATACTACTAAAAACAGCGAACTCAAACCTATTAGTAGCCATGGTTGACATGGTTTAATAACGAACAACATGGCAAAAGGCATATGTCACAACAAATTTCGATTTACTACAACCATATCAAATAACATATCAAAACAAGCATGTGAACAACTAAGGCTTCGGTAGCATCAATACTTAACCAAATGAGATTAATGATACTGAATGATCGTAGGTTGACAAAAATGAAAATTGTATTAACTATAATATCAACAAATTAGTGGAACTAACATGCTTGTTATTGAAAGTGTCAACGAATATATTTCAGCGAGTATGGCAAAAATGGAGATAATACAGCAGACACGTATAACATTGAGGATAAATCATGTGTACCCGAAGAGAAACCATGTATTGAAACAGTAATAAACCTAGAACAACTTATTGAATGGACAATTTCATACGTTTCTAGTGACACAGATTTCGGGTGATTCATCATTTACATTCGCTATGGGGCTCTTAGTTCAATTCTCAATGTCAGTTATGCTCGACACTTACCAACCTAAACATTTCAATACTCATCATCAAACACTAAGCTATAAGATATGGAACTAATAGTAATATATGTTTGTTTCAAGAAACTAGTTCACAAGGCAAACCATCTAAACAAGTGAGGGAAAATCTGTAATAAAATGGCAGAGTAATATGCCCAAGGAAAACTATAAAAATGAGGACACAAACAAATTACAGAATTCTCAACAATCATAATCACTCACACACACATTTTACTTAGGTGTAGGGCCTCCACTTAGCTAAGACAACTGATTCCTTACCTTTGAAGACTCTCCTTTCACGAACAGTTGCTCCTCCGACAACTCCTCCCATGCAGAAAACCCAACCCTTTCCAGGAAGAACAAAAAGAAAAACTGGAGAAGGAGGGGATGAAGGTTGAAGAAATAGGACTTGTTTTTGGGACACATCTTACATGGGGTAGAGGTGTGCAGGCGACGCCCTCTGCAGTCGAAATCGTGGGTGAGAGGCGTCATGCTGCGTCTCCCTTGGCACCACGTCTTTCTTCCTCTAAAGTCGTTGAACTGATACGATTCGAACAGGTGCGGATGACTTGATCTTGTCCTCATTCGTCCACAAGGCCAAAAATCTGTAGGCTAAAATTTGACTTCGAACGGAAATTGGTGTCCCCATCATCGTCCGTAGCATCCGCAGTCCCGATTCGGACGCCAGTCGAAGTCCACATGCGTCGTCCGACAGTGCCCTAAAATTAAACATATTCAAATCGGATGACTCTCTTCTCGTCCACATGGATCATCCGAATATGTCCAGGAATTGGACAGATTCAATTCGGACGACTCTCTTCCTCGTCCGCAGGCGTCCGCCATCGTCCTAAAGTCTCCAGACTTAAACAAATTCGATGTGGACACATCCTGTCTCATCCACGTCCCAGGTCCACAACTCTTCAGTACAGTGAAGTTAGGACGCTGGGTGGCGCCTTGAGTCGTCCCAAAGTCTGGGCGACGACACCTCCCATCCGCACGCGTCCTAACGGACCAAAAATCCATTTCCTTTGCAATTTCAACTAAGTTTTATCTGAATCGGACTTCCCATGAATTTACAAGTCATAACCAAGGCGTATAGGAACGAAATGCATTACAAGAAATTTCACCTTCAAAGTTTGATTACATCGTTTACAGGAAAAATTAGTTTCGGGTTATTACACAACCTGTCTTTAAATTTTTTTTGAAAATTTGCATACAGATTTCTGATACAAAATCGATGGTCCACTTGCCCTGCCACCTCTCTAACAGCTGGCACTAGCCCCTACAACGATTCACAATATGAGTTAAACATTGGTAAACAACGCATAACATAAACACAGAAGGCAAAAGAAATCAACCACACCGCACCTTTTGTCGGTCAGAAATGATTGTCCACCCATTGTCGTACGGGATGTTTAGATTGTCGAGCAACAATTCCAGAAACCAACTCAAAGAATCCCTATTTTCTGTTTCAACCACTGCTATAACAATCAGATACATTCTATCATTTCCGTTGATGGTGATAGTAGTGAGCAGCTGGCCCGGAGTTGATCCCTTCAAGTGGCAAACATCCAAGCAAATAATCGGTCTACCACAGTTCAATAGGCTCATCTTACATGCAGCCAAACACATGTACACCTTTTAAATGCATTCATCTTTAGGTGAACATACACTGAACTTCCAGGATTAGACCTCCGAATCTCCTCGGCATAGAACCATATGAGTTTGTATTGCTCATTGTCATCCCCTTCGTTAATTTTTTTTGGCTACATTTCTTGCCCTTCTAGCAAGGCTGCGTGTGATATTGACGTTAAAGTTCTTCCTGACTGTAACGTCCTCTAGTGCTACCAGTACAATATTGTTCGCTTTGGGCCGAAGCCCCCACGGTTTTGTGCTTGGGGTTAGCCCAAAACGTGTTGCACTAGGTAGGGAGAGGAACCCTACTTATAAACCATGCATTTTTTATTCTCCCAAGCGATGTGGGATTATGCCCCCCATAATATGGGTTGGACCTACACTTGGGTCTTTCCTGGGCTTCACAGGGCGGGCTGCCACTTGTGGTGGGCGTCTAGGCCTACTCTCAGCCATGTCCATGTCTTCGTCACTATTGGATTCACATAATGAACGGAACTCCTCCTCGTCCTCCTCGTCTATAGTTACCGAGATAGAATACACCACTATAGCAGATTGTCTCCAATTGCACGTACCTCATTTGGTACGTGTGTCGACATGGGTTGTACTTCAACTTGGCGGTTAATAACAGATTCCTCGATGCTTCAAGATGCCATTTGGTGTTAAAAAAATGCTTCAACTTTGCGAAAATGCGATTCAATTCAACTTTCACAAATCTCTAGAGTTTCGCTATTCACTTACAAAATCACTCATAAATATCATGCGGACTGTAGTATGAATGTATACTAGGCAGACGACGTTGACAATCCGCGGAGGATCGTATATGATTCGCGGCAGACCATCATATAATAACTTTATTTTTTAAAATAAGGATCTGCGGCAAAACAGTGGACGATCCGCTGCGGACAGAAGTCAATGCATTTAACGAAAAACGTAACTGTGGGGTTTGTTTCGTCCATTTTCTATAGTTCAGTAGTTATTTTGTTAGCAAAAATAGTTTAGTGGTTGACTTGTTATTGATCACAAAGTATGATGGTTGATTTGTTATTTTTCAAAAAATATATATAATATTATAAGATTATTTATTGAATTTAAAGAAAATTTTATAGGTCTTTTAGGGAAATACTCTCCTTATTATTGATAATCCATTTTTAATAGATTTTTATAGATTCGTGATGAATTTTATTTTGTTTTGTAGATTCTAAATTTAGGAAGATTTAGAAAAATAAATATATGGACCAAAAACATTATTAAAGGAAAATAATTAACTAAAATTGTGGTAGGCAGTTTAGTATTATTGTAGACTTTTTTTAATAATCATAGTTAATTGTGCTTTTAAAACAATCTTTAAAAGTGATATATTAATTTGTATCTTTAATAAACTATGATACTCAATAATTAAATTACATAAAAGAATATTGGAATTAAGCAGAAATTAAAAAAAAAAGTGAGAAAAAGTAGATAGTTAAATTTTATTATTCAAAATTTTAAATAATTAAAATAAATAAATAAATAAATATATATATATATAGGTTTCTCTAGAAGTAAATATCAAAAACTATATTTTTTAATTTATCAAAATCGACGTAGCTTTAAAAAAATTAAAATTGTTTTTTGCTTAACAATATAATAGAATCAAAATTCTTAAATAACAACTTTAGACCTTTCTACAACCCCAAAGGGCCCATATCTTGGCTATATATTTGAAAATACTAAAATTTAAAAAAAAAATGTAACTGAATATGCAATTTTAAAAAGAATATCTTACAAATTTTCTATGATTTTTTAAAAAACTACTAAGCTTCCCCATTCCCTAATCTATTAAAGGAGCACACAATCATTTAAGCGAGAGAAGGCTCAGGGACCGAGAGCACAACTTAAAATAGAGATTTCTTGGGTTCTTTTAAACAAATCTCGGATTACAACGACAGGAGAAGGGTTGTCGAGATGAAGAGCATTAAACTAGTTTTATTCTCTTAACCAGGTTATAATTTTCATGGATATCGTTTTTAATAGTTTTTAGTTGTTTTTTCTATATATATTATGGACTAAATTCTCTTTTATAGAGTTACAATTTGAACTCTATACATAGTCTAATTTATTTCTATACTTTTTTAGTTTTATTGGTTGGTTTATTCTCTCTAGAAATTATTGTTAATCTAATTGACAGATCATAAGTTAAATTAAATTTGTCACATGCAAAGAAAAAACCTTAAATTTATACATGATATAAATATGCCTGCATAACATGTGTAATATTTTGAAAACCTAAACTTAATATTATTCTAGTTTTTATTCGCACAGGGATAAGGAATTGAATTATAACAATATTTTTAAGCTACCACAGGAAGGAAGAAGCTTTTAAATAATTAAGTTTTCTTCAATAATAAATTCATACAATAAACCTAAATAATTAATTTAAGTGAATTGTAAAAAGATAATTGTAATCTTAAATTTTATTTCATCCTCGGTTACGGTTACTCGTTTCGAATATTCTGCTTTTATTTTTACTAGTTATTTCAACAGCATAAATTACAATTTTCATTGCTTAAATAAAATCGAGATGAGATGATTTAGTAGTTAAAAATTTATTTGTATCAATTCCTTGTAACTTCAATACTCTGCATACTATATATCTTTGGGGTGACACGTGCACTTGCGTTGTTAAATTAGCCAACACAGATACTCAAAACCTTCAAAGTTGCAGCTGCAATGGCTGACTGAGGTTGAGAGATATAAGTTAATTCCATAGCCAAGAACACCAAAACTGGAAATCGAACGGTTATGAGGGATACAGAAAGTCAATCTCATGAGATCAACAATAGTTCCCTTTTCAGCCTCAATCTTCCACAAATGCAGAACAAACAAAGCTCAAAGAATAAATCTGCTTCATCTTCTTCAGCAAGCATTTGGACCCAACCTCCTCCATTTACCTTCAAACTCTCAGTCATTATTATGTCACTAAAGATATGCTGATACATGATCAACTATCAGTCATTAAATTAAGGTATATTAGAATTTTTGTTTTACCAACATTATCTTTCCTCCTACATGTAACTAACTTAGTTCTCTGCTTCAGATTTTCTTCGACTCTAAGTGGATATTTTTCTCCTCGCTTAATTTGATTGTTATATTCCACTTAAAAAAAATGTATACGTGGATGAAGTTACCTTAAATTAACCAAGTAACGGAAAAGAGAGAACCTCACGTTAAGTATGAAACAAGAAGATTCACAAACACCAGGAAAATTTAAGGTAAAATGAATCCAAAAGAAGAAACTGGTACCAGCTCAATCAGCAGGATCAGCTCACTTTGGCATTTGCTTGCTGTCACAGTTACAAATCAGAGAAGCCCTCTTCTTCTCTTGTAGTCACTGACAGTGAGGGTCAATGCATGTCGCCTCCCATCATTTTCCAGAACTCTCCGTCCAACCGTTGCTTCAATTCTTTGTTTTCTTGCCATAAATCCAGCCTGGACTCCTTGAGGTCCACCAAATTTCTGAAGTAGAGCCAATGAAATTGGTAGCTCAAAATTGTGCAGCAAATTCGACTCTGTTCCTTGATCCACTGGAGCACTAGTATCAACCAATTTTCCTGCGTCAGCTGCAGCTTCTAAGGCCGCTGTTGTAGCTACCATTCCTGCCTCTGCTGTGACAATTGTTTGTGCTCCATTTCTGTTTGATAAAACAACTGCTGGGGTATAATTTGCACTTGCCTCTACAGTCCCATTTCCATCACTAGGATTCGTAACATAGTAATTCCTTGACCTGGTCCATCTCCTTGAAAAGGGATCGTAACCAGCCTCCCCTGCTTTCAAATCTAGGTTTAATGATCTCTTTCCTGATGCATTTTTGAAGTTCTCTACCCTATTCTTTCTGTTCATCTCAGACAACCTTACAGCTTTGGAATCTTTCTCCTGTTCTTTACGTGATGCGTCTAATTGTTGTAATCTGGTCTTTATTCTCTCAATTTCTGCCTCATTATTCTTGCTTTGTGCAACGTCCATCTCTCTCCTCAATCGATCCTTTTCGGCAGCTATGTTCAGAGGTCTTGCAGAGGCAGTTTTTTTCTCTTGCAACATTTGCTTTACAGTAGCGGCAGAGTAGACAAAAGTGTTAATTTTTTGTATGGCCTCCTTTTTTTTCAGCACGTCCTGCATATTCAGCAAACGGCCACCAGTCCGTCCCACTTCCCTAACCCACTGTTTATATTCATCCTCAAGCGGGGAGGAGTCTGAAACCATTGCCATCTGCCATCTGGCTGCAGAGTTTTCGTTTCCCCAAATAACATTCAAATACTTGTGTGTGGTTTTGTTATCTAATTTGTATTGGCGATCAGCTTCTGTTGCATCAACATTTCGCACCATGCAAAGCCTGTATGTAGGCCCAGTCCTTGATCTACCAATTCCAACCCTTACAAAGCATCCCACAATCAATTCCTCAAAGAAGGGTTCCATAAACCATTTAGACAGTTTTGATCTTCGAATTGTAATCTCTCTAATATCACCAAAAGTAGGACCTTCAGAACCAGGCATGTCCCTCTCATCATCACTGTCAACCATTCCACCGTCCCCAGTGGACCCTTCATCTTCACTGTGAAACCTATTTTCACTCTCACTCTGGCTAGAGCTACTAAGACTTGCTGCAGCATATGATTTTCTCTTCGTTGGTGAGACTCTTTGAGTAGTTGAGTTTCCTCTCGATGTTTCCCTTAATTTATGGTGACCTTCTGGGTCCTGTTGTTTCATCCTTTTAGCACGCAATTCATTCAAAGCACCATCCTTTGCAGCAGCCCTGTCAGCAGACCTAGCTGATGACCTAATGCGAGATGCAAGAGTTGGAGTATCTTTCCTAGATGGGACTACTTTCCCTTTCTGCCTCTTCGACTTCAACTTTTCATATATAACTTTATCATTCTTCTTAGATGCCCTGTCTGACAATATCATCTCTCTTTGAAGTTCAGACATCTCTGCAAGCTTTCTCCTGTCATCTTCATTTTTGTAAAGATCCTCCCCAACATCAGATCCATCACTGCTCTCACCTTCACAATCGGAGTCAACATTTTCATCATCACCTTCTTCCCGACTGCCCAGGTCATCATCTTTGTCCGTAGGATTCAACCTTTTCTTTAGTGGAACCTGAGAGTGAGATGGTTTCCTGCTAGCATAACCACGATCATCATCAGAGTCATCATCATCTCTGGAGTCACTTCCACCATCAGAATAAGAACCATCGTGTTGTCTTCTAGATGATGGAAGGGAGTGTCGGTTTCTCCCAGATCCATTGGTTCTTCCTGCAGCCTCCAGAAGCAAATTTTCTAAGTCTGCCATCGTTCTTCGTGGGCTTCAGCTCAACTATGTAATATATCTAGTTTTTCACCTGAAGAAGTTAAAATGTTTTAGAACAGGACATTAAGACTAATGCAACAAGGAAACTTAATCTGTGTTGTACATGCAGGAATTATGTGGAAAAAAAATCATTGAAAGACTTCCTCAACTGGACATTAAAACTGGGACAGAATCAATGGTAGCATATACAAGATGCAAAGATAGCAACAGGAAGGTATTCATGCTGCCTATTAAAGCAAAGTGTGCATAAGATAATGTCAATAAGATGCAATCGGCATTGCAGAATATGCATATCGAAGGTGAATAAAACCTCATTTGTTGCCCTTCAAACATTAAACCTAAAAAACAACTGCACAAATACGAAAGACTGACCATCATGATAGCTCATTATAACTAACAAAATATAATTTTCTAACACCAATAGAGGTTCTTTAACTTTGAACTAAAGAAGTTCGAAACATACAAATAAATCGACGCAAAAGGCGCGCTCCTAAAAGCGAAAGAGCGTAAAACCCCAGGTCGATAACCAACGAATCAAATACCCGTCAGTCACAATTGAAAGAAAATAAAATAAAAGCTGACATTGAAATTCATTATCTAAAATAAAAAACGAGATCCGTCGGATATGAGCTGAGAAAATCTTAGAGAAAAAGAAGAAGAGACGCACGCACCAAAAAACCAGTAATTTGCCAGCCGAGTATGGAAGCGGGAGTCCTATTTTCAGCGCTGAGAGGAATCCGCAATCCGCCGGCGTCTTGCAGGGTTGGGCAATTGAGGAGCTTCCGTCGCAGGCTTCTTGCTCAACCTGAACTCAGCCTCCCGATAAAAAATTTAACCATTTTTTTAAGAATCAATTTTCTTTGATTTGAACTAGTTTTTAAAATATTTTCTTTTTGAGTAATTATCTATATGAATTTTGAAGTACCAAATCTTTTAACTGTAATTTAAATTTTATATTTTGAATTTGGCCACTCTATATTTGAAGTATTATCAACTGACACTTTAAGTTTCAAATTTTATATTTTGACATTTTAGTATTGGAGGCGTTACCAACTAATACTCAAAATTTCAAATTTTGAATTCTGACTAAGTGTGGACAAGAACCGAACCAAACCGAGAACCATCTCGAAACTGAAATTCGGTTCCGGTTCTTGGTTCTCAAATTTGTTGATGGGTAGGAACCGAGAACCATCTCTCGGTTCTGGGTCGGTTCTCGGTTCTTGGTTTATGGAACCGAGAACCGACCAATTCCCCCTCTGAATTTCAGAGTGCCCTAGAGCTTGGTCGAAATCAATGGCAAATACTACCAACCTCACGTCGTTTCGATCAGCCTACTCAAATCCACTGGTACAATCTTCTTATCCGGCGACATCGGCCTTGGCATATTGGACAAGATGGAGAAGCTCTTCAGTGTTTCCAGACTTGCTAAAGAGTACGAGAACATCATCAGGAGTCAAAACGCAGATGTTGTCGTGAAGAGCGTCGAGGAGGGAGAGGAAGGAAGATTGAACGCCGAGAGAGACGAGAGTTTGGGAGATCTTACGGGCAACGAAGCCAGACTTCCCGATGCCGGAGAAGAAGATTGTACCAGTGGATTTGAGGAGGGCGAGGGTTATGGCGAGAGTTTGCGAGAGGTCAAGGTTATGGAAGAAGTAGTTCAGATGGCTTTGTTGTGATTTGAAGAGGTTCAGGAGGGTCTTCTGGTCAATCTCGGACTGCACTTGGTTCAAGACTCAGGATTCTTCAGATTTAAGAGCTGAGGAAAATGGAGAATTGGCAGGAAATGAGAGAGATCCCATCGCATGGAGAGAGAGAGAGAGAGAGAGAGAGAGAGAGAGAGAGAGAGGGAGGGAGGAGGAGGAGGAGGAATGTATTTTCCTGATGGTTTTTAGTGTTTAGGCTCATAGGCATCCAACGAGAGCGGAACCGAGATACTTGAAATTTGAAAGATTTTAGAGAGTACATTGAACCGGTTTGGAACCGGAACCGAGACTTTGGTCCAGTTCCGGATCCGTTTCCTTGCTGTCCCCGTTCTGGTTCCTCACTCTTGGAACCGAGAACCAAATGGTCTGTTCCAAGAGGTTCAAAACCGGAACCGAGAATCGGTTTGCCCACCCCTAATTCTAACACCTCAATGTTTAAAGCGTTGTCAACTGATACCCTAAACTTCCAATTTTGAATTATGAGACCTCAATGTTTGAGGTATTACCAACTGACACCCTCTTCGTTGCTCCATCTGTTAAACAATTTGCGTAAGTTGCACATGAAATGAAAGAAAAGCAGTGGGCATCCGCACACTGTATATCGGTCGTTCACGAAAGTTTTAATTTATGTGTTCTAGATATCCACGTCTCGTGTATGGATACTCGCTTCTTATATCTGCATCTCAATGTCCAATCGTCCGCAAATAAAAACTGTTCTCTAGTTCGGACAATCACAACACAACATTTTCTCATGTTTGGGTGTCCGCATGTTGAAACAACACTCTGATCTGGACGACTGCAAATCGTTTAACAGATGAAGTAATGGAGGAGATATCAGTTGGTAACGCTTCAAATATTAAGGTGTTAAAATTTAAAATTTAAATTTTAGAGTATTAGTTGGCAACGCCTCAAACATTGAGGTGTCAGAATTCAAAATCTGAAGTTTATGGTATCAGTTGGTAACATCTCAAATATTGAGGTGTCAGAATTCAAAATTTGAAGTTTAATATATCAATTAAAGAGATTTCATATTTAAGGGAACGTATTAATAATAACCCTTTCTATTTTTTCCCAAAAATATAATATTGTAGGTTTCACGTGCTCTATGTGTGTTATCTTTGCCTTCAATTGTAATCTTAACGAAAATTAATAAAATGATCACTGTATTATGGGATCAATAAGAAATCAACTACTGAAAATTTTTTGCTGACAATTTAAATACTGAACTATAGGAAATGAACAGAGCAAACATCGCGGTTATAATTTTCATTAAAAAATATTGTCGTTCCACTGCATAACACTGTCTTTTTTTGCGGCGAAATGTTGTCTTTCCACTGAACAGATTTAAAATATTACTTTCAGCTGTGGAAAGTAAGACATTGGTGATGAGCATGAGACGATGATAATAGACCATGAAGATGAAAGAGAAGATGGTGATGAGAACTGGACGGGTGAAATCGAGAGGAGAGATGAGCTATTGGAAGATGTTTAAAAAAATGAAAGCGTGATAATTGTTTTCGACGATGAGAAGACCATGCTGGAGTTTCCTAATATCGTCTTCGCGGTAAGATTGCTTCAATTATTGCGATTTTAGCATAAAACTGAAGTAGAGTTAGAATTGCAGAGAGTAATGTTCGATATCGTCTTCGCGATAATGTTTATTTTAACTGGTAACGGTGATATTTGCGTCGTTCATTTTCTACAATTTGGTGTTTAAGTTGTTAGTAAAAATTATTCAGTGGTTGATTAACTATTGACCCCATAGTTCATAAGTTATTTTTATTAATTTCCCCAATAATAAATACACTATCAATTTTTTGTAAAAATACTTTGTGACTTTTTATTATATAATATAAATTACAGTTTATTTAATACAATAACTTGAAATATCATAGTCTACTCTCATCCCGCTGCTAAATAGACTCACTAACTGCATTACTTAGGGAAATATCAAGACTTTCAATCGAATATTACTTGTGAACACCAAAAATAGAATAAAAATAATCAGAATAATGGTCCAACAAATTACTAGAATGAGCCAGAATTGCGTAGTTTCATCCAATAATCATAATTTGGACGTTAGAAACCATCAATCACAACTAAGAGGCTAGAAATGATGCGAGATGAGTGTGTTTTCCTAAATAAAGACCATCAAAACGTTGAACCAAGTTAAAAGAAAATACTAAAAAGAAATAGATGACGGATTAAAATAAAGAGTTGCAAATGATGAAAATAAAAAATTTTAATTTAGGTGTAACAACTAATATCTTATATTTTATTTTTTGACAATTCAAATATTATACTATCCAATTTAAATATCAGAATTAAAAAACCTTTAAATTTACAAGACTATTCATTCACGGGATAACCTATCCCTCCCTCCCTCGGAGAATGCTCAGGCGAATCGTAGCCTCAAGGACATTGGTTGCTGCATCCAAGGACTTATGTTGAAAAGATAATAATCTCGTGAAAATGGAGTTTTCTTAGGAGCAATATATTTTGTTACAATCTCTTTCAAAATGATTTGAGCTTCCTGCATTTTCTCCGCATCACAGAGCCCAGGCAGCAAAGTCTAATATGTGACCACATTTGGCTTAATTCCAACAGTATTCATCTCCTCAAACAATCGCAAACCATCATCCACTCGCCACAGCACCAGCACGCATGCTTTATTAAATTCCCATTACCAAACCTGTAATTATCAGACTCCCCAGTGTTGGGTTGGGTTTCCCTCCATGTGGAGGATGACCCAAAGATGTTAAGCCTATTTGTGTTTATTAAGCCCAAATGGAGAAGGATATTTTGGTCTTTTGAAGTGGCCAAATTTATTGAATGCTATCTAGGGTTGAGATGTAGTGAGGGCTGTAGAATTTTCGTAGCCACCAAGGAGGAGAGAAAAAAACCTAGATCTAGAATTTTTCTGGGTTTGGGCAGCTGGACAGTTTTGATCAACAAGTTTGATTAAGATTAAAAGGTTGTTCGATCGCGCTGAAATTTTAGGAGCACATCCAGGACTCGTTGTTCTTGATTTTGAACGATGGAGATCAGGTTTGGAGTTCAGGATAGTCAGTTTTCAACAAGTCGTTTTACCTCTGCCTTGGTGAGTTGTTCTGCACGGACAGTTTTGGTTATCAGTTCTGATCGAGATCAAGTTGTCGTCCGATCAAACTGAAAATTTATGGAGACGTTCAAGACTCAGCCTTATTTATTCTGGATAGTGGAGATCAGATTTCGAGTTCAGAACATTGGGTTTCAGTCAGTGAACAGAAACAGATTTGGTGAGTTTTCTAAACGAACAGTTTTCCTTATCAGCTGTGATCGAGGTCAAGTCATTGTCCGATCTAGCGGAAATTTTATGAGCACATCAAGGACTCATTGTTCTTGATTCTGGACGGTGGAGATCGGATTTCGCGTTCAGAACATCTGGTTTTCAGTCCGTGAACAGAAATAGATTTGGTGAGATCTTTCCACTAGCTTTGTACAAGTTATTGCAATTGCCAAGAATTGTTATTCTTGAAGTATGATGATTGTATGCCTAGAGTTTTGACTAGAGAGATTGTACCCAAACTGTGTTGATAGTGAAATTTGGATGGACTACGGTCCCCTGGTTTTTTCTCCTACATTGGGGGTTTTCCACGTAAAAATTGCTTGTGTCTGATTTTTGTGTTTGTTACTATATTTGTTTGCTATTAGATTGTGTGCAATATTGTGGTTGGAATATCTCTGATTTGTTTAACTTCAAAGGGTCAACACAAATTGGGAGAGAAATTAAATTAATATTCCGTTGTGTTTTGGTAAATTCGGTGAATCACAAATCGTGTTGTGTAGTTTCTCCCATCAAAGTGGTATCAGAGCTTTGTGTTGAATAATGGAAGCTAATACAAGTAGAATGGTCACACTTAATGGTTCAAATTACCATGTATGGAAAGAAAAAAAGGAGGACCTTCTATATGTGAAGGATTATTATTCACCAGTCTTTGCTACTGAGAAACCAGAAAATAAAACTGATGAGCAATAGAATTTGTTTCACAGACAAGTTTGTGGTTATATCAGGCAGTGGGTAGATGATAATGTTTTGAATCATGTTAGTGATGAGAATCATGCACGTTCATTATGGAACAAACTTGAGCAGCTTTATGCTAGAAAAACTGGAAATAAAAAATTGTTTTTAATCAAGCAAATGATGATGTTGAGATATGATGAAGGTACTATCATGATTGATCACTTGAATAAATTTCAGGGAATTCTCAATCAGTTTTCAGGAATGGGAATCAAGTTTGAAGATGAAGTACAAGGACTATGGTTACTTGGTACTTTACCGCACTCATGGGAGACATTTTAGATGTCTTTATCTAATTCAGCCCCTGAAGGAAAAATCAACATGGACTTGGCTAAGAGTAGCATTCTGAATGAAGAGATGAGAAGAAAGACACAAGGATCCTCTTCACAATCAGAAGTGTTGGTCACAGAAAGAAGGGGGAGAAGTAAAAGCAGAGGTCTGAAGAACGGAGATAAAGGAAAAAACAAGTCTAAAAAGTTTGCCAATGTTGAATGTCACTACTGCCATTTGAAAGGATATATAAAGAAGTACTGTCGCAAATTGAAGAGAGATATTAAACAAGGGAAAGTGAAGGACAAGAAGAATGAAAGTGGTGGTGAAGATGATCAAGTTGCCACAACCACTTCAGATTTTCTTATTGTTTATGATGGCGATGTTCTTAATCTTGTATGTCATGAGACCAGTTGGGTGATTGATAGTGGTGCATCTATTCATGCTACATCTCGTAGGGATTTCTTCACATCTTACAAATCTGGTGACTTTGGATTTGTAAAGATGGGAAATGATGGCTTGGCCAATGTTGTTGGTGTTGGAGATGTGTGCTTATAGACCACCAATGGCACAAGGTTAGTCTTGACTAATGTTATACATATTCCTGATATGCGCTTGAATTTGATTTCCACAAGTAAGCTTGATGATGAGGGATATTGTAATACCTTCTATGATGGTCAATGGAAGCTCACTAAAGGTTCCATGATTGTGGCTAGAGGCAAGAAGTCCTCATCACTTTATGTTATCCAAGCAAAGATCCCTACAAAAGAGATTAATTCTGTAGACAATGAAGACACAATGGAGTTATGGCACGAGAGGCTTAGTCACATCAGTGAGAAGGCTTTGACAAAACTAGCCAAAAAGAATCTCCTTCCAGGTTTGAAGAATGCACCATTGAAGAGATGTTCTCACTGTTTAGCAGGAAAGCAAAACAGAGTTGCATTCAAGAGTTCCCCTCCTTCAAGAATTCCAGGTACACTTGATTTAGTATATTCTGATGTTTGTGGTCCTATGAAAACAAAAAGAATTAGTGGTTCTTTGTATTTTGTTACTTTCATAGATGATCATTCAAGTAAGATTTTGGCTTATACGTTGAAAACTAAAAATCAAGTGTTAGATGTATTTAAGCAGTTTCAGGCTTCAGTTGAACGACAAACTGAGAAGAAGTTAAAGAGCATCAGAACTAACAATGAGGGAGAGTACACAGGTCCTTTTGATGATTATTGTAGACAACAAGGCATTCGACTTCAAAAGACACCTCCCAAGACTCCTCAGTTGAATGGTTTAGCTGAAAGGATGAACATGACGCTGGTTGAAAGAGTGAGATGTCTACTCTCACAGTTACAACTACCAATATCATTTTGGGGTGAGGCTTTAAATACTGTTGTTCATGTTTTAAACCTCACACCATGTGTTCCATTGCAGTTTGATGTTCCAGATAGAGTTTGGACAGGCAGGAATGTTTCCTATGATCATTTACATGTCTTTGGGTGTAAGGCTTTTGTGCATATCCCCAAAGATGAGAGATCCAAACTTGATATGAAAACACAACAGTGTGTATTCATTGGATATGAACAAGATGAGTTTGGCTACAGGTTTTATGATCCAGTGGAGAAGAAATCTGTAAGAAGCAGAGATGCTGTGTTTATGGAAGATCAAACTATACAGGATATTGAGAAATTAGACATTTCAGTGCCAAAGAATAATGATGATTTGACTGACTTAGATCTAGTTCCCTCCACACATGTTCCTAGACAAGGTGAGGAAGAACATGTGGGTGTAGATGCTTTGGATGATACAGATGTCCCAGCACAGGTGGAGAGTCATGATACTGTTCAAGAGCAGTTATCAGCACCAGAGGTGCCCTTAGAGACCTCTTCAGAGGCTTCTCCAAATGTTCCACTTAGAAGGTCTACTAGAGGTCAAGTACCCTCTTCCAGGTATTCTTCTAATGAGTATGTTTTGTTAACCGATTCTAGAGAACCAGAATGTTTTGCAGAAGCCATGGAAGAAGAACATAAAAGCAAGTGGATTAAAGCCATGCAGGATGAGATGCAGTCATTGCATGAGAATCATGCCTTTGAGTTGGTAAGGTTGCCTAAGGGTAAGAGAGCTTTAAAAAACAAGTGGGTGTATAGAGTAAAACATGATGAGATTACTTCACAACCCAGGTTCAAAGCAAGATTGGTTGTAAAAGGGTTTAGTTAGAGAAAGGGCATTGATTTTGATGAGATATTTTCACCAGTTGTGAAAATGTCATCCATACGTGCGGTTCTAGGTTTAGCAGCAAGCCTAGACTTAGAAATTGAGCAGATGGATGTGAAGACAGTCTTTCTCCATGGAAACTTAGAGGAAGAGATTTATATGGACCAACCAGAGGGTTTCACAGTGAAAGGAAAAGAAGGATATGTTTGCAAACTAAAGAAGAGTCTTATGGTTTGAAGCAAGCACCAAGACAATGGTATAAGAAGTTTGAATTTGTTATGGGGGAGCAAGGCTATCAAAAAACAAATTCTGATCACTGTGTTTTATACAAAAAATTCTCTGATGACGATTTTATCATTTTATTGCTTTATGTTGATGACATGTTGATTATTGGCAGAAATTCTTTCAGTATTAACAAGTTAAAGAAGCAATTAAATGAGTACTTTACGATGAAGGATTTGGGTCCAACAAAACAAATACTTGGCATTCGCATTCATCGAGATATGAATGAGAAGAAGCTATACATGTCACAGAAACAATACATTAAAAAGGTACTTGAGAGATTCAACATGAATAAGGCTAAAGTGGTTAGCACACCTCTTGCTACACACTTTAAGTTAAGTACCATGCAGAGTCCTTCTACCGATGAACAGAAGGAAGATATGGCTAGAGTGCCATATGCCTCAGCAGTAGGAAGTTTGATGTATGCGATGGTTTGCACTAGACCTGACATAGCCCATGCAGTTGGTGTTATTAGCAGATTTCTTTCTGATCCAGAAAGAGAGCACTGGAATGGAGTAAAGTGGATTATGAGATATCTACAGGGTACTTCGAATTTGAGTCTCAGATTTGGAAGTGGTGAGCCCAAGCTAGTTTGCTAGACAGATTCAGATATGGTAGGTCATGTGGATACTCGTAAGTCTACTTTAGGTTATTTAATTACATTTGCAGGTGGTGCTGTTTCTTGGCAATCAAAGTTGCAAAAAATGCATTGCACTTTCTACAACAGAGGCAGAGTTCATTGCGGCAACGAAAGCTTGTAAAGAGTTGCTATGGATGAAAAAGTTTTTGGCAGAGCATGATTTCAAACAAGAGAGGTATGTTCTATTTTGTGAAAATCAAAGTGCCATTCACCTTGCTAAGAATTCTACTTTTCATACAAAATCGAAACATATCAATGTGAGATATCATTGGATTAGATATGTACTTGAAAGGAAGTTGTTGGAACTTGACAAAGTTCACACCAATGATAATGAATCGGATATGTTAACAAAAGCACTAGCAAGGGACAAGTTTGAAAAGTGTTGTTTGTTTGCTGGCATGGCAAGTCTCTCCACATAGTCGGTAAGGGGGAGATTTGTTTGGTTGGGTTTCCCTCCATGTGGAGGATAGCCCAAAGATGTTAAGCCCATTTGTGTTTATTAAGCCCAAATGGAGAAGGATATTTTGGTCTTTTGAAGTGGCCAAATTTATGAATGCTATCTAGGGTTGAGATGTAGTGAGGGCTGTAGAATTTTCGTAGCCACCAAGGAGGAGAGAAAAAAACCTAGATCTAGAATTTTTCTAGGTTTGGGCAGCTGAACAGTTTTAATCAACAAGTCTGATCAAGATCAAAATGTGATTCGATCGCTCTGAAATTTTAGCAGCACATCCAAGACTCGTTGTTCTTAATTTTGAACAGTGGAAATTGGGTTTGGAGTTCAGGATAGTCAGTTTTCAGCAAGTCATTTTACCTCTGCCTTGTGAGTTGTTATGTACGGACAGTTTTGGTTATCAGTTCTGATCGAGGTCAAGTCATCGTCCGATCATGCTAAAACTTTATGGAGACATTCAAGACTCATCCTTCTTTATTCTGGGCGGTGGAGATCAGATTTTGAGTTCAGAACATTGGGTTTTAGTCAGTGAATAGAAACAGATTTGGTGAGTTTTCTGAACGAACAGTTTTCCTTATCATCTCTGATCGAGGTCAAGTTATCGTCTGATCTAGTGGAAATTTTATGAGCACATCAAGGACTCATTGTTCTTGATTCTGGACGGTGAAGATCGGATTTCGCATTCAGAACATCTGGTTTTCAGTCCGTGAACAGAAACAGATTTGGTGAGATCTTTCCACTAACTTTGTACAAGTTATTGCAATTGCCAAGAATTGTTATTCTTGAAGTATGATGATTGTATGCCTAGAGTTTTGACTAGAGAGATTGTACCCAAACTGTGTTGATAGTGAAATTTGGATGGACTACGGTCCCGTGGTTTTTTCTCCCTACATTGGGGGTTTTCCACGTAAAAATCGCTTGTATCTGATTTTTGTGCTTGTTACTATATTTGTTTGCTATTAGATTGTGTGCAATATTGTGGTTGGAATATCTCTGATTTGTTTAACTTCAAATGGTCAACACAAATTGGGAGAGAAATTAAATTAATATTCCGTTGTGTTTTGGCCAATTCGGTGAATCACAAATCGTGTTGTGTAGTTTCTCCCATCACCCAGTACCCTCAAACTTCAACTCACCCATCCCACCATCAATAACCTGATTGTTTCCACTACTGCCACCCAACCTGCTAGTCCCACCTTTTGTGGTACTTCTAGACCAAACAGAAATTGGCTATGCATAAGACTGGTAATCTGAATTGGGACAACCACCATCGCCCAGTACGATTTAATTTGTACTTTATCATATAATTTGTACTTTATCATAAATTGTATGTATACATGAACTATTAAGAAATTCAAACACATTTTCAGTACAAATAGTTTTTAAATACAATACTTATTTCAATAAATGTTGCAAAAAAAAAAAAAATCACAATTCTCTAAATTCTAGCGTGAAAAATCATTATCATAATAAAAAAATTGTTTAATATGAAAAAAATATTAAATATAATAATAATTTAAATTGTCATTTTATTGATATATAACAAAAAAAGAAATTAACAAAATAACCACCAGACTATGATATCAATGACAAGTCAACCATTGAATAATTTTTGCTAACAACTTAAACACTGAACTATAGAAAATGAACGACGCAAATATCACTGTTACATGTTGAAAGAAACATTATAATGAATACGTTGTCTAAATATTACTTTATGTAATCACAATTATACTTCAGTTTTATGCTAAAATTGCAATAATTGATGTAATCCTCCTGCGAAGAAGATGCCGGAAAGCTCTGACATGGTCTCCTTGTCGTCGGAAACAATTCTCACGTTTTCAATTTTCTGAACATTTTTCGGTGGATCATCCTTCCTCTCGATTTCACCTTTACAATTCTTATCACCATATTTTTTTTCCTTTTCCTGGTCCGTCGTCATCGTTCAGTGATCATCACCAATGTCTCATTTTTCGTAGAAGAAAGTAATCTTGCCGTAGACGAAATGTCATCGTTTTGCAGCAGAACATTGTCTTTTTATAGCAGAAAGTAATCTTTTAAATCTGTTTAGTGGAAAGACAACATTCTGCTGCAGAAAGAAAACGTTTTGCTGCGGAACGACAACTTTTTTTTTAACAAAAACGTAATTGTGATTCTTCCATAGACTGCAAAATAATTCTAAATCATCCGAAAACTAAAACATTAACATTTTTTTACTAAATCTACTAAATTATAAAACCCAAAATCTTCTAAATTCATTCTTTTAAAAAATTCAAAATCTTTTAAATCCATTCTCTATAAATATTAACTCTTTTCCACTGAAAATCTCTTATAAAAGTACGAGTTCTTTCCATTTTTTTCATGGGTATTTGTTCTTTTCCACTGTAATTTTCAAAAAGTTAATGGGGATGTTTGCGACTACGATTTCTCAAAGTTCAGTGCTTAAATTGTTAACAAAAATAATTTAATGATTGACTTGTCATTGATTACAAAGTATGATGGTTGGTTTGTCATTTTCCCATAAGAAAACAAAGAGATATGGCAAAAATTAAAGAGAGATCAACAAAACAACCACTATATTGTGAGGTTAATGACATGTCAACCACTAAATAATTTTTGCTAACAAATAAAACACTGAACTATGAAAAATTAATGACGCAAACATTGTTGTCACTTTTGCCGTTAAAAACTTCAATTTCATTTCGTGTCTTTCTGCCGCGGAAGGTAAATACTAATTATAGTGATTCTATTTAGTTGTTTCTTCACAGAATGAATACTTTCCTCAGAAAGTATTACATTTCGCGGTGGGACATTACACATTCCTTCGCAGAATGTAAGTACTAATAAATATTTCTCATTATTAGTCGTTCCCCTACGCAGAATGATGTCATTCCATGGAGGAAAGTATACATTCCTCTGCGAAATGACATCTTTTCGCAACGGAACAATGTTATTCCATAGAGGAAAGTAACTCCCTACTTTTCGTTGTCGTAGTATAAATACAAAGTCCGCTCTCTCGAGATATCACACTACTCTTAGAACAATTTCCTCTGTGATTATCGAACTCTAGATCTTTACAACAAGTGAAGTGTACTACATCCAGGCAAAGTTTATAACATCTCGGTTTTTCTTACAATTTAAAACTTATAATTTAAAAGACATTTATCCTTTATAAAATACAGCAGAAGACTTTTCTTACTAAAACCTTTGGAACTTATTAAAATAAGGAAATGCATAATTAAATTTCCTTTCGTTAAACCATTTAAAATCTAAAATCATTTCATAACTTAAAGAAAAGAACATTTTACAATCTTTCAAACGTTTATAAAATCATTACATTTTCCTTTTAAACCATTAGTCTTGCTAGCTACCAAGTCCGCAACATGCAAATGCTCTATCCACTGCTCCTATCCTTAATCTCACGCATACCTACATCACAAGACTTAAACTATGAGTCTGACGCTCAGTAACAAGTGAAATGAAATATAAAACATGCAATGCATTTACTTAAATTCTTTTTATAAAATCATTTTCTTAATTTAGTTTCTTTTCTTTCTTTTCCATGCACTTTCATGCACTTCCATGCACTAACTTCCGACATCAATTGAAGACTTATTACACCTGTCCCGACATCAATCAAAGACACATTAACCATTAAACAGAAGTCCTGACATCAATTAAAGACTCTAACCGCCATACACATCGATGTATAACGTCTCTTGATACAGGTTCGACATCAATTAAACCGCCTGTTAGCTGCTGTGCACTTCAATGCACAACGACCCATCACTTCTTGTAAGCAGCTCCGGCATCAGCCAAAACATTTGTTAGCAGTTGTACACATCAATGCACAACAATCGGTTCTAACATCAATCGAGAATGCACTAGCAACTATGTGCATCAACACTAATGGCCTCACTAACCGTTAGCCAGTTTATCTCGACATCAATCGAGGACAACTAACAAACTCAAGCTTTTCACTCATTTAGTTTTCATTTCAATTATCAATTATTCAATTTACATTTTAGTTTAAACGTTGGGAAATTTGTTTATATTTTATGAGAAATCCATTTACATTTTTGAAAAACAGTAATGTCGCACACAATCACTACATCCTTGGTCAACAAGAGAATCACAACTTAGATCTAACAAACAATCATAAAACAAACAAGTATCAATACATCTCCAAGTAAGACATAATCACAAACTAACATGTAACCAAATATCAACCTAACATCTAACAACACCTTAACATTTCTAAAAGTCATGCTATAATACTCCACCATTATGGCAACCAAGGGGAATTATCATTCAATGAGTCCAACAGTTTTTCCAACCAATTTCCAAGAGTAATTCCACAACAGAACATATAACAATTCCTTAATTCAACCATGTCTTCAACTTAGCATTTTATGCAGTTAATGGGATAGTGGTTTATCAAGTGTCAAAGAGTACTTTCAAACTAATAGCTTTTACTTATTTTACTGTTCAACACCACAACCATGCCAAAAAACACTTCCAGACAACATATATAAAATCCTTGCGTCCTAATAATAATTTACACACAACGGCATTGTAATGCCCCATTTATTTAAAATCATTTTTCTTTATTTTTAAAAATTTGGAGATACAAAAAATTTTGTTTACTTTGTTCGAAACGTGTAAATCAGAGTAATTAATTTCAATCGAAAACTTATCAAAGATAATTGAGCGGAAATAGATAATAGATTTTCCCAACATAGCTTATTCCTTCCAACAAAGTTCTTAATTACAAAACGTTTTACCATGTTAAAATAGGAAGTTAACCATTCCAAATAACCATCACCATTTACGCGAGCCACAACTATCGGGTTGAACCCGGCTGATAACCCAAGGGATCATCTTGAAATGCCTCCTTCTCAACTTGCGTGTCACATGTGTCATAAAGATCACCTATATCACGGAGAAAACAATGAGCCTAATGCCTAACAAGAATTAGAATGAAATGCGATGCAAATGCATGTCATACAATGCATTACCGAAAAGAACCTATCTTTTTTGGAATCTGAGAGATGGATACGTCTATTGGTCATGTGGCTTAACTGTCACTCTGACAAGGAGATACATCCATTAGGGGTGTCACCACATGTCGTCACCATACTCTTTTGTTAAAGATGTTAGGGATTTCTGTACAAGATAATGGATGAACCCTATAGTCCATGTGGCTTAACCGTCACTCCGCTCCTTACATGGGAGGAGATACATCTATTAGGGGTGTCACCACCGATGGACCGTCACCGATTCTCCTGAACCCCCACACGCCTATTTACATATTTTAGACATGTCATGCAATGTGCTTACAATTTCATAAGCCATAAGTATGATGCAAGGATGTCATGGGCAATTCACAAATATACATATAAAGAAAACACAACATCTATCAGTGAATTATAGAGAGCGATCGAAGGTTAAGCAAAACTAACACATATATGATTTATCTACTACTTAACGAATTCATTATATGATTCCTAACATTGTTCAACAATTTACAGATTCGATTCATGCTATTTCTAGAAAGCTGCAAATTTTATTTCATAAGTTATAGGTTCAGTTCATGGTAAATCCGACTAACACTTAGTAGATCTAATTCATATTGTCCAATCCTATTACAAGTTTGATTCATGATTTGTCCAGCTCTTCATAGATTTTACTTCATAAAGCTTAGTCAAAAAAACATTTAGATATGAAATAGAGACAGGAATCCATTTCAATTTTGTGCGGTATCAACCTGGTAATTCTTCACAATATAGTTTCATCATCCTATTCAACAACCCATAGCTCAAACAACTGCCTATTCAAACTTTGTCTTTCATGCTTAGAGAATGAACACTACCATATCAGTTCACGGCACAATAACATTTCGTAGTGAGTAATCCAATCGATGTCCAATATCAACAACCAAACAGTTCTATATTTCATAGGGAATAACTCAATGTCAAACAACAATAAACCTGTGATGTAGGGCCTCCTCTGGCCAACTACATCCTAATCTTTAACTTAAGCAAAAGTGTTAATCCTCAGTAGCCCACTTCACAGCCACGACAATTCACATAGAGCAGCCACAACTAGGAGGTTTCCAATAGCAGGAGCTCACTTCGATCCTTTCACAGCTCACAAGACGTCTCTCACTTACTGAACAAAATGTAACACTCTCCTTACACTCCAGTTATAACTCGTAGGGCAGGAATCTAGAGACGACACCATGGCTACTAGTTATAGACGAGGAAGAGAGAGAGAGAGAAAGGGGGACTCACGAGGTGAGGGGACGTTTGCCCACCCTCAAGGAAAGAAGTCCCATAGCCATTAATGTGTGGGGGTGGGGGGATTCGCCACCTTCCAGAGAGAGAAAAGAAGATTTGTAGGGAAAATTTTTAAGAAAAAGGATGAGATTATGTCGGGCAAAAGCGAGATTCTCGCTTTAATTTGATTTTTCAGTCGAGGGAAGGCGTCCGAAGCCTCGACCCCATGTCAACCGAATTCTAAATTTTCCATCAGAATTGCATTTTCGGTTGAGACATCGATCGAAACACGGGACCTCACATCGACCGAAAAGTCGACGAAATTGGACAGATTCAAATCCTTCTCGACCCCACTCGACCAAAAACTCAAGGATTGTCCGTAATTACAATTCTGTTGAATCACTCAACTCCGCCTCGACCGCGAGTCGACAGAATGTTTAAAATTCAAAAATCTGAACTCTTCTCCACTTTAAAATTTTCCAACATATTTCTTCCATCATTTATACCACATCAAACCCCATTTTAATGATCACTGATCATATTTTCATTTATAAAATATTTGTTCATTAAATAAAATATTTTACAAAGTACATAGAGGATTTATCTGGGCATTACAAGCATATCCACTCTAACATGGAGCCATTTTCACATCAATTTATCAAACAATATGATCAACTCTAATAGAGTAAATCGATTACCAATAGTATATCTAACAGGGTGCTATCTTCACATTAATTATCAAAACAATAAGCAACTGAGAAAACACCCCCTAACTGTTGTGATGTAGACCCTTTCGAGCAAAGCACAAACAAAACTTCTTACCTCAATTTGCTAATCCTTTCCTGTAAGTTTCACAGCGCCGCCTTTCCTTCATTGCCTCACTTCACTGTTTTCCAGATTCTTCTTCAAGCCATTAGCATTGCAGCATTTCCAGAAAATCAAACGCACAAGAACCATACACAACAAGCACTACACTATTCCTTCATTTTCAAATTCTTTCTCTCTCTTCAAAAACTCCAGAACCCTCTCTACCATTCTTTCTCGGCCATTCTCTCTAAATTTCTCTAGAGTTTCCTTACAGTTTCTAACTTTTTCCATTTCCAATTCCTTTCGTCTTTATTTATAGGCCACAAACCACAACCTTTCATTGTCCATTTGAAGGTAAAGAGCCAAGAGGAGGGACGCTTAATCATCCAGACATGTCCAACGTCGAACCCCATGAGTTTCCAGGCGACGACTTGTATTTGTAGACGATATTTCATTCTACTATTCGATTTATTCCCTTTGAACGATCGATCGCCAATAATCTAGAATATTGCCCGTCCAACACTGGTCGATCGTTTACCTTTGGACGATCGACCTCCAATCATCTTGTTTTCAATGCCGGTTGATTGTCGCTTTAGTGGACAATCGACTGCCATTTTCCAAGCTATCAACCACTCTATACTTCTTCTCCAAATATATATATTCCGTATATATATATATATATATTTCTTTAAAACATAACCCATTTTTTCAAATTATCCAAACCTCAACTTATTCTTCTATACTTACGTGTATAATTCACATTTTCTCCATCATTTTATTTTTTATTAAACCTAATATATTCTTGAATATTATCATCCCTATTATTTTCAACAACTTAGTTACTGTAATTCGCTATTTTTCAAATATATTTTCCCTTGACCAACACTTAAATTATCCAAGTCAATTTCCAATAAATCCTTAATCATCCTCCTAACCTTAATATGGCCATAATTCGGGGTATCAAAATTCACTTTATCTAAATATGTTTCTCTTGACCAATTTTTTAAATCCAATTTAGGTCCTAATACCCAAAATCATCACTTACGACATATGCTTAACATTACAAAAATTCAGGATATTACAAAGTTGAAGCATTATTAATTTTTGTTCACAAATGTTATCTAGGAGTGATAAGAAATCTGTTAATTGTGCATTGGAAGTGGATCTGATGTCAATAGTCTTAGCACATGAGGTTTGTGCATTCAGAGACAAAGCTGCTATATTTGTGCATTCCATTTTGGCAACTCTAGACAAGGAGGAGCTCTATTCATTGTACGAATCAGATGACGAAGACATGGAGGAGAGTAGGTGTCACGCACCTTTTCTCAAGAGGCGTAAACGGGCGCAGCACCCGAAAGGAGGCTTCCAGGAAGCCTCGCAACAGTGCGTTGGGCGCACTGGGCAGACTGGGCCGCTGCACGGGTCGGGCCTGCAGTGACCCCAGCAGGCGCAGATGGGTCCCAGCGGGGACTGGGCCGAGCAGACTGGGTCGCCAGCGCGCCAACTGGGTGCAGGGCCCAGAGGACCAGATGAGAATTTATGGGTTTTAGGATTCCTAGTTGCCCTGGGATTCCTAATTGCCCTAGGATTCCTAGTTCTAGTTGCCCAAGGATTACTAGTTCTAGTTGAAGTAGAATTCCTAGTTTGAGTTGTATTAGGATTCCTAGTTCTAGTTGAATTAGGGTTGCTTGTTGCTTATAAATAAGACCCTTGAGACACCAAGCCAAGACATTCGATCAATTGAGTAGAATTGAGACGAAGGGGAGAGCTAAGCACGAGGTTTAGCTTCCTTGAGCAGTTGTGGTGATCCAAGTGGAAGAATTGTGTCGTAGGTTCTTTGATTTGGAATCGAAAGAGCGGGTTGGGGGCGGGGCTCCCGTAAAGATCTAGTTTAATCGCGAGGAGGCAACGTTCGAGTGAGGTGTTCTTGTGTTCGCAACGAGTAAGCGCATAGGGGAAGGCTGGTCATGATCGGGGATCGCGGTGCCGCACACCTATTCGCCCTATTCCGCACGGCAAAAATTTAGGGGTCTGATAGTTGGTATCAGAGCAAGGCTACGGGCATACGCAACTTTAAAGAGTAGTTTGAAGTTGGTATTAGAGCAAAGCTACGGGCAAACACAACTTCAAAGAGTAGTTTGAAGTTGGTATCAGAGCGCAGATCTAGGCATATGCAACTTCAAAGAGTAGTTTAAAGTTGGTATCAGAGCACGGCTACAGGCATACGCAACTTCAAAGAGTAGTTTGAAGTTGGTATCAGAGCAAGGCTACGCATCTTTAGAGAGGAGTTTGAAGCTGCTATTCGAATAAAGGTGACAACTTTTGAGTGGTACTTAAGGTTAGCATCGAGATTTGGTGTCAGAACAAAGGTTGCTCGATTTCTTTCTTGATCCGTGGTTTCAAAGAGGAGTTTGAAGACTTGGCATCAAGAGAATGGTATAAGCACCTTCAGAGAGGAGTTTGAAGCTGGTATCTGGGAAAAAGGCGACAACTTTCAAGCGTAGTTGAGGGTTGACTTTGGGAGGCACTCAGAAATCACTATGCAAGGAGTTTTTCAACCGGTTTACGAGGAGGTAAATCGCGATGGAGGACGAGGTAAGTGTGAGACTTTCTCGTTTAGAGGAGTTCACGGGAGTCACGGAGGCAGGCAACGAGAAGGCATTACGTCTCCAACTCATCTCCCTAAAGAAGGAGTTCGAAGCCTACAAGACTTCGACAAGTGAAGCACTGGCACGGCTGAGCGAGTCAGTAGCAGCAGCAGCGGTATCGGGCAGAGCAGCGAGGAGGCAGGGCGAGACGACTACAAAATTGAAGGTTCCGAAACCGATGCCATACAGCAGCAATCGGAATGCTAAGGAGTTAGAGAACTTCCTGTGGGACATAGAGCAGTATTTCTAGGCAACTGGAGTCGAGGAGAAAGATAAAGTTATGATCTTTAGCATGTACTCGGCGGGTGACGCAAAGCTGTGGTGGAGGCAACGTCAAGACAAGGAGCCGAGGATTGTGACTTGTGAGATCTTGAAGAAGGAGTTGAAAGAGCGATTTCTTCATCTCAACGCTGAGTGGGCAGCAAATGATGCTTTGAGAAAGCTTTGGCAGACGGGATCGATCAGCGATTACGTCCGAGGGTTCAGTTCTTTATTGCTGGATATTCGCAATATGCACGAGGACGACAAATTATTCAACTTGCGGGTCTTCAACCATGGGCTCAAAAGGAATTGCGAAGGCATAGGGTGAAGGATGTGGGATCGGCAATTGCAACGGCTAAAGGGTTGGTGGACTTGAAACCTGACTCTTCCCCAGAGAGGAAGAGAGGAAAAGATGATGGGTGAGCGAGTAAGCAATCACAGGGAGGTGGACACGACAGACGAAAGCAGACTGAGGGTGCAAAGGCCAAGGGATCTGATCAACCCCAACGTGAGAGAATCCATGGGTGTTTCATATGTGGTGGGCAACACTTTGCATGAGATTGCACAAAGAAATCATTGATTTCCACAGTTAGGGCTCAGAGCGAGACTTCTGACGGAGAGGAGGGACCTCGGATGAACCCCATTCAGTTGGTGAATGCCCTAGTCAGCAGCAAGGAGCCGATGGTAAGCAGCACAGTGGCAGTGATGCCGAGGGGATGAATGTATGTCGGGGCGTATATCGGCAAAGAGAAGGTTCGTGCTATGATAGACAATGGCGCAACGAACAATTTCATCTCGCAAGAGAAGGCGAGCGAGTTAGGCTTGGAGGTGACCAAGAGCTCGAGCATGATCAAGGCGGTCAATTCGGGAGCGTAGCCAATTAAAGGGACGGCGGTGCCCTTATTGCGAGTAGGCCAATGGCAGCAACCGTGTCCAATGATGATAGTGCCGTTGGATGATTTTGACTTAATATTGGGGTTGGAGTTTTTCAGGCAAGCGAAGGCAATGGTGATGCCCCTCCTTAGGCTGATTTTCATCCAAGACGAGTCCACATTGTGCATGGTTCGGAGCAAGAACTTGGGCAAGCGTACTATGTTATCTTCACTACATTCAAAGGTGGGAGTGCAGAAGGAAGGGGAGACTTTCTTGGCGACACTATGCAACGTCGAGCAGGACAATGTGGGGGAGAGTACGAGCAGTGTTAGAGAAATCCGGTGAAGTGGAGTCATCGGAGTTGCCAAGGGCGTGGCCACACAAACGTGCTGGAGGTAAACAGGCTAAACAGAGGGGCGGATGGGCCAATCCAGGAGGTGGATTTGACCTTTCCAAAAGTACGAGTCAGATGGGCACAAGGCAGCATTTGGGCGTATGAGCTAGCCCAAGCAGGGGCACAGCACAGGGGACCGCATCGGAGTGCGGGCAATGCAGGCCAAGGAGGTCTGACATGAGTAAAGACCATGGACCGTGACGAGACAACAGACCACGACGGGCCAGGAGGGCCAAACACAGGCAATATAGTGGATCGCAACGGATAGCAAGCTACATCAGCAGATGGGTACGAGTCGAGAAGGACTTGGAGCAATCGGAAAAAAGGGTGACAACTTACTTCAAGGGTAAGTCGACGAGGACTTTGACTTCAGTTAGTGGGGGAGGTTTGTCACGCTTCTTTTCTCAAGAGGCGTGAGTGGGCGCAACTCCCGAAAGGAGGCTTCCAGGAAGCTTCACAACAGTGCGCTAGGCGCACTGGGCAGACTAGCCGCACTGGGCCACTGCACAGGCCAGGCCTGCAGCGAGCCCAGCAGGAGTAGATAGGTCCCAGCGGGGACTGGGCAGAGCAGACTGGCTCTCCAGCCCCCCAACTGGGCGCAGGGCCCAGAGGACCAGATGAGAATTTATGGGTTTTAGGATTCCTAGTTGCCCTAGGATTCCTAGTTCTAGTTGCCCAAGGATTACTAGTTCTAGTTGAAGTAGAATTCCTAGTTTGAGTTATATTAGGATTCCTAGTTCTAGTTGAATTAGGGTTGCTTATTGCCTATAAATAAGACCCTTGAGACACCAAGCCAAGGCATTCGATCAATTGAGTAGAATTGAGTCGAAGGGGAGAGCTAAGCCCGAGGTTTAACTTCCTTGAGCAGTTGTGGTGATCCAAGTGGAAGAACTGTATCCTAGGTTCTTTGATTTGGAATTGAAAGAGCGGGTTGGGGGCGGGGCTCCCGTAAAGATCTAGTTTAATTGCGAGGAGGCAACGTTCGAGTGAGGTGTTCTTGTGTTCGCAATGAGCAAGCGCATCGGGGAAGGCTGGTCGTGATCGGGGATGGCGGCGCCACACACCTATGCGCCCTATTCCGCACGGAGAAAATTTAGGGGTGTGACAGTAGGCCTCAACAATAACAAAAACCAAAATGTTCTTTCGCTGGTAAGTGTATGGGCAAGAAGTATAGTTCTTTGAATGAAATTAGAACAAATTGGAGATTATGCATTGCAGAACGAGTACAAGATAAAATGCAAGAGTAGTGACTTTCATCGGTTGAGGCCCACGTTCCAAGAAGGATGTACTTGGCAGATGCACATCTAAAAAATACAATGTGAATTTATGTTTCAAATATAGAGCTATAATGACATTCACACTTGCTCAAGAAAGATTAAAAGTTGTCATGTCTCTGCCAAATGGGTGGCAACTCATTACTTGGATAGATTCAAAAGTGAGGCCAACTAGGACCTTCCTTCGTAATTGAGATAGTCATGGAGGATTTTAATGTCAACATTACACCCAGCCTTGCTAGAGAGCCAGAAATGAAGGCCGAAAACTGAATGAAGGGAATGACAATGAACAATACAAGCTCATATGGTCATATGGGGAGGAGATTCGGAAGTCTAATCCTAAAAGCTCGCTATGTGTTCAGCTAAAGAGGATTGATCTTTCACTTAGTCCATGTAATGTCTCTCAGTGCTCTTAGTACAATATTGTCCTCTTTGGACCAAAGCCACACATTTTTGTTCTTGGGGTTAGCCCAAAATGCGTTATACTAGGTAGGGAGGGGAACCCTACTTATAAACCATACATTTTCTACTCTTCCAAGCGATGTGAGATTGTGCACCCTCACTGATATGGATTGAACCTAGGCCCTTCCTAGCCTTCAGAAGGCGGGCTACCACAATCTCCCCCCTTGGGAACCTGATGTCCTCGTTGGCCACACTTCCAGTAGGGATTTCACTCTGATACCATTTGTAACATCCCCCAATGCTCCTAGTACAATATTGTCCACTTTGGGCCAAAGTCCGCACGTTTTTGTTCTTGGGGTTAGCCCAAAATGCATTGTACTATGTAGGGAGTTGAACCTTACTTATAAACCATGCATTTTCTACTCTTCCAAGCGATGTGGGATTATGCACCCCCACTAATATGGGTTAGACCTACACTTGGGCCTTTCCTGGCCTTAACAGGATGGGCTGCCACAGTTCAACATTCAAGAGAATGTACATGTGTTTGGCTGCATGTATGATAAGACTATTGAATTGTGGTTTATTTGCTTGGATAATTTCCACTTGAAGGGATTGTGTCCTGGCTAGTTTCTCACTACTGTCAGTATAGACGAAGATGATATAATTTATTTGATTGTTGTAGCAGTGGTTGAAGCAGAATGTAGGGACTTTTGGGGTAGGTTTTTGGAATTTTTGCTTACAGATCTAAATAGTCAATCTGAAATAGGGTGGACAATTATTTTCGACTGACAAAAGATATGGTTGATTGCTTTTGCAATATATGTTTATGTTATGCATTGTATATGAATGTTTGACTCAAATTGTTAATTTTTATAGGGGTTGGAGTCAGTTGTCGGAGAGTTTGCAGGGTCAGCGCAACATCATTTTTGCATCAGACACTTGTATGCAAACTTTCAAAAACAATTTAGAGGCAAGTTGTTCAAGGATACGATGTGGAGAGCTTCTAGGGCGATAACATCAGTGCACATTGAGAGAAAGAGATGAGGAAGCTATTTTTGCTTGACCAGTCAACACACACATATCTATGAGGAATGGATGAGAGATTTTGGTCTAAACATGCTTTTAGTTTGATCTTAAAATGTGACATGAAAAACATGAGCGACTCCTTTAATGCATGCATCCTACTAGCCCGGAACAAACCAATTCTTATTGTGTTCGATATTAAAAGAAAGGGTACCATGTGGATGATCGTTAAGAAACATGAAAAATTGGATTAGTGGATGGGCCTTTTGTATCTGCAGATCAAGAAGCGACTTGTCAGACTATAACTTGCAAGTTGAAATTGAAGTCCTATTTTTACAGGTGATAGATGGTTTTAGGTGTGTAACGATAATGAATAGTACTCAGTCGATTTGGACAGACATACTTATAACTGTTACCAGTGGGAGTTAACTAGAATCTTGTGTGTGCATGCAATCATGTGTATGTATTTTATGAAGAGATCTCCCGAGGAATTTGTGCATGAATGCTACCACCAGGAACCATACATGAGGATGTACTCGCACTTTGTCCACCTAGTCAGTGGACAACTCAAGTAGCCTGTCACAGACCTTGATCAAATTATGTCACCACCATTTAAGAGATATCTAGGAATGCCACAAAAACAAAGAGTAAGGGTTATTGACAAGCCATAAAGTAAGACCGTCCTGCCCTCAGAGAAATATCAACATGACATGTAGCTGCTGTCGAGGTGTGGAGCACAATTCTCGCACATGTCAAGATGGAGGCGCCCCAAGTTTATAGGCAGAAGAGGAATTTTGCATGACACATTTATGAGTTTCACAGTTCTCGAGATGCAGGTGAACACATTATTACGTTTAAGTTTTCAAGTATTATTTTAAATAGGGTAATTTTATTTGCAATGTCATTAAATTGTTATGCAGGATTCTACTATGCAAGATCTACAAATATGAGAGGTCGCTACAATACTTGCCAAAAAAACATATGTGGACATGTTGGTTGATTAGATCGCTGTAATGGACATGTTAATGTATGAATGTAAATATAAAAATTAGATGAATGTATATGTAAGTTAACTATTTGTTGATCATGAATGAAATGTTTAACTTGTTTGACAACACCTTAAAGTAAACAGTTCTTTAAAAAAAATTGCCAAGAATCATAAAAAAAAATGTTTGGTTATCCAAACTGCAATTGTCATTATCATTATAATCCAATCACAATTCATATACTACAATCTCAATCAGTATAATCCAATCACAATTAGTATACTCCAATCTCAATTAGTATAATTCAATCTCAATCAATATAATCCAATCATAATTAACCAATAGAATGATTAGTAAACAATCCCATCACATAACCAGTTTACAATTAACTAATATGACAATCAATGTACAATTAACTAGTACCCCTACACATTAACTAAACTATGTCAGCACCTTGCTGCGAGATCTCCTTTGTAAATTGATGATCACAAATGAAAACTTCGAGTCCAAGTATTGTAACAACCCGATCCTAAATTTTTCGATGAACGGTGTAATCAAATTTGAAGGTGAAAATTTTGCGTAATACATTTCATCCCTATACACCTTAGTTGTGGCTTGTAATTTCATGGGAATAAAATTCGGATGAAGGCTTAGTCGAAAATGCAAACGAAATGGACTTTTAGCCTATTCGGACGCTTGCGGAGGACCCTGCAAATGAGACGTGTCGTCCGTAAAACCCTAGGAGTGTCGCCCAACTTTGGGGACGACTTGGGATGGGATTCAACGTCCCAACCTCGTTTCCATTGAGTTCTGGATGAGGATGCGGATGATGCAGACGAGAACAGGACGCGTCCGCATCGAATCTGTTTAAACCTGGAGAGTTTAGGACGATTGCGGACGACGGCGGATGAGGAAAAGACTCTTCCGAATTGAGTCTATTTTATTTAAAAATACATGTGGACAACACATGCGGATGAGGACTGGTGTCCGAACCTGGACTGCGGACGGTATGGATAGGGATGAGGACGCCTCTCCTCGTACCCAAGCATGATTTAGCCTAAGGATTATGGCCTTGCGGACGAGACCAAGTTGTTTGCACTCATTCGAATCATCGTAGAACTGCAAAGACAGAGATTTAAAATCCAAAAGAAAGTGATACCCAACCAATTAACCGCCACCTCTCGACACAAAATCGCAAGCCTAGACCGACCAATAGAGATTTGCCTGTTGCTGGAGGTGCAGGTTGTCCCAAGTGAGCTTATTTCTTCAGCCCTTCATCCCCTTCTTCTTGGTTGTTCTTCTTGGAGAAGGTTTCTGCAAGGGTTGTTATTTGGAGCTAAGGAAGAAGCTGCTATCAGAGGAAGAAGAGTCTTCAAGGGTAAGGAATGGGTAGTCGGTGGCCATTTGGAGGCCCTACACCTAAGTAAAAATTTGTGTGTGTGTGCGTACAGTTCTGCTGGTGACCTTAACTTTCTATGTTTCTGTAAACCCTTTCCTTTTGGATAATACCCTATGGGATACCTATTTTGTAGTTGCTTTCTGCTCATCTACTGTTAGCTTCACTTAAATGTTTGATTTACCTTCATTGAGGATTTATTTTGATTGTTGATAATGAAAGAGAAGTAAGGATGAATGGAATGAATAGTCGCTAAAATCTGTTAAGGATAAACATGAACAAAAACATAGGAATAATGACCTTGATGTATGGTTATGTGGTTGTGTATCATTGACCTGTTGTAATAACATTTGTTCTGTTGTTCAGCTTGTATCAATTTTGATGTTTATGTCACTGTTATGTTGTTCTGCTTTAGCCACTTTACGTTATTCCATTAGAAAGATGCTATGGTTATTATTCATTGATCTGTGGTTTTCTTCACAATATTACCCTGTTGTTTTGCTTTTCTTTTAATCATCAAAGAAGCATGATGAAAACATGATAAAAACTCTGTTCCATTCATTATTACGGCTGTTGTATTTGTTATTGCTATTATAATCATGGGTTAAGCATATGACTTCGACTTCGTATCATCGTTTGATGTCCCCTGAACACCTTCACTGTTGTTATGAAATATGTTCTGCAAAAATACTAGACTGATTCGAAGCTTGTATTCACTGCCATGTTCGATGTTGTTGCTGTAGATTTCATAAAGTGTTGAGCAGTATGTTTTTTGCTATTTTGTTCGTTATTGATTTCTGATTCGAGGCTTGTATTATGCTGCCATACTGTTTAGTGCCAGTTTACTGCTATTTTGTTACAGTCGTTAAAACATGCTTAGATGTTCATACATGCTAGATGTTCATGTTCCTTCGCTATTTCGTGTTCGCTGATGTATGGCCGCTTGAAAGCATGCTTGGACGTTCTAATTTGCTACTGTTATAGTCGATTAAAACATGCTTAGATGTTCATATTCCTTTGCTATTTCATTTTAGTGGTTGAACAACATATTCTCGCTGTTTCATTTTGATATTTCTAATCGCTATTATATTCGATTAAAACATGCTTAGTCATTTATGATTTCTGCTGTTATATTCGAGTAAAGCATGCTTAGTCATTTATGATTTCCGCTGTTATATTTGATTAAAGCATGCTTAGTCATTTATGTTTTTCCGCTGTCATAATCGATTAAAAACATGTTTAATTGTACATATTTTCTACTGTCTCATTTTAGTCATTAAAATCATGTTTAGTTCTTTTGTGTAGTCGATTAAAAAGCATGATAGATGTTTGTATTTATTTTTCTGCTACATAGTCGGTTAAAAACATGCTTATATGTTCATAATTCTTCAGCTGGAAAATCGATTAAGAACATGTTTAGACGTTCGTATAATTGATTAAAAGCATACTTAGACGAAGTATGATTAGTGGTTACTTCCAGCTGTGTTAGTAGTCATTTAAACTGAACGATTGTGTTGTCCTATTCAAGCATTTTTACTACCTTGTTCTAATGCTTTGTTCTATCGTTATCGCCGTTGTTTTCTTTAAGTTCCAAAAAGCATGCTTGTTGTTTTAATTCAACATTAGTTCATTATTCTCCTATGCTGTTTTTACTTTCACTATATAAAAGCATGCTCTGTTCCTTGTTTTATCGGACGATTAATAGCATGTTTAGTTCCACCTTGTAATTTTATGTTGCCCTACTTTCACTATATATAAGTACACTCTATTACTCATTCTGTCTATTATTAATTGTGAATTTCTTTAAAGCATTGTCATTTACTTTCCATACATGTGTTATTAAATTTGAAAGTGCTAAGCTGTATTCACGTTAATAGAAACCAAGTAGGGGGTACCCCCTCGGGGTGGTACCCACATGCATGAGTGGGGAAAATGCTAAGAACAAGAGTGTTTCAGGATGGGCGGGACATGCCCATCCCTGAAAGAAACCCTGACGGCAGGATACGCCAGAAGGGAAGAAACCCTAAAGGCGGGATACTCCGGAAGGGGAGGAACCTTGAAGGCAGGACACACCGAAAAGGGGACGAATAGGGAGTTGGGGTAGATGGATAGTTCGGATCTAGCCTGACAGCTATGATACACCCTCACCTAGTCGAGAAAGGGATTAGTATGCACACAGGAGGTTAAAAGCCAATCAAATTAGGCCATCTCAAAGAACAATCTCCAATATCCAACTCGAAGTACGAGTAAAGAACCAAGAACCAATGAACGTAATGAAAGAATTGGTTTGGGTGGCCCTCATACCAAAAAAGAATTAAAGAGAGACATATATAATTGTTTTCCCCCATTTCCTTACTGGGCGTAAACTCACATTCTTACTTATGGTGTAGGTAACGAAGTGTTTCTTCCAGGAGCAGAGGAGGCCATTCCCGTGGGACCTGTGGTAGATCCGGAGGAAACGCCAGTGGAGTAGTAGTACAACATCAAGCAAATGTAGAAGAAGTGATTTTGTAAGGGTTAACGTCAAGATTCATTTTGTGAACGTTAATTTTCTCTTTTTAACCCTTTTAGAATACTTATTCAGGATATTATTTTGGAAATTAAAATCTTAAACTTTTATTAACGTTTTTAAGTGATGCTTCAATTATGCTTCCGCTAAATTTATTAATAGTTTTTGTTCCTTTTGATTTAATCAACTGTTTTTGATAAGTTGGTAACGATTGGATTTTGGCGCTCTAATTTTTAAATGTTGAAAGGTTTCTAAATAACGTTTTCCTTATTTCTATCGTTTAGTGAAAACTTAAAATTTTAATGTACTTTTAAGACAAGTAAGAGTGTTTCTTGTTAAAATAACGTTTTTTTTTTGTTTTTCAAAAGATTAACTATTTTAACGTATCGTTAAGACAAACAAGAATCCGGGTCATTACAAGTATACATTGGAACTTTTGGCATACATGGGAGACTTATCTGGTAGCTCAGGGTGAGGGTGGAATTCAATTTCTGTACAACTTCGGAGTATCCCTAAACTCCTACTGGTACAATGAAATATGTCGTGCTGGATGAAATGAAAAGGACAAAATCAACACATAAGTGGAAAGTAATATAAATCTACACAAGTGAAAAGATATATCTCTTTGTATCTATTGGCACTATGACAATTGTAACTGCTTCTCGCAACAACGACTGGTAAAGGTAGTGAGTGTGCAGGTCATTGAATGACAAAAAACACAATTGTGATGGGTGTGTCTGAAAAGTAAACTATACATTAGAAATGTTCAAACATGAAGTACAACAAAATCAAGAAGTTTACTTATGTGAATCCACCCTAATGCAATAAGTGATCTTTCCATTAGAACGTTGAAGTATTCTTCTTCGTTCACTATATTACACTACATACAAAGAACACAAGGATAAATACTAAAATAAAATCTTCTAAATTACTTAATTTAACATAACGTGATTTTTATCGTGTTTGTTGTCGCTTCTTGCTTTGGGATGATGAGATTAGTTATATGGTACGCATCATCTAACAGAAAATGAAAACACGAAGCGAAACATCACAAGCATCTAGTCAAAACACTTAATGCTTGAAAATGAAATAGCCTACTATAACCCCTACGAGAATTGTGTATGTCTCCAAGTTTTTCTTCATATTTGCATAAACTAGTCTCGTGAAAATATCCATTAGGTCACCTAGCTGAAATGAACATTTTTAAACCATCAGGCTAATAAGGCATTAATAATTGCAAACACGTAATTAACCAAATTGAAGACGTGTCACATGTAAAGTTTTAAGTGGAGGCTCTATTCCACTCGACGTGTCTGTCGATGGAGGAATGAGAGCTACTATCTCCTGCACCTTGACAAGAACAGAAGCAGGAGAAGGTTGGTGTGAGTTAGCAAGAGCGCTGCAAATTTGAGACACGTTAATATATGATATACAAATAAACTAAATAATAGATTTTAGGTATAAACTAAAAGACTTACAGACATTCTATTGGTTCGATTGCTAAAGAGGTTGTTGGAGAGTTTGCTGGAGAGGCTGCTGGAGAGAATGTTGGATGGACTGGTGGAGAAGATGTTGGAGGGCCTGCTCGACAGGCTACTGGAGAGGATGATAGAGGGACTGCTCAATCATGTGTATGTCTCCTTCCTCACAACCTCATTATTTGCATTTTGGCCAATAGCTCATGATGGCTCTCCTCCACTCAGTCCTCCATTCTTGGCATTTGGTGCAACACCATTTGATGGCACTCCTCTATCGTTTGAACTCGGTCCTCCATCTTTTGAACTAGGTCTAACACCATTTGATGTCTCTCTTCCACTTGCTCCTCAATTCCTTATATCTAGCGACGATCACCTCAGACATCGACGTAAAGTGAGACGACTAAGGAGGTGGTGGAGACATAGGTTGTAGTGTATCATCCTCAGTGATGATGGAGGGTGTCCTCCGAGGTGGATGGAAGGTGTTCTGCCGAGGGGGCTGGAGGTTGTATGGGTGTAGGTGTTAGAAGCTGGGAAACTTTTGCTCGAGTCTTCAAGGCAGACTTGGATGGAGACTTGCATACTCATTCCCTTCTAACTTTGGTGATCCCCATGCAGTCCACTTTCAATTATTGTAGACATCGCCAGCCTTCTCTTGGATTCTTGGCTCCTTATCAAAGATTGGTACCCATCATGCTCAACAATCCTCTAAATGAGCCAATTAAATGGTAGACTTTGGGCTAGGTTATTGAGGATGTCATACATGTGACTTGTGAAACCCGAGAATTTTCAAGAGTAAATTCTACATGTGAATTTTTCGCGTTAATGTTTGGTCTTGAATTTGGAAAATTGACTCGAACTTTTGTATAGCAGACACAAGTGAAATTTTGGTCAATTAGTTAAATCGGTGAAATTGAATATTCTCGAGCGATTAAATAAATTAAGAATGGAAGTTGGAAAATTAAAAGATCGTTGTCGATTTGCGTTTAGAGTGAATCGAGATTTAATTCAAGAGTCAAAAATTCTCGAATGGAAAAATTCAATTAAGAAACAAAATTGAAAAAAATTAAACTGGATCACAAAAAAATGTTGTAAAACAATTTGTGGGATAAGTTATTTAATGTATAGAGTTAATGTTTTATTTATATATTAAATTGATGAGTTAGCAAAATAATGGAAAGGACACGTGTACATTAAAGAAAGAGAAGAAGGGTTTAAAGTGAGGAGGAGAATTAAAAAAAAATGAAAAGAAAATGGTGGAAAAATGAAAGGAATAGCGTAGCAGATTTGGAGTAAAAATAAAGAGGGAAAAAAAATGATTAAAGGAAAGAAGTAAATGAAATTTTAAAAGAGGAATAAAGGGAAGCAGGGGAAGGCTGCGAAGAAAGGAAAGAAGGGGAAATAGAACTTCTCCATTTTGAGTTTCCTGCTTCACTTTGGCCGCCAGAGAAAGAGAGAAAAGTGCAGGGGAGGGAGAGAAGCATTCCGACCGGCGAGAGACGTCGCAAGGAGGTGACACGACGAAGGTTGTTTCGTTTGCGTGTTCGGCGTGGGAAGCAGCTTCGCCGTCCTAGCAGACGAAGGCGAGCTCTCGGTAGTTGGTGGCTGCGAGCTTCCGAGCACGGGCGACGACTGCAGCTCCGACGAGGCTGAGCTGTCGGGACGTCGAGCCGCTGAACCACAAAGCCCATTTCTCCGATTTTCAGACCTAGGTGAGAAATTTGAAAACACCCGGTTACGTTTTGTTCTCCAATTATGAGTCATGTTCGATTTCTGCTAGGGCTTCGGCGACAGTAGCAGCTTCGGTCTCTTCGCGTCGATTCGGAGGACACAAGTTCGAGCTGAGCTACATACCTCCATTTTTTGATTTAGGTGAGGTTTCTGTATTTTTGGATTCTTGATTCTGGACTGTCGTTTTGGATGAAGGAGAACCCCGATTCTGATTCATTGAAATTCTGTTTGCATGGAAAATGCTTGTTCTGTTTGGGTTGTTCTTTTTATTCCGAGTTTGCTGCGATGTTGGTTTAGTTTTCACTATGAAATCAACCCCATTTTGATATTGGATATATGCCTGGATTTCGCTTCAAGTGTTGTTGTTGGGGATTGTAGATGGCTTGCGTTCTGTAATCAGTATTGTTGGTTAACCTCTTTAAATAGATAACCTATGAATGAAAGGATTTGGAGAGACTGTCGCTGTGGTTGATTTGTATTGAGTTAACCGAGAAGAGAAATTAAATATGTTGGATGTAATTGGTTTGTGCTATTTAGACAGTGTCAATTCTATGCACTTGGTTTATTGATGAAACTTGAAGATTTAAGATGATTTGCATTTTGTTATTACACTCAAAGATTTGTCACCTTGGTTGCTACTTGACTATAATTGTTGAGATATTGAGGAATTGTACATAGTTGGAACTGACAGATATGTTTGGTACACTTTGAATAATTACTAAGTTAGAATTCTGTTTGGGTTATAAAAAATGGGTGTTGAGCTAAATCCCGACATAGGATCCCCTCACTTTTTCCACGAGACGTGTTTATGAGATTGTTTTTTTTTTATATTTGACATGTTGTAGGCTTGGACGAGTTTGAGGACTTCGAGCCGACACCTAAGGTTACTACTCCTTCGGACAAAAGGAGAGATCATCATCCAGGTAGGGGCTTTATACTTAGTTCTTTGCATCGCATTGCATAGTTTTTAAAAAAAATCGTATTTTGTGGAATACTACACATGCAAAACCTGACGGGGACTGTTCGACAGCACATCAGCTTTTATACTATGTATGTACGAAAGTTTTATACGTTTACTTTTGTGTATTGGATTTCATGTTTTTATATGATGATTATAACCTGTTTAGGATGAATCCTCCTGACACTTTGTACGGTATCGGCGTCAAAGTATCAAGGGGACACCCTCGATACATCTCCTGCTGCGTGGAGATGGTTGTTGACACTTCCGTGGGTTGCAAATCCCTAAACCTGATCAGGGTATATCATAGGTGTGTTGTTGACGGAATTTGCTCATGACTCCCTGGAATCACGGGTGTGTCGTTGACGGAACTTGCTCATGACACCCCGGAAGACGGGTCGGGTCTACGGACTGCCGTCATTTTTCTTCCTCCTGCCTCATGAGGTGTTGCTTGCGTTAAAGGCCGCCTTTCTATGCGTTTGTTCGGAGGATTCCATGAGTGACCCTCTTTTTTCACGGACTACGATTTCTGGTATAAAGCACGACGAGGGTATTTAAACCTATAGTTGTCTATTTATACAACCATGTTTTTCATAAACCTCGTTGGAGGCCTTGGGCCTGATTTCCTTGAGACGAAAAGGAATCAAATGTTTTATTAAAATGTGCATGATTCCCCGAAACTCATAGTTTTCAAGAAAAGGTAAAATAAGTTTTACACATACATAGTATTTAGTATAAATTTCATACTGAGCTAGTCACTCACCCCACGACTCCCACCACTCTAGGTAAAGAAAAGAGTAGCAGAGCTTGCACGGATTAGTTGTAGACCTTATTCCATTTCTTTCTATTTTCTTTAGTTGAACCTTTATTTATTGGTAATCATAACATTAGATAACTTTAACTTTTAATTTGGATGACTGTAAAAGTGCTTAACTTAGTTGTTGGATCTTCTGGATTGTATGCACAGTACTTACTTGGATTCTTAAGTTATTATTTTCGCATTATTTTTAATCTCGCAATCACTATATGGACCGTGACCCATCACAAGTGGGTCGCGACTGGGTATTTATACAAGTCTTCCGCAACAATTTAACTAGCCTTGGGCTGAGCGATCGGGTCTTCTACAAAGACTTGGTCGTTTGGCCCGACGTTTCTGTTCGGCCCCCCTCCGCGTCGTGACAGAAATTTTTGGTATTGGAGCTCAAGGTTCCACGATTTCCAAATAGTGATTGCTTGAGAAAATTTTTGAAGTGAAAATTTTGGACGAAGTTTACTGTGCATAGGAAGTTTTTAATCAAGTGTATTCTACTTCTTGGAATTTTGAAAATGCCGTTGAGAATGACATCTCGTGGCTGACAATAAGAGAGTAGTTTTTATCCTATTGTAGCAATGATGTAAGCTTTACGAAACCTGATTAGTAATAGTGTTGCACATGTATTTGTTGTGAATGTAATAAATGATAGATCATACTGGAACTGCTTGGGATTTGATGCAGGATGTATGTCTGTAGCTTTTGGGGGAGTAAAGAAACAAAGGAGGCCTTGCCCAAATTTTTTATAAATGGAAAAAAGAGGGAATTGGAGAAGAATTGTGAGACACTCCAAATTTTGAAAATGTTCCAAATGGGGATTACTAGTCATGACATAGAAAATTGGCGGCCAGTTGGTGGAACGTTGTGAGATCTAGTTATGATGTCTAGTTGATGGATTGGAAAGACCTTGCCGAGGTATTCAGGTTGTAGTATATTAGCTGTAGCCATTATGAGTTTATGGCATGAACTTTTTATGACTTGACCTAGGGTCAGTGTCAGCGGTTAGTGGAGGAGATGGAATCTCTGTTGATACTCAGTACTCCTCTAGGTGTCTAGAGTGGAGTAGCATCTGTGTGCAGAGCAATCTGTGTGGTGATTGACGACTGCAAGTTTTCTGCAAACTTGGTTATATCACTGAATTTAGAATGTCATCTGAAAAAAAAAAAGTTACAATTATTGTGAATAATGGACGGGTTGTTGTCTGTCGAGGTGGTCTTAGTATGGTGACAACTAACCATATCTTGAAAGTTTGTTTAGGTGGGCGCAGTGGATTAGAACAGTTTGAGAACCTCTGGTTGGTTAACGGTGTTGGCGAGACCTCTGGTCAGGATGTGAATATCTTGGTAGTGAGAAAGTTTCCTGATTCGGACCGAGAGGTTGAGTTCCACATTGACTTAGTTCTAGATGCTACACCAGTATTAACTCTAGTATAGGATGGCTCCGACGGAGTTGAGTGAAATGAGAAAACAGTTGAAAGAATAGAGAGAAAGTGGATTCATCTGGGAGAGTGTGTCCCTTTGTGGTGCACCTGTGTTAATTGTGAATAAAGGTAATAGGACTTTGAGGCTTTGTATTGATTATCGGAGATTGAATCGAGTTACTGTGAAGAATAAGTATCTTTTGCCTAGGATCAATGACTTGTTTGATCAGCTTGGCAGTTCACGGTATTTTTGTAAGATTGATTTGAGGTTTGGGTATCATCAGATGAGAATTCGTGAAGAGGATATCTCAAAAACAGCTTTTAGAATGAGGTATGGACATTTTGAGTTTTTGGTCATACCTTTCGGTTTGACCAATAGTCTAGCATCATTTATGGTTCTAATGAATTGAGTTTTCAAGTCATACTTGGATTAGTTCATCGTGGTTCTTATAGACGACATGCTGGTGTATTCGAGGTCTCGAAGTGAGCATGAGAAGCATTTCAAAATTATTTTATAGATTTTAAGGAATGTAATTGTTGTGTTTTAGCATTAGGCCCCTACATCGTAGGATTGTAGGAATTTTAGTTATTATGTGTTTGATTGTCCTTACTATATTGACTATGAGGTTGAATATCAAGAATTGAATGATTACTGTCAAACCCAGATATTAAGACATCCGTATAAGAACTGTTATTACATATTGGTTAGTGTCTATGTCCATATACTATTAATTCTGAGAAAATTTCTTATTGTTAGATGGAAACTCTGTGAATACTCGTTTGAGGAATTGTTGTAAGTTTAGGAATCTGTTTGATATTTATATCTTTTAAGTGATTTGCTGCCTGTATGTTTAGCTTAATGACCTAAACAATTACTTTGCTGGTAAATGGGAAATCTGAATATATGTAAATTGATGGATTTTAGAGACTATGAAGATTTATGAGCTAGGAAGGATCATTTTCTGTTTTTAGATTAGTTTGAAATCTGTAAATAATTGGATTTCTGGATTTTGGAGATTATTTTTTTTTAGTTTAGTAATTGGTGAGCTATTGTTAGAAGTTGGAGTCTTATGAATAAGGATAAATTAATTTTTGATTTAGGTCGATGATTGGAAATCTGTGATGAATTAGTAATTGATTCAATATTTCATGGCAACTTTGCAATTTGTATACATGTTGAGGATCTTGCCCATGTAATGTTAAAAGATGTCTGCCATATGTGTAGATTATGGGTTTAGTAAACTGTTTAGACAAATTTATGTTATAATTGTCATTAAGTAGGTGCAGCCGTTCCTAAAATTTGCGTATATGTCATTGAACGGATACATTGCTCTGTTGAGGATTTTCATGATAGCTGTGTGATTCAGTATATGTGGTCAGTTACTCTTGAGGACGTGTTTTATTGTTGATGATAGGACATGATTTGTTAAGACTAAAGATATGTTGATATGTTACGTTTACCTTGAGGATTAGTAGCTTGCTTACTTGTTGAATGGTTTGGATATTCTGGTTATAGGTTTGAGATTGTGACTGAATGGTTTGGATATTCTAGTTACAGGTTTGAGACTATGACTGAACAGTTTGGATATTCTAGTTATAGGTTTGAGTTTATGTTAACTAATTATATAATGCTCGAGGAATAGTTATATCACTTTGACGTGTTATTTGATAGTCTATGTTTCTTGTTCTTGGACTGAGGATGTGTTATATTGCTTGATAAACTGTTTGATAGAATATGATGATTTACTTGAGAGTCTCGAGGATATGTTTACTATGATGCTGAGTTGGGTGATTTATGAATAAGGACGAATCATTTCATTTTGTTAGTGCGATTGGAATCTGACAAGGTTAGAAAATTTATGTTCTTAAATTTTGGAAACTGTTTAGGCTTGAAGATTGGATTTTGAGTTAAGGGATTTTATTAGACATAGAATTTGTTGATATCGCTAATTTCTCTATAGCTTTTAAGCTTGAATCGCAATATGATTATATTTGTAATTAGAGAATAGAAATTAGAAACGTTTGAATAAGGATGATTTAGTTTCTATCTGAAGTGGAGATTGGGTATAACAATAGTTGTCAACCTAGGATTGGTGTCTTCCCGTACAAGGCTCTATATGGAAGGTCGTGCAAGTCACTATTGTGTTGGCTCGAGACAGAAGAGAGGGTGTCATTTGGGCCAGAGATAATTTAGGAGACAACATATAAGATATGAATACTTCGGGATAGAATCTGGACCGTGCAAAGTAGGCAGAAGAGCTATGTTGACTTGAAGAGGTGTGAGGTTGAGTTCGATGATGATTTGTTTTCCTTAAGGTACGCCCGAGGCGGGGTATCAGCTGATTTGGGGTTAAAGGAAAGTTAGCCCCGAGATATATTGACATATTTTAGATTATTGAGAGGATTGGGAGGTTGAAGCTGACATGATGAGGAAGTATACTTATCTTTTTTGTTGTATAATGAGTTTTATTTTAAATTTCGGGACGAAATTTCTTTTAAGGAGGTTAAGATGTGAAACTCGATAATTTTCAAGAGTAAATTCTACGTGTGAATCTTTCGCGTTAATGTTTGGTCTTGACGTTGGAAAATTGACTCGAATTTTCGTGTAGCAGACATAAGTGAAATTTTGGTCAATTAGTCAAATCGGTGAAATTGGATATTCTTGAGCGATTAAATAAATTAAGAATGGAAGTTGGAAAATTAAAAGATCGTTGTCGATTTGCGTTTGGAGTGAATTGAGATAAAATTTGGAATAAAAAATTCTCCAATGAAAAAATTCAATGAAGAAACAAAATTGAAAAAAATTAAACTGGATCAGAAAAAAATGTTGTAAAACAATTTGTGGGGGATAAGTTATTTAATGTATAGAGTTAATTTCTTATTTATATATTAAATTGATGAGTTAGCAAAATAATGGAAAGGACACGTGTACATGAAAGAAAGAGAAGAAGGGTTTAAAGTGAGGAGGAGAATTAAAAAAAAATGAAAAGAAAATGGTGGAAAAATGAAAGGAATAGCGTGGCAGATTTGGAGTAAAAATAAAGAGGGAAAAAAAATGATTAAAGGAAAGAAGTAAATGAAATTTTAAAAGAGGAATAAAGGGAAGCAGGGGAAGGCTGCGAAGAAAGGAAAGAAGGGGAAATAGAACTCCATTTTGAGTTTCCTGCTTCACTTTGGCCGCCAGAGAAAGAGAGAAAAGTGCAGGGGAGGGAGAGAAGCATTCCGACCGGCGAGAGACGTCGCAAGGAGGTGACACGACGAAGGTTGTTTCTTTTGCGTGTTTGGCGTGGGAAGCATCTTCGCCGTCCTAGCAGACGAAGGCGAGCTCTCGGTAGTCAGTGGCTGCGAGCTTCCGAGCACGGGCAACGACTACAGCTCCGACAAAGCTGAGCTGTCGGGACGTCGAGCCGCTGAACCACGAAGCCCATTTCTCTGATTTTCAGACTTAGGTGAGAAATTTGAAAACACCCGGTTATGTTTTGTTCTCCAATTATGAGTCATGTTCGATTTCTGCTAGGGCTTCGGCGACAGTAGCAGCTTCGGTCTCTTCGCGTCGATTCGGAGGACACAAGTTCGAGCTGAGCTACATACCTCCATTTTTTGATTTAGGTGAGGTTTCTGTATTTTTGGATTTTTGATTCTGGACTGTCGTTTTGGATGAAGGAAAACCCCGATTCTGATTCATTGAAATTCTGTTTGGATGGAAAATGCTTGTTCTGTTTGGGTTGTTCTTTTTATTCCGTGTTTGCTGCGATGTTGGTTTAGTTTTCACTATGAAATCAACCCCATTTTGATATTGGATATATGCCTAGATTTCACTTGAAGTGTTGTTGTTGGGGATTGTAGATGGTCTGCGTTCTGTAATCAGTATTGTTGTTTAACCTCTTTAAATAGATAACCTGTGAATGAAAGGATTTGGAGAGACTATCGTTGTCGTTGATTTGTATTGAGTTAATTGAGAAGAGAAATTAAATATGTTGGATGTAATTGGTTTGTGCTATTTAGACAGTGTCAATTCTATGCACTTGGTTTATTGATGAAACTTGAAGATTTAAGATGATTTACGTTTTGTTATTACACTCTCACCTTGGTTGCTAGTTGACTATAATTGTTGAGATATTGAGGAATTGTACATAGTTGGAACTAACAGATATGTTTAGTACACTTTGAATAATTACTAAGTGATGAAGTTAGGATCCTGTTTGGGTTATAAAAAATGGGTGTTGAGCTAAATCCCGACATAGGATCCCTCTCACTTTTTCCACGAGACGTGTTTATGAGATTGTTTTTTTTATATTTGACATGTTGTAGGTTTGGACGAGTTTGAGGACTTCGAGCTGACACCTGAGGTTACTGCTCCTTCGGACAAAAGGAGAGATCATCGTCCAGGTAGGGGCTTTATACTTAGTTCCTTGCATCGCATTGCATAGTTTTTAAAATAAAATCGTATTTTGTGGAATACTACACATGAAAAACCTGACGGGGACTGTTCGACAGCACGTCAACTTTTGTATTATGTATGTACAAAAGTTTTACACGTTTACTTTTGTGCGTTGGATTTCATGCTTTTATATGATAATTATAACCTGTTTGGGTTGAATCCTCCTGACACTTTGTATGGTCTCGGCGTCAAAGTATCAAGGGGGCACCCTCGATACATCTCTTGCTGCTTGGCGATGGTTTGTTTGCGCGCTGTGTGAAAATAGGAGACATTGGGAAGGTGTTGACGCTTCTGTGGGTTGCAAATCCCTAAACCTGATCAGGGTATATCACAGTTGTGTCGTTGACGGAATTTGCTCATGACTCCCTGGAATCACGGGTGTGTCGTTGACGGAACTTGCTCATGACACCCCGAAAGACAGGTCTGGTCTACGGATCGCCGTCATTTTTCTTCCTCCTGCCTCATGAGGTGTTGCTTGTGTTAAAGGCCGCCTTTCTATGCGTTTGTTCGGAGGATTCCATGAGTGACCCTCCTTTTTCATGGACTACGATTTCCGGTATAAAGCATGACAAGGGTATTTAAACCTATAGTTGTCTATTTATACAACCATGTTTTTCTTAAACCTCGTTGGAGGCCTTGGGCCTGATTTCCTTGAGACGAAAAGGATTCAAATGTTTTATTAAAATGTGCATGATTCTCCGAAACTCATGGTTTTCAAGAAAAAGTAAAATAAGTTTTACACATGTATAGTATTTAGTACAAATTCCATACTGAGCTATAGTCACTCACCCCACGACTCCCACCACTCTAGGTAAAGAAAAGAGTAGCAGAGCTTGCACGGATTAGTTGTAGACCTTATTCCATTTCTTCCTATTTTCTTTAGTTGAACCTTTATTTATTGGTAAGCGTAACATTGGATGACTTTAACTTTTAATTTGGATGACTGTAAAAGTGCTTAACTTGGTTGTTGGATCTTCTGGATTGTATGCACAGTACTTACTTGGATTCTTAAGTTATTATTTTCGCATTATTTTTTATCTCGCAATCACTATATGGATCGTGACCCATCATAAGTGGGTCGCGACTGGGTATTTATACAAGTCTTCCGCAACAATTTAACTAGCCTTGGGCTGAGCGATCGGGTCTTCTACAAAGACTGGGTCGTTTGGCCCGGTGTTTCTGTCCGGCCCCCCTCCGAGTCGTGACATGACTCAAAATTACATAGTCAATGTTCACTTTCTTTCAATTGAACACTTTCTCTAGCATATAAAGATCCATACAAATAACATGATCTCGATGTCCATCTCAAGGTAGAATAGTGTACATCATGATGGTGTTGATCATTCGGGCTTTGGCATTCAAGTCATTGAACTTTGGCTTCTTGAATGTTGTAATCTGGGGATTATGGTACAATTGTCTAAGCACTGCAAGTCCTTATCTTCGTTTGATAAAATCTAGCTCCCGAGATAGGTAGTAATATTCATCGCTTGGTTCCTCTATGAAATATCCAAGTAGTATGTTAATATCGTTGGAAGTCAGCCACAACTCTCGTTCAAACATGTAAGTTAAAACCTTTAATGGTTATGTGGACAATTCCAAATTGGTATAAAATAATTTCACAATTCGTTCACAGTAACTTCCATCCAATCTGCACAACTTAGTTTAGCTAGAATTCTCAACTAATTCTTCAATTCCCAAATCAACAATGAATAAAAGTTTACTCTTCTAGATACAATAATCGAATGATATTTAATATCAGATTTGTTCCTATCGTTCACCACTGTAGTCCTGAAGAGCGGAGAGTGGAAACTATCTGTTACAGGTTGGTATCAAACCAATTAAGATCATGATCATCATTGGGGTTGAGGTCGAGGTTGGGATTGTGCTTCAACCTTGGGTTGTGCATTGCGCTGAAAGTGAACACGAACAAACTTAGTTGTGCTTTGTCTATGGTCATGAGCTGATTTTGTTTTTGATTAAGGTTGAGGTTGAGATTGAGACTGAGAGGGAGCACCTTTATGCTTGAGAGTCAATTTTCTCATCTTGCTACTAGTAGAATCAATTGGAATAGATGAAATAATGAAGAAAATGCACAGGATAGTGTAATCTCACTGGAGCGTAGAATGTGATTTTATATACTAGGGCAACAGAAGAGAGAACCTCATACTTTTCTTCGTGAAAAAATGTCATTTTGTAGAGGAACATATACTTTCCTCCATGGAATGACATTGTTCTGTGCGGGAAAATGACTGACAAAAAGAAATGTTTATTAGTATTGACGTTTTGCAGAGAAACAACTAACTAGAAGCTCCATAATTAGTAATTACCTTTTGTGGCGGACAGAAAATCTTTTTGCCGTGGAACGAATTAAAATATTTAAAACCAAACGTGACAATGATGTTTCCACAGTTCATTTTCTATAGTTTAGTGTTTTATTTGTTAGCAAAAATTATTTAGTGGTTGTCTTGTCATTGATCTCATAGTACAGTAATTGTTTTGTTAATTTTCCAAAATTAAATTATTATTTTATTATTTGTATTAGTCAATTGCCATTGAAGTATGATTATTAATTGATTTAAATAGTATGCATGAACTATCAAAAGTTCAAATAATTTTTTAGTATAGTGTAAAGAACTCTAGAATATTTATTTTATTTTTTTAATGAGAGATGGTTGAAAAAATTCTGTATTAAAGAAGTAGTTAAAAGAAAATTAAAAATATTTATCATTTTGTATGTAATTGGGTAGATGTAGTTAGATTTTTTTATACAAAATCGTAATTGCCTTAAATCATAATTTCATGTAAGAGTTGAGAAATTAACAAATCAACCACTGTACATTGTGGTCAATGACAAGTTAATCACTAACGTATTTTTACTAATAACTTAACTACTGAACTATGAAAAATAGACGCCTCAAACATTACAGTCACATTTGTCGTTAAACATTTAAATTTCGTTCCGTGGCGGAATGCAACACATTCCTCCGTAGAACGTTAGTGTCAAATATAAAGCTTCTTGTTTGTTGTTCTGCAGCGAAATGACATACTTTTTACGGGGGAGTGTTTGTCGTTCCCTCTCGCTGAACGTCATACTTTCCACAGCAGAAAGTTGGCATTCCGCTACGAAACATCATAATTCTTAGGCAGAATGTCATAGATCCTCTGCCTTATATAAATTTACATTACACTCATTGCGATTTCCTTAGCAATTTTCTCAACTATTATCAAACCCTAGGGCTTTATGAGAGCTAAAGTGTACTGCATCCAAGGGAAGTTGAAGCGTTAGTAATTATTGAACACCAATGGCGTCTAGGGGTGATCACGAATTCGTTAACTGCACATTTGAAGTGGAGGTCATGTCCATAGTCTTGGCACATGATGTATGCACATTTGGAGAAAAAGCTGCTATGGTGGTGCACTCCATCTCGAGAACTCTAGACGAGGAGTTCATTTCATTATGAGTGACGAAGACATGGGCGATAGTAGACCTCAACGACCACCACAAGCATAATGTTCTTTTGCTGGTATGTATATTGGCAAGAAGTATAGTTCTTTGAATCAAACTAAAGAAGAAGTCTGGGATCATGCGTTGAAGAATGGGTATGGGATAACACCCACAGTGACTCTCATTAGTTGAGGGCTGCCTGCCAGAAAGGATGCACTTGGCAGCGCCTAAAAAATGCAAGGTGAATTGATGTTTCAAATAAAGAGCTATAACAACGTTCACACTTACTCAAGAAAAGTGGAAAGCTGCCATGCCCCTACCAAATGGGTGGCAACTCATTAGTTGGATAGATTCAAAAGTCATGCTGACTGAGACCTTCTTTACATAATTGAGATAGTCAAGAAACATTTTAACGTGAACATTACACCTAGCTTTGCTAGATGGGCAATACAAGCTATGAGTAATACAAGCTCATATGGTCGTATTGCGAGGAGATTCAAAGGTCTATTTCTAGAAGCTTGATGCGTGTTCAACTAGAGAGGATTGATCTTTCTCACAATTCAACATTTAGAAGGATGTACATGTGTTTGGCTACATGTAAGATGGGGCTATTGAACTGTGGTAGACCGATTATTTGTTTGGATGGTTGCCACTTGAAAGGATTGACTTTAGGCCAGCTGCTCACTACTATCAACATCGATAGAAATGAGAGAATTTATCCAATTATTGTAGCAGTGGTTGAAGCAGAATGTAGGGATTCTTGGGGTTGGGTTTTGGAATTGTTGTTTGAGGATCTAAACACCCCATCCGGCAATGGGTGGATAATCATTTCTAACCGACAAAAAATACTATTGATTGCTTTTGCTATCTATATTTATGTTATGCATTGTGTATGAATGTTTGACTTAGACTGTTAATTGTTGTAGAGACTGGTGCCAGCTGTTAAAAAGTTTTGCAGGGTTAGTAAAGCATCATTTTTGCATCCGACTCTTGTATGCAAAATTTTAAAAATAACTTAAGGGCAAGTTGTTGAAGAATGCAATGCGGAGCGCTTCTAGAGCCACACCATCACCGCACTTTGAGAGAAAGATGAGGAAGCTATTTTTGCTTGACCAGTCAGCCCACACATATCTATGAGGAATATATGTACGATTTTGGTCCAAATATGCCTTCAACTCCATCCCAAAGTGTGACATAAGGCTGAACAACTTGAGCGAGTCCTTCAACTTCAACCCCGGTGGGTGCTTCAACTTTAGCCGTTGTTGGTACATTGCGTTGAAATTGAGCATGCATGAAATCAATTACAAGTCATTTGTGTTCACTAGCCAAGTCTGTTTCTGCCTGAGGTTGAGACTGAGATTGCGACGGAGCAGCCTTATGCTTGAGAGTCAATTTCATTGTCCTAGAATCCATTAGAATGGATGAAATAGTGAGAAAATCGCTCTAAGAGTACAAAGGTTTTGGGGTTCATTGTGGAAATTGTTGAGCTCACCGGAGTGCAGAATGTCAATTATATTTACTAGGGCAATGGAAGGCAAAACAATGCATGACATTTCGCAGTGGAAAGTTGTCATTCCGTATCAAAAAGTATGACATTCCTGTTAGCCTAAGTGTCATTAGGCTTATTTGTTTTGATGATGTTTATGTTAATTGCAATTATATATTGTTTATTGTTTGTTATGCATAATTGTATTATCTTGTTATTTTTACTTGGTATTATTTGGAAATACCCTTAATTAGGGTATTAATGTTGTCTAATGTGTTTACCTAAGTCCTTGTAGCTAATAGTATAAATATTGGGACTTAAAGGATTCAAGAAGTGAAAAAAAGGAAGGAAAAGGTTGAACAAAACATTTGCACAAAGAACTGGTACACCGCAAGTCAAAACAGATTGCTCATTAGTTCTGCGGTCAAGGAAGTGGTCGTGTAGCGAAGAATTGGTCGATCGCAACATTAAATAGATTGCTCGTTATTCATGTGGTTAAGGAGTCGGTGGAGCAGGCGGTCGCGGTGATCAATCACAAAATGGACAGGGTCTAGCAAAGAGCAAAATCGTGAAAAAAATGGTGGATTGAAATAAAGAAATTGGTCGACCGATAAAACTAGATAACGCAACGGCTAGTTCCAACGATCGGAAGGCGATCTACCAAATTGGAAATGGTCGACTGATTTCATAGAGTCTATATATACAAGACTCTCCGAAGCTCAAGTAATGAAGTGAGAATTGAGGTGAAGCCCTGCCAAATTTTATACTCGATTCCAATTTATTAAAAGAGCATAAATCCTATCTCTCTATACTCCCAAACTTGAGAATTATATTTGGGAGAGTTAGTACACTTTGTTTTCCTATTTTCTTTATTCTCAAACATTGAAAGGCTAGATTGACGCCCATGAAGATCAATCTAGAGGGTGACATCCTGAGAAAAATTTGTAAAAGATTTGGTTGACGCCTGTGAAGTCAATCATCACCAATTGGTGAGGTTAGGCGATTAAGGATCTCCAAGTGGAAAGCTTGAAGCGCGGACGTAGGTTGGGGTTGGTGAACCACATGCACAGCATCGGTGTCAACTGTTTTTACCTTATCTCTTTTACATTTGTGATTTGTTGCTCATTTAATATATATAAATCACTTAGGGAATTTAGATTAAATTATCGCACAAAAAAGTTAGCACACCTAATTCACCCCCCTCCCTCTATAGGCATGCACTAATCCTACAATTGGTATCAGAACGGGGTTAGATAAACTTTTTGTGTAATATCTTACTTATTGTTATAAATTTGTTGATTTTGCATCTATTGGATTATTTGCCTTGTTGAAATTTGATTGGATAATTTTGGTTGAATTTGTTTGGATATATATTGCTATGGCCTTCAATATGCAAGTTGAAGGATAATTATTAGTTAGACCTCCATATTTTGATGGAAATGATTATGTTTATTAGAAGTCTAGGATGATAATTTATTTACAATATTTGGATTATGATCTTTGGAACATTGTAGAGAATGGACCCACTATTCCAATTAAAATTGAAAATGGTATAAATATTCCAAAAGTGCATAGTGAATATAATGAACGAAAATTGAGCATGAATGCTAAAGCTATTAATAATCTTTATTGTGCTTTAAATAGAGATGAATTTATAAATTCAAGCTTGCGATAGTGCCTATGATATTTGAAAATTACTTGAAATTACGCATGAGGGCACTAAGTTAAAGAAACTAAATTGAGTATGCTTATTCATGAATATTTGAATATATAAGGATGAAGCCATTAGTTGTATGTTTACTTGATTCACTAACCTTACTAATGGTTTAAAAGTACTTGGTAGAGTTTATCCCAATGAAGAGTTGGTGAGAAAGATTCTTAGGTGTCTACTGAGAGTGTGGCAACCTAAAGTCACAGCAATCTAAGAGGCACATTGTAACGCCTTGACTTTTTATCAAAATTTAATAAATATAATTAGAGTATAATATGGGGATTTTAGATTAATTGGATGATTATCCGGGTATTACCAAGGGCGTATTCGTAAGATTTAAGAATATAGGGAAAATTAAACTAATTAGGATAAATACTAATAAAATAAATATTAATTAAATCAAATTATAACATACATGTGATTAATTGAGTTAATATTTGTGAGTGGGATATGTTGTTAAATAATTGAACCGATTCAGCACTTCTCATTTCGTCTAGCCTTCGACCATTTGACGAAATGAGGAAGGAGAATATTAAGATTTAAATTGGATTATTAGGAATTTAAAAATGAAAAGGGAGTAAATTGGTTAAATGGGGTTAAAGAAAAACTAAGTGGGGATGTGGAAGGACATGAACCGATTCTGCCCGAACTGGTTCACGCCCTTCTGAATGTTTGTTGTAGATAACGTTAGCTGATTTTAGATGATTTCTTACTGTGTTTCCTTGCTGATTTCCCTTGCTTGAGACATTCTCTGTGTTGATAATGCACTTTCCTTTATTATGGTTCTCTTATTGAGCTTTGTTGTTGTGTGGATAGTTCTGGCATTTCTGTTATAGTGAAACCTGTTTATCAATGTCTTGAATGGATAGACAAGTGATGAATGAAAGTAGGACTTAACAAGTATGAATGAATAAGACACATGCTGAAGATGACTATGTTCCCATAGCGTTTACTTACTGATAATAGTTACTTGTGCTATATTTTCCCTTCATAACACTTGTGTTACTCTCCTATTGGTTCTGTTCTTCAATATTTAATCTCTCTATGATAAGCATAAACTATCAATTTCTTCATTGTATATTTTTTTGTTCTGTCATTTCACGTATTGCTATGCTATCACTATGGGAAATCTATGTAATATGTTAGCTAAACCCCATGCTAAGAAACTAAATTAACTAGTACTTTAACTTAACTGAGATATCTAATGAAAATCATAATTGTAATTAATTAACCCTTAAGCATGTTTGACTTGCTAGTAAGTATGCAAATTATTAGAATAGTCAACTAATTGAGCATGTTAACTAGAATAATTAATTAGTTTTGAACATGTTTAATTAGTTGTTAATAATAGTCAATTGAGCATGTTAATTTAATTAGTTGTTAATAATAGTCAATTGAGCATGTTAATTAATTAACATACTTAATTGAAGTAATAGATAAATAATTAGAGTGATGAACTAAACCTAAGCATGTATAAGTAACTAGCTTTATTAAGTTATTAATTAACTCATGTTAATTATATGTATGTTGATTTCTAGTTCAAGCATGCTATTAACTAAGTATGTTAATCCTTCTGTTGTTTAAATCAAATAGTGGCATGTTAATTCGTCAAGGTAATTAGTTAATTTGAGCATGTTAGACAACTAGACTAACATTTATTAATTGTATTCAAGTATGTTAAAGAACTTATATAATTACAGTAGCATGTTAACGAACTAGCGAACATAATTAAAGCAATCAAACTTGAGCATGTAAATCACCTAGGATAACTAAGTAGAATAATCACATTGAATAATAAATATAGGGAGCATGTAAATGGACTAAGATAATTTATATATTAATCAATAGTATGTTTTCGATTCTTTTTCGAATGATATTGTTCTATTAATTCGTGCATGTTTTCCTTATTTTAATTCATTGTACTTGTTCTTTGTGGTGTGTGGTTATTTCCTTCTATTATATGCTTTGTTTTCCTTATATGTGCTTTCAATTACTTTAAATGCGCACTTCAATTATTATGAATGTTGTATTGTGAGCATCATGCATCATGCTGATTGAGAATGTATGTTCATGCATCATGTTAATAGAAAGAATAGGACGCATGCATGAGTGAGGAAAATGTAAGAATGGATGGTAGAGTAATAGGACAATCGGTCTAATTTTGAAAAAAGGTGCCCATAGGAGACTAGTGACTAGCCTAGTAGCAGTATGCACAAAGGAAGTTAGTTATAGTATGGCAGAAAGGTGCCCACAGGAAACTAGTGACTAGCTTGGCAGCAGTATGCCCAAAGGAGGTTAGTTGTAGCCTGGCAGAAAAGTGCCCACAAGAGGCTACCCCAACGAAAGAATGAACGACTAATAGGAAATAGTAATAACGAAATGAATGGCTTAATGAAAATGACTAAAGAGAGGCATTTCATAATTGCATTTCCCTTTTTCCTTTATAAGCGCTTTGGGCTTACAGTTGCTTGTGGTGTAGATGTAGGTATTGTAAGTAGAGTAAATGCATGGACTAGAAGTAGAAAAGACTAGCAAAGGACGAACAACCAGGGAGGATGGGTTTGCATGCTCGAGGGATGCTAATGGCTGGCCATTTGGTTTTATTCAATAGTTTAGTTTTCATTCTCAACGCATTATTTACGCTTCCGCAACGTTTTATATTAATGATTTTATTATATCGCTTACGCATTTTTATGAATTGGTTCATAACGAGACAGTAGCGATCCGGTTAAACGCACTCTGATGCGTCTTGCTTTAAAAAAAATTTCAAATTTTCTTGTATTTCAAGGAATTACGAAAATCTGGGTGCTTACACACGTGATCTCAAGGCTTTAAAGATGGAGGAACTCATCAGTTCCCTAATGACGCACGAGATTACATTGTTGAGCAATGAGATGGAGGAGGAAAAGGAGAAAGAAACTCCCAAAAGAAAGGACATAGCTCTCAAAGTATTCTCAAGCTCTTATGTGGAATTTGGAGGAGAGGATGAAGATGAGGAGATTAAGTACATGACACGAAAATTCAACAAACTCCTCCAAAGAAGAAAGCAAAATGGGAAAAAAGGCATTGTTTGCTTCAGATGTGGGAAACTTGGTCATACTTCAACCCAAATGCCCAAAAGCTAATAGGAAGTTAAAAGCCTCAAAGAAGAAAATGCTAAAGGCCACATGGTATGATAGCGATGAGAGCTCTTCTCCTGAGATTGAGGAAGTTTCAAATGTTTGCTTCATGGCCAAGGAGGTTATGGTACACAACTCTGTTTATGGTTCTTTGTTATCAAAGGAAAAGATAAAGCAGATTGTTGTGGGATCCGAGTCTCGAGGTGAGGGATTCCTCGTTTGAGGTAGAACAAAAGAGTCAAACAACAAAGGCAGTGATAATTTTCAAAATTCGAAGGTTAGATCAAAGTCAAGGAACCAAGATAGAATCTGTTTCCTCTGTCAGAAGAATGGGCACATTAAAGTTGAGTGTCGTAAATTGCAGAATGAAATAATGAGAGCAGCAGAGAAGGGAAAACAACTGATGACGTTCGGTGAAGTTGTTATCCCAGAAGAAGAAGACTATAGTGATGGAGATCTTCTAATAGTGTCAGAGGAAAACTCAAAGCCAAACAAGGATTGGATTTGGATTCAGCATGTTCGTTTCATGTGTTACAATCGGGAGTGGTTTTTGACATATGAGACCGTTTTAGGAGGTGCTGTGTTAATGGGTAATAACATACCTTGCAAGATAGTTGGTATTGGTACTGTCAGAATCAAAATGGTTGATGGAGTTGTGAGGATACTGGGTAATGTGTGACATGTTCCCGATTTAAAGAAGAACTTGATCTCGTTGAGTACTTTAGATTCGAGAGGATCCGAGTACAATGTTGTAGGTGAAGCCATGAAGATCAGCAGGGGTGCTCTCATCAAGTTAAAGGGACATAGAAGCTCTGCAAATGTGCATGCGTTACAGGGTTCTACAGTGATAGGTAATATGGCTACAAAGTTTGTGAATTCACCTTCAAAAGGTTTCTTGGAGAAGACTTAGAAAAAGTCAGGTTTTCATATGAATTTCAAGTTGGGTTCTGAAAATACTACAGAGCTGATACGTCAATCTATTACAGATGTTCAGCGTGATGCAGCCACCACATCGTCACCAGTTTTAGTTTCAGTTTCACATTAGAGTGGTATCGTCAAAGGCATAACCAAGAGAAAGAGTAAAGCTCAACAACGATATGGTGAAACTTTTACAATGGGTTATGCATTGAGTGTGTTCGAGGGTATTGATTCTAGTGGGAGTCTTCAACATATTCACATGTAGTTCATTGCGACAACTCTGATAATTCGTTGGTACCATGGAGGAGATGCGATTTCTTCTAGAGTGTGTCTCTTAAGTTTAAGTAGGGCTTAAATTTGATCAGTACCAGATATTAAGTTGGCCCAGCAAGGGCCTTTGTGGAAGAGGAGGTTATTTTTCATTGGAGTTTTGTAGATCGTTTGCCTTGCATTGAAATTTCTTTGAAGATGGAGATTGTCAGAGTTTAGTATTCTGGATTCGTTTTGGGGTGGGCTGAGAAGTTTGCATTAGATCTCTCAGGTGGAATTCGTGTCAAGGTGGAGATTATTAGAGTTTGATGTGACCCGAATTCTAGTTGGGTCGGGTCGGGCCCATATGCAATATTAGAGTTATTTATTTTCTCTATTTATTGATGCTTGAGTCGCAAAACTTATTTTACCTTGATTTCCGATTAGTGATTTCTTCTATGCCTGTGGTTTTTTCTCGTAAAGATTTTCCAAGTAAATCTTGGTGTCCCTGCTTCCGCAGTTTTCTTTTTTCGTTTCGTGTTCGATTTTCAACAAATATTGATTTTTTAAATACATTTAATTTTCCAATACTGATAGAGCTAGAATCAGCCAGATAATAGTTGGTTTAACCACCAGGGTAAAGGTTTAAGAGTAATCAACTCCCTCAACTTCGTCTTAAACTGTGGCAGCCAACTTTGGTTTAAAATGATTTGAAGAGTCATCAATGAGATAACCTCGATCCCGTTGCAAATAAGAAGGATCGTCAATTGACTGTCCCTATCGATCAGACGACGTGATGTCCTTGTCACCCATCGTTCTCCACCAGTCAGAAGATTCAATCAGTGCCACTCTCTTGCCTTTGCCATGTCATCTAGTTCTGTTGTTCACTCGTGGGTCTGTCACACACAGAGAAAACATTTGGTCGCCTCTACTTCTTCGTCGATCAGCCTCTACATACCGTTGCCATCTTCAATCAATAAGCCGATGAAGCTCTTTGTTAGAGCATCTGCCAATCACAACTAAAGCTATGAAACAAAAAACCCATCTGATTTATTTTTCTATTGGTAAAATTCGCAGTGAAGAAAAAGGTTCAATTTTTCTGTGGGATTTGTTGATTTTGATAATTTTGTTAGATTTTAGAGATTGAAATTTGTTTATTGGTGTGATTCATTTGTCAAAAATTTCTGAAACTCTTGGTGGATTTGTTTTAAGATTTATTTGGAGAGCAGATTATTGTTTGGGATATTGATATTTTTTGGCTTCAAATATTTGGGTGGAATATTTAGTTTAAGCTGTTATTTTTTGGGTATGAATGAGTTTACTAAAATTTCATATCTCGTTATTCGATTGGAACACAAGGTTTCCATTATGGCAAGTAAAGATACTAGATGTCCTCACACATATGGATTTAGAGGAGTTGTTAGGGTTGATAAAATGTCACGTCATGGAGTAAAGAGAAGAAAATTCAAAAGGATCAAAATGTCTTATCTTTGATACGTCTGTATTTTTCAAATCAAATTTTGCAGGATATTCTAAACGAGAAATCTCTCATAGAATTATGGGTAAAATTAGAGCAGTTGTGTATGAAGAAAACCCTAACGAGCAGGTTGCATTTGAAGTAACAACTTTATTCTCATCAGTTGATGAAAAGAGGTTCTATTGAAGAGCACTTGACTGCATTCAAAGAGTTAGTTTTAGATTTGGAGACCATGGGATGCAAATATGATGAGAAGAATTTAGGGTTGATTCTACTATGCTCGTTACCTACTTCATATTGTGCTTTTAGAGATACGATCTTATACAATAGGGAAAGTCTAACTTTGGAAGAGGTTTATGGTGTCTTGTTATCAAAGGAGAAAATGAAATAGATTGTTGTTGAATTCGAGTCTCGAGGTAAGAGATTTGTTGTTCGGGGTAGAACAAGAGAGTCAAACAACAAAGGTAGTAATAATGTTCAAGGTTCAAAGGGCATATCAAAGTCAAGGAACCATGATAAAACCTATTACTTCTGTTAGAAGAAGGGGCACATTAAATTTGAGTGTCGTCAATTGCAAAATGACATAAAGAGAGTTGCAAAGAAGAAAAAAGAACTGATGATATCCAGTGAAGTTGTTGTCGCAAAAGAAGAAAATTATAGTAATGGAGATCTTTTAGTTGTGTCAGAGGGAAAATCAAAGCAAAACATGGATTGGATTCTAAATTTAGCTTGTTCCTTTCACATGTGTTACAATCGAAATTAGTTCGTATGAGACCATTGTAGGAGGTGTTGTGTTAATGGATAATAACACACATTGCAAGATAGTTGGTATTGGTACTTTTAGAATTAAAATGTTTGATGGAGTTGTCAGGATATTTGGTAATGTGCAACATGTTTCTGATTTGAAAAAGAATTTGATCTCTTTGAGTACTCTTAATTCGAAAGGGTACCAGTAAAACATTATAGGTGGAGCAATGAAGATCAGTAGAAGTGCTCTCATCAAGTTAAATGAACACAAAAGTTATGCAAATTTGTATATGTTGCAAGGTTCTACAATAACTGGTAATAAGGCCACAAAGTTTGTGAATTCACCTTCTAAATTTTTTTTAGAAAACTTAGAAGAAGTCAGGTTCTCAGGTAAAGTTCAAGTTGAGATCTGAATCTATAGCACATCTGATATCTTAACTTATTACAAATTTTTAGGGTGATGCAGTCCCCATATGGTCATCAGTTTTAGTTTCACATTAGAGTGATATCGTCAAACGCATAACCAAAAGGAAGGGTAAAGAACCATGATGATATAGTGAAACTACTTCAATGGGTTATGCATTAATTGTTGTAATACATTGAAATTCATTGTATTAAGTATAAGTTGTGCAATGTCAAGAATAAATGATTTTGGTGTTAATATAGTTAAATTATGGTTATTGAAGTACCTTGTTATCATGGACAAATTGATGTTAGAGGCAGGATGAAAGATTAAGCGTACAAGGACTTAGTTTACTTACTCTCGAATCGATTTGTGGTCGACTAGAGTAGAAGTGCAGTCAACCGGTCTAAGGAAAAATTTAGTATCTGTAGAAGCGCAAACGTTCGGATCGCACATCCGAAAGCTCTCTGGTAGTTTTGCAAGCACCTGGTGTTAAAGGTGCGGTTGACTGGAACATGGACAAATTGAAAGGATTTAGCCTCAAGTAGAAATGCGATTGATTGAACATAAGGTTGCAGTCATTCGCAATAGTGTAAAGATGATTTTTCACAGAAGGATAGGCGTTTGCGGTGAAAGGCTCAACATATGATTTTTTTCAGATATAATGGAGTGGTCGATTGGACATGAGGTTGCAGTTGTCCGCGACAGTGTAAAAATTACTTTTTGCGTAAGGCTGAGTGTGCGCGATAGTTTATCCGACAAAGGATTTTCTTTTAAATATTAGGGAGTGGTTGACTGAATTTGTGGTGCAGTCGACCGAGAATACAAAATGTCACTTGAATTAAGGTTAGGTGTCATGATTTGAGTGGGCTAAATGTGATGAATCAATGTGTTTGTTGCTGAAATGGATGTCACCTCATGCTTGGAGTTGCTGAAAGAGATCATCGTCCTTTGGGTTGAAGCTCCATCCATGTGAATTCATTTAGAAGGAGAAAATTTTTAAGGGCTATGATTTTCTCTCTATTAACTGAAGATAAGTGAGTCTCCTTTATGGTTTTATGGAATTTTAAGGAGTTTAGTTGGATTTATGGGTAAAAAATGATGGATGTTATGAATTAGGTCAAAACCATTTAGTTTTCGTATTTGATAGCCGATGGTTATCTTAATGAAGTTATAATGAAAAACTATTTTGCTATATTATACTAGACATCTCAAAAATAAATATAGGCTCTAGAATTGATGGATTTGCTTAAGTATAGCTTGAGTTGTGAATTTTCAAAGATGGATAAAAATTGTAAAGTGAAACTGGAAATTTGAGCATATTGAAATGACTTTTTGATGTGTTTCGTCTTAAATATACATGTGAAGTTATTCAAGCTGAATGGTTAAGTAATATGTAATATGTACTATGTTGGTTAAGTTTGACTTTTGGAATGAAAGGGTTTGGTGGTTTATGTTAAGAATTATGCATATGTTAAGCTACAAGTGTATGAATGGATGTTAATGTGGAAATTGGCATGTTCTAGATATTGAAGATCAAGAAAATAACTTCCTAAGTTGCAGGACATTGTGCCAAGAGGTTAAGGTAAAGAAAGTTTGTATGTGTTTTTCCTTCGGGCTACATCACAAGAATTAGGTTATTGTTTACTCGATGATATGATGTTTTTGTTGTGATAGATATTAGGTTCTATATTTGATTATAATATGATTTGAGAATATGTGTATGATATGCTAGTTTGTATGCATTCAGGTTTATGTACAATGTTTTTCAAGAAAGACTACGAAAATATTTTACACACACGTGTTTTTTTATAAGTAAGAAATTGAATGAATGTACATAAAGAAAATAAGAACGGTATAAGTTGGCCAAAGTTCACCACTCATCCCTAAATAATATATTTACATGGTGAGGATATTGCTCTAGCTAGGCTAAACGGAAAATAAAAGACATATTGTTTTGTTTATAAAATGTTTTTGTAAAATGTAAACTTTAAAGAATTTAAAGAAGAAAGAAAAATTTATTACCAGTATTTCCTTTATTTTTATTTCAAATGAATTTAAAAGAAAGTCTTCTGCTATACAATGCTTTAAAGTTAAAGTTAAAAGAAAAATGTGGCGTTACAAATGTGTTTAAGGGAAAAGATTCCAGTGGGAGTATTCAACGTACTCAAGTACAGTTTGTTGTGAGAACTCTGATAACTTGGTAATACCATAGAGAAGATGTGATTTCTTTTCGAGTGTGTCTTTCAAGTTTAAACATGGCTTAAACTTGATCGTTATCAATTGTTGAGTTTACTATGTAGAGGCTTTTGTGGAAGAGGAGACTATTTTTCGTTAGAGTTTGGCAGATTTGTTTCCCTTGCATTGGAATTTCTTTGACAATAAGATTGTTAGAGTTCAGTGTTCTGGATTTGTTTTGGGGTGAGCCGAAAAACATACATTTGATCTCTCATATGAAATTCGTGTTAATGTGAAGGTTGTTAGAATTTGATGTGACCCGAATTCTAGCTGATTCAGCTCAGGTCCATATCTAATATTAAGGTTTTCTAATTACTTTATATATTGATACTTAAGTTACAAAACTCATTATACCTTGATTTATACATGTTTTTCTTTTTTTGATTTTGCGTTCGATTCTTAATAGATTGTATAAGATCAAAGGGGCAAGAGCTCTAGAAAAAGAATGTTAAGAGGGTAAACGATTAGACTTAGATAGTTGATAGATCTTATAAAAATTATTACTAGAATCTTTGAAATTACATAAAAATGAAAACGATGAAGGAGAGAAAAGTGCGTATGACCCAGTCGATTGTGCCACAAGGTGGAATTATGTTCAGCTGCAGATAACAGATAGGACAGATGTAATGATGAAGGTGAAGACAGGTGCGTATGAGGTGGAACAACTTAGTATGACCATTATAGAGTGGTTTTTGTAGGATGGTCTTCTTATTTATCAAGCCCTCAACAAAAAAGAAGTTAGAATGAAACTCAACAAAGGCAAAATTTTCATAACACAAATTTTGAACACTAAGATGTAAAGACAAAGAAGGACTATGTATAATAGAATTTAAAGGAAGAATGCCATCACTAATGATTAATTTTGTATAACCTACATGAGAAATAGGAAATAACTCCCCATTGCCGATCATGATTTGATCATTGCCAAGGTAGGGAGTGGAATGTTAGATAATATCCTAGTCAAGTGTAAAGTGGTGGGTAGCCTTGGTATCGAGAAGCCACTGTGTGAAGGGACCAATACCAAGTTAAGAAATAGAAATTTTTATAATTGCTTGATGATGAATATTGTACATGATTGTTGTTTACACACAGGACAGAAAGGAGAAATAATGTATGCAAGAATGTTGACAATTATACACGTGTCATTACATAAATGGTTTGATAAAAAAACAAAAAAAAATATTATGTCGGTCATGCAAATATGCATGGATATTGTGTATCATGGTTGCATGTTTCTTTACACTTGTGCATATTGTTCTTCGAGTTATTTGTAACGTGGTTAGCCAGATTCCTTCTTTGGGCTTGACCATATAGATGACACTACAAATGGTAAATGAGCAGGCTTGAGCTAGCCCGCTTGTTTACTCTGCTCAGTATTATAACAAGCTGAATTTGATTCAAGTCGTTTAATTCGTGGCTCGGGTTAAAATTTTTTTGGGTGAGTTCGTTAGCCTCGACTCGTTGATCTTGCTAGGCTTAGTGAGTTAAACTTTTTCAGGCTCAGCTTGGTCTGCTTGTTGATTACCTCTACTTTCAAATGCACTTGACTTGTTAGTATACATTTCGGAAGGAAAATTTTATCAATGGAAGTAAGTTTCTTAACCAACATTCATAATTCTTGATTATTTTATATGAATATTATATTTTTTAAATTTGTATTTAATGGTATAATATATATATATATATATATAAAAAACCTTAAGAGTTTTTTTTTTTCTGGGTTTTTTTTGTAAATTTTAAAATTAAAATTTTAAAAATATATATAAATATTATAATATCGATTCAATTTAGTTCAGATGAGAGTAAAACCAAACCCAACCTAATTTTAATTGCAAAGTGTGATTTATTCAGGATGTTGAGTTGAAATTTATTTTATTAAAAAAATTTAAAATTCAAATGGAATGAATTTTAAAATTGATTTTGTTAAAAAAAAATTAAGATTTAATAGTTTTTAGATTATACTTTAATTTATATAAACTCTTATTTTATTGTTTTATACGGAAGCATGAAAAGTACATTTAATAGTGCAAAAAAGGAACGTGGGAATGTAGTTAAAGAATCTGAAGATCTTGGGTGTGTAGTTTCCAACTCAGCCTGCACGACAAAGATAAGCTTTTTTTATTGTGTTGCCCATAAAATACAGATCCACCTTCTTTAAAATATAAAAACAAAGATTCTCCACTCTACTACTTTACATTTTGTAATTCCTATTGCGGCGCTTAACTTGTTTTTAATTCTAATTATATAACGTTTAAATTAAGTCGAGTGGAAAAATATGCAATAATCACAAAAATCAGGAATGAAGAAGGCTATTTTAGAATAAAATATGTCAAAAGAGAATAATTAAATTAATTTAAATATTCCCAAATTATCTTTATTTTAAATTTGAATCACCTAATCTAATTCCCCAAACATAGTATGGACAAACATAGAAACAATCGAGCAATAGGTTGGAGGGGAGTCTTAAATGTTAGTGTCTTTAATTTTGATACTTTCATACGAATAATATTTTAATTTCTCAAAATCTTATAACGTAGTTTGATTCAACCAATCGTTACTTTTAATTACGGATAAACAAACTCAATAATCGTATTAACCTTGATTCATGTTTTTGTTGATATAAACGTTGATCCGAAAATACATTTATCTTCTTTATCATTTTTTCTTTATGTGCTCTCTTTGATGATCAAGAGAGATGTATGCTCTCCCTCTTTTCTTTTCAGAAGACGTGAACTGAGAAGACGAGAGAGGGTGAGATGATAGCTCCTTTTTTATTTATAGAAGACAATCCAGAAAAATCAAAGGATATAAAGAGAGAGAGCGAGAACCCACCATGAGAGAATGTTTTCTAGCCTTTATAAAAGATATTTCTTTTAATATCTTTTTCTCTCCTATTGTCTTCCACCTCCTCGTCCATTGTGTAAAGCTCCTTTTTGGGTGCAACAAGTCTTTTTTTTTTTTTCCTAGTGTGTCACTCCATTCATCGGTGCATTATGCACTAATGCCTTCATAGAAGACAAACCCAAACTGTCCAAATCTCTTTTAAGAGATTTAAAGAAAAGATTAGGTAATTTACATAATTATTTTTTACTTTACTAGGAATTATGTAAATACATTTTTATCTTTTTTGATTATATATTAAAGAAAAGATTAAAGTGAAAGAATTAAAATTTAATCAACTTAATTTTTTTTATACTTAACAATTGTCATATTAAATACTGTAATATTAAATTAATATACTTTAATTAACATAGATAGACAAGATTAATTGATTATTAAAAATAATCTAATAGACCAAATTCATGACGAGGCAGAAATTGGAGAGGTGATGTTCATTATTTTTCCAATTGGGTGGGAGAAAGTGTATTCCTTTGAAAGCTTCGTCGTCCACCTTCTCCACTGTAAAAACTCTCCACTTTGCTCTGTTTTCCCCATTAGGGGGAGAGGCAGGGAGAGAGATGGAAAAGCATCTGCTATGGAAGTTATTCCCTTTGCTAGCATTACTGGCTTCCTTTCTCATTCTTTTCTACTCACAGAATTTTTCCCAGGTTTGTTGCTTCTTCCTTGCCCGTTTTGCATTTGAAGTTATTGACTGATGGCCTGCCAAGATAATTGGACGGGTGGAGAAATAAAGGTTCCATGTTAATATTGGGTTTTTATTTTCGTTTTCTTGGTCTGAGCTATTTAAGTCAGCTAATGGAGAAGTTCCTCTATTTTTTGCCAAAAAGGAAACTCTCAGTTAGTTAGAACTGTTCAAGCTGTTACCTTTAGAATAAATCATCGAGTTCTACAGAAATTTCATTTTCTTGACAACTAAATTTTTTACGACAGGTGATTTCATTCAAATATGTAAAAACCTCCATCAAATTTGACTAAAAAGATGTTGAGAGCTTACTGCTTTTTCTAAAATCAATGGTTCTACAAAAGCACTAAGAAATTTTTCCTTCTTTTTCTGCTAGTTTTGGTCATCTGAGTGTTTGTTTCTTTCACAATCTGTTATTAATTGATGATTTCATGCTGACAAAATAGAATTTGATCTTATAATTGAGGAATTTTTGAAGCCTAGTGAAATTCAGGATCAAAATTGCTTGGGAGTTTGGCAAATTTTCTACGATCATAGAGAAAACAAGTGGACATATCTCTTGACATTGATAATGAATTGCAGTAAATTCTTGCCATGAGATTTATATTACTTTGTCGTGTTTTATTAATTTGTCGCTATATTTTCACTGTGTTTAGGCATAATTAGAGTTTAGTTTCTGACAAAAACTCTCGCAGAAATTAAGTAAATGCAGCCTTCTTCCTCATCAACACTATTGGATAGCTAGCAAACGAATTGTGACAGCAGGAAAAATCATTTCTGGTGCAGGTTTGCCAATTTCTTTCTACTGCCTAAGAACAGTTTGAACTCCAAAAGTTTTCTATTTCCTCGAAGTTTCTAATCCAAGAATCTTGCACTTCATCTTCTTGTGAAGACAATAATTTTCCGTTGGTTCTGATTCAAAAATTTACGCCACAAAACAGTTACTTTTAATGTTTGAGCATGTCGTGTTTATTTGAGCAGTTGAGGTAAAGGAGGGGAAGATCAAATCCATAGTTGAGGAAGAAGAAAGTCATGGGAAAATTAGGTCGGAATATGTTGTTGATTATGGAGAGGCTGTCATCATGCCTGGCTTAATTGATGTGTAAGGTCTAATCATCTCAGTGTCATCATTTACTTCTTCTATAATGCGACTTGAAATTTGAAGACGATGTTCAAACAACTGTTGAAGTTAGGCAGATTGAAAACATCCCAATGAAAGGGAATGTAACATGATATTCATAAAAAGTTATATTTTTATTATTGTCAAAGAATGATATTTCCAAGTAATGCAGAGATCATTGAGCTACTTTTAAATAAACGATGGAGTATTCTTGTCTTTTGAGAAGGAAAACGATGATTCAACAGGAGTGTAAAACAGCTAAACCTATCAGTTTGAAGCATACTATTTCCTGAGTTTTTAACAAAACAATCTATATAATGTTTTAATTAACAGGGGATCTAGATTTTCATCGAACTTTCTTGTTTAATTTCTTTTTTGACAGCCATGCACATCTGGATGATCCTGGAAGAGCTGAATGGGAGGGATTTCCTTCAGGAACTAAAGCAGCAGCTGCTGGTATGATATTATTCAATAACATATGCATTTGATCTTTCAATAGTTTACTAAAGACATGGCCCAGTAAACCCTTCATATTCTTAAGAATTTTTTATCAATATGTATTTGTTGTTCCTACTTAGAGTTCAATGACCTAAATTCTATTTAGACCCGACCGAAAAAAATGCGATGCAATAAAAGTTTTTGGAAGAACATTACGGATATGTTCGCAGAGGTTTGTAGTGGTAGTAAAGGAATCAATGTACTACTATATATATTATGTTTGAGTTGCAACACTCACTTTGTTTAATTTTTTATGTTGAGTTTCTTTCATTTGTATGTGATTTTTCACCCATTAGGGTTTTCCAAGTAAAATCTTGGAGTTCTTTCTTTGTGCTTTTCTTTTTGGTATCCATATTCAATTTTTACACTCCCTACTATTCAATTAACCTAATCCTTATGCACCTGAAGACCTTATTCTTGACTTTGATATGTTCGTTCAGGTGGCATTACGACACTAGTTGACATGCCGCTTAACAGTTTCCCCTCAACGGTGTCTAAAGAAACTCTAGATCTCAAGGTTAACTTTTACATGCTTGTGCCATTTATTCGATATATTTCATATATTTGCTTCTTGTATAAGATTAAACTAAGTACAGTTTATTTGGTTGATTGTTTTTTATTTCTGTATACTAGATTGAAGCTGGTCGAGGGAGGATCCACGTCGACGTTGGTAAAGTCTCAAATTATAACACATTCTCCTATTTACCGAAGACTATTTATTGATATATGATATCCATTACAGGTTTTTGGGGAGGCCTAGTACCTGATAATGCATTTAATGCAAGCGCATTAGAAAGTCTCCTAGAATCAGGGGTTCTTGGTCTAAAGGTACGTTTTATTCAATCAATAAATTTCTTTTGAGCTTATTTGGTCGCCGGAAACAACTTTAAGTGAGGAATTGTTATGTAAATTATTAATGGTGGTGGGGCCAACCATTAATATTGGTGGGACCAACCATTAATGCATGTTGTCTTCGCCGATGTTTTTCTTCAATGTTTTGTGATGTTTTCTTTTGTCTTTCCCATGTTTCTTTCAGATGTTTTAGGGAGTGTTTTTCTCCATGTTTCTTGAGTACTTTTAGCAATCGTGTATTGAAGAGTGTTTTGTGGAGATGCTTTATCCTTAGATTTTTTTTATTCCATTTAAGTTTGTGTAGAATGCCTATAAAAGGCCACTTCGATGCATAGCAAGTAATAAATTCTCCTATGTGTCTTGCGGTTTTTGCTCCATTATTTTTTTGCTCCATTAAAATTAGTTATCAGTGGTATCAGAGCCATTGAAAAAAAAAGTGAGGGCTCTAGAGTGTTGTAACATTCTAGCATAGATTTGTTTCTCACTACGAGTATTATTCATGGCTTTCGATAGTTTTGTTCAACTCGCTATTCCATGGTTCGATGGTCACTATGATTATTGGAGCATGCTGATGGAAAATTTTTTGAGGTCCAAAGAATATTGGCAAGTGATTCAAAATAGAGTAACCGAACCAGCAAAGGATACCGTCCTCACCGATGCACAACAGGTAGAAATTAAAGGGCAAAAATTGAAAGATCTCAAATCCAAAAATTATTTATTCCAAGTGATTGATCGTTCGATATTGGAGACTATTCTTTGCAAAGATACCTCCAAAGATATTTGGGATTCTATGAAAAAGAAGTATCAAGGCTTTTCGAGAGTAAAGCGTGCACAGCTTCAAGCCTTGACGAGATTTCGAGACTCTACAGATGAAAGATGGAGAATCCGTTACCACTTATTGTGCAAAGACTATGGGGATAGCAAACAAAATGCATTTTCATGGCGGGAAAATGGAAGATGTTGCCATCGTTGAAAAGATTCTACGATCATCAACACCGAAGTTCGATTATGTTGTATGCTCAATTGAAGAATCCAAAGACATTGATGATTTTTCGCTTGACGAACTCCAAAGCTCGTTACTTGTTCACGAACAAAAGATGAACAGAAGTTCACCTAGAGAGGAGCAAGCTTTAACAGCTACCATCTTTACGCCTTCCTCAAATTTTAGAGGAAGGGGTCGAGGTAGAGGCAGAGGCAGAGGCAGAGGCAGAGGAAATGGAGATCGAAGCAACCGAAATGGTGGTCAATATTACAAAGCAGATGATGACCAATTTTAAAACAAAGGCAGAGTAACAGATCAACACTTTGACAAATCTAAGTTAGAGTGTTTTCAATATTATAAAATGGGTCATTATCGTTCTGAATGTTATACTAAACTGCCTAACTACAAAGAAAAAAGAGAGAAACCCAATTTTGCAGATGAACAAGAAGAGGAAACTTTATTGATAGTTGCACAGGTTGATGAGGCACATCAATCCGATGTATGGTATGTTGATACAAGATGCAGTAACCACATGTGTGGAAATAAATCTTCTTTTTCTTCTTTAAATGATGATTTTTGCTCTACAGTAAGTTTTGGTAATTGTTGTAATGTGAAAATCATGAGAAAATGTGATATTAAAATAAGAACCAAGAATGATTTTGAAGAAACGATTTCCAATGTTCTTTATGTTCCTGATTTGAAGACTAACTTATTAAGTGTTGGTCAGTTGCAAGAAAAAGGTTATACAATAACCATTGAAAATGGTGTTTGTGAAATATATGATTCTTCTCGTGGATCCATTGTTGTTATTCAAATGACTTCAAACAAGTTGTTTCCTCTAAAGATTGATGTTATCCAACCTTGTTTGATGGCTGAGGCTAAAGATTCGTCATGGCTATGACATCTTCGGTATGGTCATCTGAATTTTAGCGGACTAAGAACTCTACAGCAGAAAAATATGGTGATTGGTCTTCCTCAAATTTCTATTTCTTCTCAAGTTTGTGAAGAATGCGTTGTTAGAAAACAACATCGTTCTCAATTCCCACAAGGAAAATCGTGGAGAGCCAAAAATGTCTTAGAACTAATTCATTCGGACATTTGTGGGCCAATAAAGCCAGTATTTAATGGGGGTAAAATGTACTTCATTACATTTATTGACGAATTTACTCGAAAAACGTGGGTTTATTTTTTACAGGCAAAATCTGAAGCTTTTAGTGCATTTAAAAGCTTCAAAGCATGAGTTGAAAAGAAACGGAGAAAAATATCAAATCTCTTCATACAGATCGAGGAGAAGAATATTACTCAATTGAGTATGAAAAGTTCTGTAAAGATCAAGGCATACGAAAGGAACTCACAGCTGCTTATACACCACAACAAAACGGCATATCAGAGAGGAAAAATAGAATCATTCTTAACATGGTGAGGTGCTTCATATATTAAATCGGAGCCCTATTTTTTTCATTAAAAATATGATGCCAGAGAAAGCTTGGAGTGGGAGAAAACCAGCAGTAAATTATTTCAAAATATTTGGTTGCATTGCATATGCACATATACCAGATGAAAGAAGAAAAAAACTGGATGATAAGGGAGAAAAATGTGTTTTTCTCGGCGTTAGTGACACATCAAAAGCATATAGATTGTTCAATCCGCTCACTGAGAAGATTGTGACAAGCAGAGACGTTATTTTTTATGAGAAAAGTTTTTGGAATTCGACATGGCAGCAGCCTACTCCAACTATTCTTGATGATGGATGATATACGGCAACCACAACAAGAAAATCTAACGGATCTTACTCTTGAAGATCCTCAAAATGAAGTTCCAATAGATGCTGAAAATTCCTCAATAGCATAAGCTTCTGATGCAATAACGAAAACTTATTTACGTCGTATTCGAAAAAGGCCAGCCTGGATGACAAATTATGAGGTATCTAGAATTGACCAAACTAATGATCCGATAACATATTTACTTTCTTGGTAGACTGCGATCTAATGTCTTTTGAAACCGCTTCAAAAGAATCAAAATGGTGAAAGGTGATGGACAATGAAATTGAAGCTATTGAACGGAATGATACTTGGGAGTTATGTGATCTTTCAAAAGATCACAAAACTATCAGTGTAAAGTGGGTATTCAAAACGAAACTAAACGAAAATGGCGAGGTTGACAAATACAAGGCACGATTAGTGGCTAAGGGCTACAAACAAGAATATGGAGTTGATTATAGTGAAGTTTTTGCTCCAGTTGCTAGACACGATATAATTAGAATGGTTATTGCATTGGCGGCACAAAAATCGTGGTCTATCTTTCAATTGGATGTCAAATCGGCATTCTTGCATGGAACCTTGGAAGAAAAAGTATTTATTGATCAACCTCCTGGTTATATTAAAACTGGAAATGAGCATAAAGTTTATAAATTGAAAAAGACTCTATATGGATTGAAACAAGCTCCACGGGCTTGATGTAGTCGGATTGAGAATTATTTTTTAAAAGAAGGTTTTCAAAAATGTCCATATGAACACACATTATTTGTTAAGCTTAGAGATAGAGGAAATATGATCATTGTGTGTTTATATGTGGATGATCTTATTTAAACCAGGAATGATTGTTCTATGTTTGAGAATTTTAAACAATCTATGATGAACGAATTTGAAATGTCTGTCTTTGGAATGATGCATTAATTTCTTGGCATAGAAGTAGCGCAATAAAAAAGGGAATTTTTATTTCTCAAAAGAAGTATATTCGAGAAATTTTAGACAGGTTTCAAATGAGGGATTGCAATCCCGTAAATACTCCTGCAGAGGTTGGATTGAAGCTACAAAAGGATGATGGAGGAACAAAAGTGAACAAAACACTTTATAGGCGAATTGTTGGCAGTTTGATGTATTTAACTGCAACAAGACCGGATATTATGTACTCTGTGAGTTTAATCAGCCGATATATGGAGAATCCGACAAATCTGCATTTATCAGCTGCTAAACGAATCTTACGTTATTTGTAAGAAACCAAAGATTTTGGCATATTCTACAAGAAGGGTAAACAATCCGATTTGATCTGATTTACTGACAGCGATTATGCCGGAGATCAAGACGATAGAAAACGTACATCCAGTTATGTCTTTATGTTTGGTACAAGGGCTGTTTCGTGGTCATCTAAGAAGCAACAAATTGTTACTTTATCAACAACTAAAGCCGAATTTATTGCTGCGTATGTTTGTACTTGCCAAGCTAATGGTTAAAGAAAATTCTTGAAAAATTACAGTTCAACCAAAATAAATCAACTACAATTTTCTGTGACAATAGCTCAACCATAAAATTGTCAAAGAATCCAGTTCTACATGGAAGGAGCAAACATATTGAAGTGAAATATTATTTTTTAAGGGATCTCAGCAATAGTGGAATAATTGATTTGAAACATTGTCCCAGCAAAGAGCAATTGGCTGATATATTTACTACACTACTCAAATTCATTTTATTTCAAAGTTTGAGAAATTTATTGGGTGTTTGCGATATGAAGAATCCTACTTGAAGAAATGGCTGCATTAAACTGAAGTTTAAGCACTTCAGTTTACGAGAGGGATTGTTATGTAGATTATTAATGGTGGTGGGACCAACCATTAATGTTGGTGGGACCAACCATTAATGCATGTTGTCTTTGCCGTTGTTTTTCTTCAATGTTTTGTGATGTTTTTTTTTGTCTTTCCCATGTTTCTTTCGCATGTTTTAGAGAGTGTTTTTCTCCATGTTTCCTGAGTACTTTTAGCAGCCGTGTATTGTGGAGTGTTTTGTGGAGATGCTTTCTCTTTAGATTTTTTTTATTCCATTTAAGTTTGTGTAGAATGCCTATAAAAGGCCATCTTCGATGCATAGCAAAATATGTAGTTTTTATCTTCCAGTAATAAATTCTCCTTTGTGTCTTGCGGTTTTTGCTCTATTATTTTTTACTCCATTATTTTCTTGCACCATTAAAATTAGTTATAAAGAATAACCAATAATCTGCAAAAAAAAGTCCAATAAGTGCAATTTGACCACAACCTGCGATAATATTGTATTATGTGCCTTGGCGGTCTAGCAACCAGCAAAATGCTGCAGCTTTGCATGTGGTGTGGAAGAAACTTTGTTGATAATTTAATAGACTTTTCTGTTCTTTGTCGTAGTCCTTTATGTGTCCATCAGGGATCAACGACTTTCCTATGACCAACACCTCTCATATCAAGGTTTGTTCAAATATTCCTACACGAAATTTGTATTTAAATTCGGTTAGAAAATTTTCAATTATGTTGATTTTATGAATCTGATGGGTTTTTGTATATGTTTTTTGGCATGTTATGTTATGCTTTGTTAGGAAGGACTTTCGGTGCTGGCAAAATACAGAAGACCTTTACTTGTGCATGCAGAGCTTGAACTGGATTCTCAGGCTGATTTTAATCTTGAAGAGGGCTCTAATAACCCTCGTTCTTACTCATCTTATCTTAAAACTAGACCACCTTCTTGGTAAGAAATGAAAAAACAGCATTTTTTTAGGAGACATTCAAGTTTTCAAAACTATCATTTTAATCCTTTTTCTTTTTTATAATAGGGAGGAGGCAGCCATTAGAGAGCTCTTAACAGTGACGAAAGACACAAAGATTGGGGGTCCTTCGGAAGGGGCACATCTTCACATTGTTCACTTGTCTGATTCAAGTTCTTCTCTTGATCTTATCAAGGTTCTTCAAAGCTTGAAAGAATTCTATATATTGAAATACGTCCCATTAATTCGAAGAGCAAAGCTTTTCCATGATGGAAGTAATTCTGTTATGCGCTTCTAATTGAAACCATTTTATAGGAAGCGAAAGGAGATGGCCACAGCATTTCAGTTGAGACCTGTCCACATTATTTATCATTTTCGGCAGAGGATATAGGCGATGGAGATACTCGTTTCAAGTGTGCTCCACCCATTCGAGATGCAAATAACAAGGAAAAACTATTAAAGGCTTTAATGGTACTTCTCTTCTACAAAACACACCACTTACTTTCTTTGATTATCTCAAATATTAAGCATTGTAATTTAATTCTTGATTTTTGTTATGATATTATGTCAGCAAGGACATATAGACATGTTGAGCTCGGACCATTCACCATCAGTCCCGGAACTTAAGCAGCTCGATTCTGGTGACTTCTTAAGAGCTTGGGGTGGTATTTCATCCTTGCAGGTTGGATCGTCACTAAAGTACTACATCATGTCGACCCTTGCAATCTTAAATAAATCAATATTTTGCAGTAAAAGATAAGAATCCATGGAACGTGTAAAATTTTTGTTTTATCATTTTGTGAATTAATCAGCACGTTTGCGGAAAAATATACAGTTTGTTCTGCCTGCAACATGGTCATCTGTAAGGAAACATGGAGCAACAATTGAACAATTAGCTTTATGGTGGAGTGAGAAACCTGCCAAGCTAGCTGGCCTGGATTTGAAGGTGTTAATTTTTTGTTTTGAGACCATTAATTGCAGAGAGTCCTAATCGACCTTCCCTTAATTGTTCTTCATATCGTCTTTGAATATGAAGCAATCGCACATAGAAATATCTGGTATGTTCAAGAGATTAAAAAAAAATTGAAACTTGATGGTTCTCCGATTTATGTTTTATGAATCGAAAACAGAACAGTTTCCAAAACTTCGTTTTCGGGTTTGAACAAAAGACAACCTTTTAGGAATAAATTTTTGAAACGCTTAAGTTTTTCGTTTTTTGTTCTTGAATCCAAACTTTTGTTTATTGCAGTTTGAATATAAAAAAAAGGGTTATGAGAACTATCCCCAAGCCTAAATCATTATGATGAAATTTCACCTCATCTGTGCAGGGATCTATTGCCATTGGAAAGCATGCAGATTTTGTAGTATGGGACCCCGATTTTGAATTTACCCTCAACGACGACCATCATGTATACCATAAGCATCCTGTAAGTTAGTCTTTGTGCTTGTTTTTTGGGCAAGTTTAGGTGTATGTTTTTTTGGAACTCCAAAAGCTACATTGTATCCTCTAAAATTCATTTTCATACCAGAAATACCAACATATGGAGTAAAAGAATCCTTGTTTAGTAAAAATATGAATTGTGAAATATTTTGTTTTTTGGTTTTGTTCTCTTCTTTCCTCTGAATGTTTAGCTTTGTTTGATTGGATAATCGTTAAACTAACATAATTTCTTCAATTTGAAAAAAAAAGGATTTTATTTTAACCGAATAAATCGGTCTAATGCACAAGAACTCCAACTTTGAAATGTGGTTTTGAGAGAGAAGCTAATAATGTCTCCATATTTTGAAAGCAGAGCATATCAGCCTACATGGGGAAGAACTTGACTGGAAGAGTTTTGGCTACTTTTGGGAGGGGAAACCTTGTTTATAGTGAAGACAAACATGCTGCCTCCGCCTGTGGTGTTCCAGTTCTCGCCTAATTATTTCAAAATAAAAAGCATCTCGTACGTTCCTTCACTTCATTGTATGCTTGTTTTTACAAATCCATTGCAGATAGTAAAATTACTAATAATTCAAGAAGCTTGGGCGTTTCGGTTCAAATCGATCTGCATCTCAAAATCCTTCTATCATGTCTTGTTCCTTAAATTCAAAGCATGTTGGTATATTACATAAGTTATATTTTTCTTTAATGTGAGTATTGGAAGTAAGATTGTTAAATCATTGATGAATAAACTGAATCCGAGGTGGCAGTGTTCTCAAGGTTCAATCGATAGACGCTTTCACTCGAATATGTGTCTCTTCATTTATTGCTTCATTCCTCTCGATCATAGTCTGGTTTGTTCGTTGATGTGCCATCATGGCGACTTGGGACCCATATTTAGCATTCATATTTCGTATAGATTTCATCCCTCTTGGATAGCTTGATTTGTCTTGTCCAACTTGGCCACGAAGGATGCTCCCACATCCTTCAAGTCCCTTTCGTAGCGCTTACATTTTTCTTCCTTAGACTTTGATGGCGTCTCTTGTCATTGTCGAGGAACGTCAGCTCTAATACGGTTTACCACGAATAATACTCCAATTAAATAAACAAATAAGAGTTGTAGAGGAATGACCTTTATTGATGCAGACGAATTACAACTAAAAAGTAGAGAAACGAAGACAGAATAAATCTACAAGGAATTACAAAAGAGATGTGTCACATCTTGAAGAGAACCCAAGACAGAATATGGAACAAATCAGTCTGGAAAAAATTGAATCATCCAATCCTTACTAAAAATTAAAATAATGTAAGGTACAAACCTCACTAAAAATATTTTAGGTCTCTAAAGAAAAATAAGGCAAAATATTTCGCTCAAAGAAATCTCCAAAATCTACTCTTGCGGCGGCAACTGTGAGTCATTATAAATAATTCCTGAAAAGGGAGTCAATAAGGGATGAGTCAACTAAACTCAATGTAGATTAAATTTTATATTCAACTTTTATGTTATAGAAAATATGCGTGCATTCCAAATATTAATTTAGACAATTAATAAATGATAGACATAAAGATGAACAATAAAGTAATTAACAAAAAAAAACAACGGGGATACTTAGGTGATCGCAACAGCCAAACAGACCCTGATCGGGTTTAGAGATTTAAAACCCAAGAACACGACACATACAACTGTTCTATTACCCATTTTAATATTAAAAGTAAATAAATGCAAAGATAAATGTAACTAAACTAGATATTAAAATTAACATGGGCAATTTAAATTAACACTTACATTTTTGAAATTTGAGTGCATTAAATATAAAATAACATCTACCTCAAATTTGGGTCAACCAATACCAAGACCTAACAAAAAATAGCTCAACGAAGTCCAACAACAAGTCTGATATCTTCCTATCCTTTGGAACATAACCATAATAATTTTACTAAAATCAAGATTAGAAATTTTAAAATTAATTAATTTTTAAGTTAAACGATGATGACCTAAGAGTCAGAGGTCCAACATAGACCTTGAAACGACCCAATAATAATCGGGTCAAAATTTGAGATAATGTAAATTTTCTGGTATAAAAATAGAGTCTGAATTTTGTCCCAAGACGAAATCTCGCCCAAAACAAAAATTTGAGCCTCGTCAAGCTCAAATCAACTGGACCCAAATTGGTCTAGACCAAAACAAACTAGTTCACAACAAATTGGGTCCAACTTGGTCTGGACCAAAACATCTAGTCCACGACCAATGAAGGTGCACGACTCCCTCAACATCTCCAACGACTCTATAGAGTTGTTGGTAGGCCAATTGACCCTGGACAGGATCAGAATCCATATTCTAATCTTGGGTCATCTAAACAATTCAAAAACATCTATAATCTACTCAAATCCAGAACCAAGCTAAAGAATCCAGTAACAAAACCGATTCCGTTCAATAATCCACATGAATTCTAAAAAAAATTGAAACATTCATCCTCACCAGGAGACGAATTCTTCCGTCAACGAGTCTTGCCAACGTCAATGATGATGAACACTCTAACCTAACGGAAAACAACTCATCCATCAACACTTATGTACCACAGATTCCCTATCAAGCATGAAGATTCTCTAATGATATTTTGTGTAACGACCCGGATTTCCGTAAATCGTTAAAATGCCTAAAAATTTGAAATTTCTTTTCTTTTAAAACAAAATATATCAGAGTGTGTCTAACCGGATCGATACTGACTCTTCCTTTTAATTCTTTTGGAAAAACCAATCACAAGATGCGGAAGCGTAAGTAATAAAATAAAATCATTTGTTTAAAATCCAGCGAAAGTGTAAAGAAATAAACTCTTATATATCATGGCAGAATCATATTTAAATCGTTTAAAGGAAATACTAAATAATTGAAACACTACGTTTAACAAATGAATCTAACAATTAAACATCATTTGATTACAATCGTTTACCCATCTTTCTCTTTGCCTGGCCAGCCCTGAGTCTCATGCATGCGAAATCATCCATCATTGCTTCATTATGTGTTTATCGTATTATCTGTTCGTCGTTTGTACCTACACCACAAGTAAAGACATGAACTTACGCCCAATAAGAAAATAGGGAAAAACAATTATGCATATCTCTTTCTTTAATTCTTCTTGGAATGGGGGCCACCAAAACCAATTCTTTTATTACGTTCATTGATTTTTGGTTCTTTACTCGTACTTCGAGCTAGAGATTGGAGGTTGTCCTTTGAGATGACCTAGTTGATCGGCTTCTAACCTTCTGTGCGCAAGCTAGTTCCTTTCCTGACTAGGTGAGGGTGTATCCTAGCTGCTAGGCTAGATCTGGACTACCCATCTATCCCAACTCCTTGGTCGTCCCTTTTCTGGCGTATCCCGCCTTCAAGGTTCTTCCCCTTTTGGCGTATCCCGCCTTTAGGGTTTCTGCCCTTCCGGCGTATCTCGCCGGAGGGTTTCTTCTGTGATGGGCGTATACCGCCCATCCCGAACATTCTTTTCTTAACATTTGTCCCCTTTTTGGCGTATCCCGCCTTCAAGGGTCCTCCCCTTCCAACGTATCTCGCTTTCAGGGTTTCTTCCCTTCCAGCGTATCCCGCCAGGAGAGTTTCTTCGGTGATGGGCATATCCCGCCCATTTCGAACATTCTTGTTCTTAGCGTTTTTCCTCACTCATGCATGCATGAGTACCACTCCAAAGTGGCACTCCTTACGGTTTTCTATTAGCATAAAGCATACTGCATTATAAAGTACATTAACGAAAATTGAAATGCGCATTGAAGTAAAAGTACTATAATTGACCTTGCGCATATAATGAATCACAATAATTGAAAGCATACATAGATACAAGGAACAATTATGATATCGAATTGAACAAGATGAGACAATAAAGTATCATAGGACAAATTCCAATTTAACTAAATATGCTCATTGAACTAAGCTAGGCTAAACATGGAAACATGTTGTAGATAACGAATAACGGAAACATGCTTATAAATTGGAAATCCTTATTCTAATTGGTTAAGCATACTTTTATTTTAATTAGTCAAACATGCTATATTTACTAGTCTAGTTATTATCCCAGTTAATTACATGCTCAACAAATTGGTTAACATACTCAAGGTTTAGTCATTGATTAAACATGCTTGAATTGATTAACATACGAACATGCTCAACTAATTCAATATACTAGTTACTAAACATGCTCAAGGATTAATTATTCATTACTCAACTAGTTAAACATGCTTAAACTGATTATTCAACAACTAAATAGTAAATTAATAAACTAAACAAGTTCAAGTTTAATTAATTATTCCAATTGAGTAAATTAACATGCTCTTAATCACTTTAATCAATTACATACTTAAGTTAATTAAACATGCTAGTGAAGTACTTATTAACATGCTAGAAAATAAATGGCAATTCAAATGGTTTACAGGCTTGGACTACTAAATAGGTTACATGCTCATTAAATATATTTAACATGCTTAATGGTTTAGCAATTATTTATGAACATTCAGCCAATGGCAGAACAATCAAAAGAAATGATCACATTATAAACATTCAGCAACATCATAAAAACTCTTAGCTCATTTCCAGACTTGTCATCCTCATTCATACCCATTGATCATTCATGTTTTCAGTATTATCACCATTTATCGCTAGAAATTACAGAACTCATATGCAGTCAAGGAAATCATTTACAGCAGCATATATATATATAATGGCAGAACCGTTACTCAAGAGAGGCAACACAAGTAATGAGAACAATCGACAGTCAATATAAAACTACGAAGTGCTAATAAATCTATGCTATAATGAGAGAAAACATTTCGCATGATAAAACATTTAATTCACAGAACCATCAAGGAATATCACAAAACTACAATACGCTACATAACACATAACGTAAACTCACGCACTCTACTTGTGGTGTAGGCCTCCAACTGGCCAAGACACACCCAAGTTCCTTACCTTGAATTTTATTGTGCGTTCGCACTTCGTCGTTATTCCTCTTATTCTTTTTACTACCTTCACAAATTAATACCAATTATCAATATTTCCTAATCGTATCAAAGCAACTTTCCAATCAACAGAGCAGTTCATGAGCATCCAACAATTGATCCAATAGATTGATCCCATTCGCAAAAATCTAGAACTAAATCCAACAGAGGCAGTAGCTAAACTAATATCAACAAAGCACAACCAAATGAGTACACAAACCCATGACCCAAATCTAATATATAGATGCTTTTCAGAATCAACCATAAGAGTGTAAAAATATTACATTACAGGACGCTATTCCAAGTGACAGAATATTGACCTCTTCAACTTGAACTATCGGTTCATTCCAAAGAACACAACATATGTCTCGCGTTTACATCAATCCAATTCATTATCAGAGAAGAATTACTAAAACTCTTATACTTATCATCCAACAACTTAACAGAACAGTCAAACTTCATCCAAAAACATAATCAACACACCAAAACAGCCAAGGAGAAATCCTTACCAACAAGCAGGGGACTCACAACTCAACACATCCGAAGCACAGCTCCCTCCTACAGTTTCTTCATCCACTCTTCTTCAGCAGTACGCATCTCCTTCAGAGAGTCTCTCCATCACAGCAACAATGACAGTTACCAACCCATTCACCAAGCCAATGAACAGAAGCCAACTAACCAAAACAACCGAGAAGAAAACTTACTAGAAGCTCTCGGCCAGAGCTCTCCCCGGACGAAGTCTCTAGTTCCTTCATACTCTGTCTTTCCCTCCTCTCTGCATAGTTAACATCTCCAGCCAACATCATTCCCTCGACAGCATGCCTTGTTTCCTTTTTTGCTTTCCAGAAGCTGTCGGTCACGCAGGATGCAACTCCAAGCTGGAAGGGTGTACGGAGTTGTCTGTTGGTCGACTAGCACCCAGTAGGAACCGACAGTGTATCTGTTCGGACTGAACTGCAAACCAAACCGCCAACTCTTTGCGAACCAAATACCCAGCCCCTGCCTTCATCGCGTTGCTCGCAGCTTCACCGTCGCTGCCCTGCCGTCCATTGCCAACTGAAAATCACCTGACGCCCACAAGCAGCAGAGCCACGACGCCTGACGTTTCCCCAACCAGACCCGCGAGCTGCGAATAAAAACACCCGCCGCCTCGCCACCTGGGCCCTAACCCGCGACGCCCCTCTACATCGCCCATCGCACACTAGCCGGAACGAACTCGAGCAGAGCTCGAGTTCGCCATCGCCAACCGTCTCCTCGTCGCGGACTCCTCTCCGTCTCCCGATCGGTCTCTCCTCTCGCGACTCCCAGCTCTCTCTTTCTCCCTCTCATTCTTCTCTGTTCTCCTGCGTAGAATGGCCCTTCGGCCATTTTGTTTCAATCAAATCGGTTCTGCGTGAACCGGTTTTTCCCCCTCCCTTAATTATATATATATATATATATATATATATATATATATATATTTATTTATTTTATTTTAAATCCTCTTTTATTTATTCTTAATACCTCTTTTTCATTTCGTCAAATGGCCGAAGGCCAGACGAAATGAGAAGTACTAAACCGGTTCCTTAACAGAATTGGTTCAGCTAATAAAAAATACATCATCACTTATAAATATTAGTCTCATTCTTATTACATGTCTATGTTTAAGTTTTAATGTAATTATGATCCTTCATTTTAATTAATTGATTCAATTAATATAATAAATCCCTAATTATTGTCATTTATTTAATCCCCCTTACATTTAATTTAGTAAATTAACCAATCCCAAATTTTTATATAATTTAATTCATTAAATTAATATTTATTTTAATTACACTAATTTCCATAAATTATAATCTCATCTAACGTACACGTCCTTGGTAATACCTCAAAAATTACCCAATAGATCCAAATGTCCCAAATTAATCCTTATTAAATTCTGATAAAAAGTCGGGGTGTTACATTTTGAGTGTTTATTTTGTAGGTGTTCCAAGAGGAAAGATGATGAATTACATTCATCAAGTTTCCAAAAATGTGATGGAGCTATTCAAGATCAAATATAAATGGAAAATCAAGTACAACTTTAGAGGAAGTGTTCGACAATCCAAATTTACTAACAATCTGACCCCCGAGCTGTATGTGGCTATTTTGGCAGTCTATAAGATCTTATATTGAAATTGTTTATGCACAAAGATTGTAGGGGACATCTAAAGCTTTCCATAATAGGAACTTTTGTTAAATTTGAAGATCATATGCTATGCCAAAAGAGTCTTGAACATAGAGCTTCAATTCTGTCAAAGAAGCTCGAGCATCCTTAGTCGAAGTTGAAGGCAAATCCACTTGGAGAATGAACGTGAAGATAATTTCCATGAATTCATTGCTGCATTCAAGATTTGTAGGATTGTTTGAAAGTTATTTTCATTTATTTTATTCTAATTTGTATTAGTTTAAAAAAATGTAATGTGTTGGTTTCACTCGGCTAGAATATGTTCTAGCCGAGTAAGTGTGTTGTGAGGGCATTTTTGTAATCTCTCTTTAGAACACTAGCCTTAATTTCGTGAGGGGGTTTTCAGCTCCTTTAGGGCTGGTTTTCAGACAATTTTTTTGAATTGAAAAACTCTCTGTGAAGGATTGGAGTTCCCTCCACAATCGGCCTATTCCCTTGGTGAGAATTCGAGAGAGTTATGTCAAACCATTGAGTCACTGGTGTTCATTGTATGCCTTGTGGTGATTATCTTATACTAAGTCTTCCTCCACTTCCTACTAGAGGTGGATATCCCTAGAGAGGCTTCCTTGTTGGAGTCCATTGAAAACGGAAGGTGTAACACCCCGATAACGTTTTCCCTGTATACGCGATGTAATTAAATGATGAGATAATTAAGATATTACATTGTGTATTTATACGTGTTAAATTATGATGTGTACTTATGAGAAAAATATTATGGGATGAAAATGAAGTAGGAAAATGTGAAGGAAAAACTGGATTTTTGGAGATTCGGACGCATGCGGACAACACGAGGATGAGAAATGTCGTCCGCAAATGCATGGAATGTTGTCCCTGCACATTGGGACGATGCAGGACAGAATCCTTGCATCCTAATTCATCCCCTGTCTCTAACTAGATAGTTCTGGACAAACCCAGACGAAGGCGAACACATGCGGAAGCAGTCATTTTGAATCTATCCAATTTTTGGACACTTTCGAGCGATTGCAGATGCCATTCTTCATCCGAATGGTGGTTTTGGACGGGTATAGACGAAGGTGGTGATGTCATCCTTTCATCCGGATGTGCATTTCTACCTGATGAATAGTGATTTTTGGATGCACATGGATGAGGCCAGGACGACTCTCCTCGTCCGAAACATCCCAGACTTGCGAATAAATTAGGGATAAATAATAGAAATTCTTGTCATTTAGCCATTAATTATCCACTCTGGAGACATGAAGTCGTCTCCTCCCATGCCGAAGCCCACGTCGGCCATGCCTCTCCTCTCTGTTTCAGGGTACGGTTGTTCCCTCTTGGTATGGCTTTGATTTTAAGTCATTCCTCTCCCATTTCTTCTATTCGAGAGTTCTTGCATGAGTTTATTCTTCCTGCGTGAGTGAAGTCTTTGTGAGAGAGAGCTTCATGCCAGTTGGAATTGTGAGTTGTGCGGTGAGCTCGTGTGTGTTATGGTGATTGGTGTGGGTTCGTGTGATTTCTCCCCTAGGTGTTACGTTGGAGCTTTGTAGCTATGGAGTGAAGCTTGGAGTCTTTGTTGTCCGTGAGTGAAGTCTTCAACTAGGGTAAGGAATCGAGTAGAGTCTTGGCCAGTGGTGGCCCTACCCACAAGTAGTGTGCGTGAGTGTGTAGATTTCCTTTGTTGATATTCTGTGTATTGTCTTTTACTACAATTTCCTTTACTGCAACTTCTACAATTTGATACTTTACTTTAATAGAGAATAATAAAGAAGATGAAGATGAATTTTTACTGCTTAATGATAATCTATGATGTTAAACTTGTAGAATAGAATATTGAAGTAGAATGATCATGAATGAACTAAGAGTTTCCTTTTTGTTCTGTACAATTTGTTGTCTTTCTTTTTGTAGTTTTCCCTAGCTATTAATGCTATTTCTTCCTGCCATTATTGTGTTAAAGTCCCTGTGATAACTAGAAATGCTTACACTCTTAATCTAAGCATGTTTAGTGATAACTAGAAATGCTTACACCCTTAAGCAAACATGTTGAATTAACTAGGCCTTGAGCATGTTAAATTAATTGGACTTTGAGCATCTCGCAGAATTTACTGCTTTAGTCTCAGCATAAAAGCATGTCAACTTATTTAGCATGTTTCTATAAGCATATTTTCATTAGTAAACCATAATTAATTACTGAGCATGTTTCTAGTCGATTGTCAAAGCATGTTCTCGTTATTTGTTGATTTTCACGCCTTAATTAATATTATAAGCATGCCTAATGGGGTTGAATAACTTGTTGTCATTTACGTTAAATCTCACTTCCTCTTATTGAAATGATTAATATATTCAAGCATGCCCTTTTACTGTTCCAACTTTGAAATTACTGTTACTTTCCTTCATGTGCGCTATTCAATTATCGATTGTTCAATTATCGTTACTTTTTGCTGTTTCAACTATTAAATTACCATTACTTTCCTTCATGTGCGCTATTCAATTATTGATTGTTCAATTATCATTACTTTCATTATACATGCTATTCAATTATTGTTATGGTTACGTTATACTGCATCATCCTAATAGAAACAATTAGGGAGTGCTACCTCTGGGGTGGTACTCACACACATTATGTGAGGACAAATGATAAAAAAGCAATGAATGAAAGAAAAGAAATAGGGAGTTAGGGACGGACGGGTAGTGCGGATCTAATCAGGTAGACTGGACAAGTCTCTTCCCTAGTCGGGAATAGGACTAGCTACCATAGGTGGTTAGTATCCGATAGGCGACTCCCCATCCATAGGGTTCCTCTAACCTCCCACTCAATGTACAGTAACGAATGAAAGAACAAAAGTAAAGAAATGACTGGTTTGGAACGGTACCCATTCCAGAAAGAACTAAAGAGAGGCATAAGCATACTGCATAAACCCATTCCTTACTGGGACTTTAAGCTTACGTTTTACTTGTGGTGTAGGTACATGCACGGGAAAATGATGAACAGATAATGAAGCAATTGATTAAACAGTTGATGAAGCATTTGCACGGGGGAACTTATGACTAGACTAAGCTAAGGAAAGTAAAAGAGATAAGGTTTTTGTAAATGTAAAATACTTGTTTAATTATTGTCTTTTATAAACGAATGATTGTACTTCCACTGTAAAAGGTTTTACGCTTCCACTATATTTTGATAAATGAATTTATAACTATAGTTTTCCAATACTTTTAAAGGTTTTCATAACGAGTCTGACGAAAGGGTTTTAACGGTCTGACTTTTGAAAGAACTCTAATACATTGAAAATGATTTCCCGTTGTTTACGAAAGAAAAGAAAAGTTTTAAATTTTAACGCATAGGTCGTTACAGAAGGTGTGATTTTAGCACATATTCAGACTAGCTTGTTCCTTTCTTTGCATAGTTCTTTTTCTAGAATGATTCTGCCACTGATTTTTGGAGGTGAACCTCTTCACTTATAGAGTGGCTTGTGGTCTAAATTTCACATTATTGGGATGCTTACTGCAAAATTTATGTTTCCACCATTTTGGGCTCCGTTTCTGCCTTAGCGTCCCTTCGAGTCATTGGCATTCTTCCACCTACCATTTCTGTTTCAGAATGATTATCCCCCTGATTTTTGGAGGTTCTATTATTCACTTTCAAAGAAGTATGTGGTCCAAATTTTGTGCATTTTGGACAAGTATTGAGTGACTTGTGATTGTTTCCATTTTGGGCCTGAAACTGCCATAATGGTGCCCTTCCAGATAGTTTCAATTGTGATTGCATAAATCTGTCTCTTATGGATATTTTCATGTGATTTTTGGAGGGTGTTTTCTACTTTCATTGAATTTGAACTGGTCCAAATTTCAAGCCATTTGAACTTCAAACGAGCGAGTTTCACACTCGTGTATTTTGGATTCTGTTCTAGTCGTGATAACAACCAGTAAAAAAGGATTTCCCAAACTTTGCAGCCCTTGGTGCGTCAAACACCGATTACTAGAGGAAGACAAAAAAAATCCAATTTTTTGAACTTACCCTTGACGAGAAAGAAATGGAAAATTACCAAGAAGTTCTTCTCCTTTTCATTGCCAGAAATCAGAGATGGATAGAGAGAGAGGGGGCTGCTGGAAGAGGGAGAGAAGAGTGGGGGAAAAATCACCATCAGATTTCAGAGAGAAATAGAGAGAGAGGAGGTAGCAGGTTTCAAGTGTTCAATTCCTAATTTGCTAACAAATCAAAATCTAACTACAATTAACTCCAAAGTAGTCCACTTACACTAATGGTTCAATGCTTTTAACATTTAATATTATCCAAACGTATAACAAATTTTGATTTACAACCATCCACCAAATCTCTTTGTCAAAAATCAAAATTATCATGAATAAACTAATGAAAAGTCATAATTTCATCAGCACTAACTTTCCAATAGTTATGGTGTTATCTTACTTCAATTTGTCAAATATCTCTTTAAGCACTTCATTAAGATTCTACATTTCCCAAATACTTTGTATAAATTGAAAAGTTGCTACAAAACTACATACCACAATTATCGGATTAACACCAAATGTCTAATATTTCTTATAATCCTTTAACATTAGACATAGAATCAAAAATTTAAGGTTCACAGCTCAAAATTTCAACCACAAAATTGACTTAACATAATTGTACTAAAGAACAGGACCACAACTCTCCACACTTCTCACTTATAAGCACATTATGGCATTCTCTTTAAATATATCAAATTCTTAGAGTCCAAGAGAATATCGAACGTCTCGCCATAAAATAACTCTATTAAGCTTCCAAAGTAAAAAGAATAATTTTTGCTAACTTAACTAATGAATTAGGTTCATCGGCTTTGACTAACAGAGCTTACAGTTATAAATTTCATCTGTAATACCTGGGGTATTTAGTTACGTGTAAATCTTGAATTAAGTGGAAAGTAATATTTTGGTCATTATGAATCTGTCACATCTTATTGTTGGTATTATTATTATTATGAATGATAAAGTGTTGTAGTGTGTTGGATTTTAGTTATATATTGTTAAGGAAATAAGGATTTAAAATAAATTAAGGATTTAAGATAATTTTGGTTGAATATTTTATGGAGGAATTGGCGGTCAATTGTTGCGGTCTACGTTGATCGACTAGTAAAAACACTGAATGGAATTCAATGGTGATCGATAGTTTTTGGCTATCGATCACGGGCGATGAATCGTCTGCTTGGAAACACATAACTAACGAGCATATGATTGGAGCGTTGCCGAAAAATAATGAGTCGCGTCTCCTCATTGCCTTAGGATGTTAAAGAGTGTATTTAGCGGCCTTAGTGTAGAGAAAGGAGAGATTATTATTCAGCTCTCTTTCTGTATTCGTTGTCTGAAGTTTTCTAGGTTTGGAGTTTTGGAAGAAGAGTTTCGACATTAAGGGAAGGGGTTGCTGCTTAGGAAAGGAAAGATAACAACGAGAGGTAAGGAATAATGTGTGTTCTTTGTCCGTAAGGACCTACGTCACAGGAGTAGGATTGTTTGCTAAATGTTTTCTTTGTTTACTCTCTACAAGTTTTTGTTTCTATGATTTTTCCTTCTACACATATGTTCCTCTGCTTGAATTGTTCCTATGTTTTGGATGATAAGAGATAACCTATTGCTAACCAATCGTGAAGAAGAAATAAATCTACATGTTGATAACCTGTACTCCTATGATTATTATTTCTAAAATGGTGTTGCCGCTCCTATGCTCTCTGTTTGATTAGGTTTCATATGTTAGTTGATAAAAGAAAACATGTTGATAATTATTCATGAAGAGGAAATAAGTTTACATGGTTGTTAACCTGTTCTTCTACAATGGTTTTTCCCTGGATGATTTCTCTCTGTGATGTTTCCTTATGTAAGTGGTTTCCATTTATGGGTTCTTGATTTTTCTTGGTTGTTAATATACTAGGTGATAGATAAACTACTCTGTTAGTAGCAAATAATGAAGAGAATGAATTTTACATGATTTCCTTAGAATCTTTACTATTGTGGGTGTGTTCGTAGTGGGTCATTCCTGATATGCTCTGTGTGTTTCTTTTAGGTATTAAACATATGGATTAATTATATATCACCATATAGGAACTGTTTTTATGAATATTAATATGCGAATATAGAAGATTATAATAGGTGTTATAGTTTTATGGTTAGGTTATTAATAATTATATTATTAACATTGTAAAAAGGGATTGAATGCATATAACCAATTAATGTGGATTAATAAAAGCTGTGAGAATTAGAGAATAATATAATGATTTCCACCCTTATAGATATTTAGTGTACTTATAGAATTCATTTATGGTTTCGTCATGTTACATTGATTGTTAAGGTTAGTTTCTGCTTTGTTAACATATTAGTAAAAGGGTGCTTAGTGATAAATTATAGTGGATGTATTATTCTTGTTCATTGTTAGATAATTGTTTGTAATATTGTTTGCGATATATGAACTGCTATGTGACATTCATATAAGCATGTCATACGGTTGCATATCATGCATTGCACGGAATAATAATAAAGATAATAAATGAGCGTTTTCTACGTGGGTTCGGAGACTTGAGTGGTTGCTCACACGTAGAAAACAACCTGTTTGGGTGGGTTTGGAGACTTAAGAAGTTGCTCTCACTCAACGGGTGGGTGAGTTTGGAGACTAAAGAGGTTGCTCTCACCAAAAGTAAATAAATGTAGATGTAAGTGGGTTCGTTTTTAGTGAGTTTGGATACTGAAGAGGTTGCTCTCATGTAAAAATGAATTCAAGTGGTGAGTTTGGAGACTAAAGGTTGCTCTCACCTAGCTTACGGATCTATCAGACCTATGCATGTAGAGTATCATAGGTATTACATTGCATTTTATTAATATTCCTTACTAGGCAATAGGCTCCTTATTCCTCCTGTGATATAGGTATCGATTGTGATCTAGATGACGTGAACGTGGAGAATGTGATGCGATACAAGCTTGTGTTACCATGCGAAAAATGCACTTCAATATAATGCCACCCTTAAAATAGACATCATATAAATTGGAAAATACACATCATATAAATTGGCCACCTCGGGGGTTATGACTCAAAAGAATAAAAGTTGTTTAAATTGCATAAAGACTCTAGTTATAGTTTTTAAGTATTTTAAATTATGTTGTTTTCGCAAAATAGTTTAAATATTTTTATTATTCCCCGTAACATACTTTGATATTTTTCTTTTAAGTATATTTTAAATGGGTTTTAAAATATTCAAATTTTTATGAATATGTGAAAATGCATAAACGACAATGGGATGTTACATCATCTCTCCACGGCATTAAGCATCCAAATCCTGATGCATCAACATAATCATCATAGATTGAAAATGCACATGTTAGTGTTCATAACAGTGCAGTAGCCAACTTGGATTTCAGCTCCTCAGAAATCAACTAATGATTTTTCATTTACTTACAATCATGCTTAACGTCTCTTTTCATAAAGTCACACAATGATACCAATAGTAGACAAATTTTTTGCAATTAAGTGACAACGCAATAATCCAAGTTCAAGAAAATTCTAGATTTCTGTGATACACTTTAGTGGTTCCAATCCAACATAATTGCAATTTAAATAAAGGCCAATGAGATACTGACTCAGAATCCCTATGATTGAAAAATTTAACTCATTATCCAATAGTTGTATCCAACCATATCTAGCTTACAACTAGTCCTTTTTAAAAGTTTACTTAAAATTTCTTAACGTTTCATATGTTCATCACGAGTATTACAACACCCAATCACTTAAGGAATACTTAACCAAAATAGTCAACAAAGACCCTACGATTCACTTTCTAATATTCATAATATTAACAAGTTAAATCAACGTTAAAATTTCAAAGTCAAATCATCCATAATGAACTTAAAAAGTTAACTGTACTTTAATTCCATTAGCAAACTCACTGATGATAGTCCAACTTAGTATTATTTAAGGCAAAACTTATTAATTCTTCCAACTGATCAATCATGAATTTCCTTCACATTAATAGATCATTCATATTGATCGTCACTTGATCGACCTTTAGCATGAAGGGAACAAAATTGGAAACAAACTATTCTATTTCCAAGCAAACATTAAAACTGATTTCTCTCCTCTTGACATACTAAACACGAGCAATTCGTTCCATAATAATTCAATCTGTTGCAATCAAAGTTTATTTACCTTGCCTAAACCATCATGTGCGAAGCAACAGAAACTAGAGCAGTGCTGCGACAAAATAAATGCATAATTCAAACTCATGGTAGGGTGGTAACCCTTATAGATCATCAAGAAGAATGTCAGGACACATAGTCTCAACTGAAAAAACTAGACTCTGTCGACAAACTTATAGTCATGGTCAACAACACACATACTGCCATCATGCCTAGTCTCCCTGGCCGCACAAAAAAACATTAAATGTGAAAAACATTCTGCGAAGCAACAACTTGCTTGCTCTAACCTGAAGACTCACACTACTTGCACATCAATTAAGATCGAACTTAACTCAATTAATCAATCAAAATTTGAGATTCCATCGAATCTAGCTATAAGAAAAACTAAACGCTCACTGTTTACTTATGTTCAAAAATCTTATGGCATTATATTGCACTAAATGTGAAACATTACATCACCAATTCTTAACACACTTCAACAAAAGTGGAGGTTAAAATTATCTTTCCATTAATCTTCAAAAGGATGGTTTTGTTAATCCAATCACAGACATTAAATCATTCAACTACTTAAACATGTTTCAAAGACTTCCATTAAACTCATTATTTGCTTCTCCTTTAATTTCATCATTGCATTCCAATTATTTATCATATTCACTCAAATACATAACAAAAATTGCTCTAACATTTTAAATAATACTCATACCTACAATTATAGAACTAAACTTGTAAGTCTAAGGGTAATCTTAGTCCTGAAGTGCTTTCGAGTCCTACCACTTTATCAGTTGAAATATGGGATTCTAATGTAATATGTCAACTCCACAACTTTTTTTTTTCCAAAAAATTTAAAGTTTACTTCATTCCAAATTAGGACTTATCTTTAAATTACCTCACGCACTGAACACTGCCTAAATTTTCATTAACCTTATAGATTCGACCAGTAATTAATCCTAAAAAATTTTCTTCATTACCTCAAAATAAATTATAGTAGAATAAGTCTTGTACTATGCGGTATAATAATGGCTTCTAAAATTTTTACCATATTTTCTAAGCATTTCGAAATAAACTTCGGACAAGGAAGCCTTCACCGCAATCATCCCTAGTAACAATCCTCTTGAACGACTCTAGTCCTCATACCAACATTCTCCACAACTTATGTGTAAATCTACACTAATGCCGAAATGCTCCAAATAAGATCTATATAGAAACTTCTATTAATAGTTTTCAAACCAAAATCTACAACCACAAGGCTCCAACTCAGATAATGAACTCCAAACTGAACAAGGAAAATATTGAATTTTTTAAGGAAACTGAGACTTTGGATTTTCATTTAAGTGAGTTTCTTAAGTTCAAACTTCACAGGCCCACACACATAACCCAGAAGAGTTCACAGACTCATATTTTCAGAAAGGTTGCCTTTAATCATTCCCAAAGCATACTCATTATCACCTATAACTAAATTTTGGACCACTCCAATTTACTAGTGACTAAATAGGAAAATATCTTTATCTACTAGTGGACAACCTCAATATGTCTTTCCAATAACATCCTAACACAAATTATTATCTATTTTATTAATGTCACTTCTTCATGATGTCAACCATGCTTTGATACCAAAATTTCTGTCATGCCCTAGAGAGGACTCGAGAGAGAACAGAGAACAACCTAGCCCAGAAAGGGCCGAATCGTCTTAAATCCATAAGTAGCACCAGAAGACTTAAAAATTAGTTTACAGACCAGGCCCAAAAGGTTCAAAAGTGACATTAATATAGTGTAAATTAATTAATTATGTAAATATTACTAATTTTATGTAAATAAATTTTCTGTAGTGACAGCAATTTTGTAAGAAAAATAATAATTAGTATAAGGAAGAAATTATGCTTAAGGGTATATATATTTTATAGGTTGTATAAAATAGGTATATTTTATAGTTTAGAAATATATATAGATGTAACGAATTTAATAAAAAGGGCAATATAATAATAGTTTAAATTGGGTAGAAGTTAGAATGGAAGAAATCAGATATGGAGTATAGTGCATATTTTGATCATGATTTATAGACCTTGTCATTTTGAAGGAAATGTTTTCTATTAAGGAGTTATCTAAGAATGGCGTCCATAGTAGCATAATGATCCACAGAAGGAAAGAATTCATATGTTGCACAATGTAACGTATCAATGAAAATTTCCCCCAATTTGCAGCATAATTTCAAATTCAAACCCTAATTGATTTCGTTTCCAATTATGATACGCGGGATTAACAATCAATTAGGAAAATTTTCAAAAAAAAAAAAAAAAAATTCAAATCAATTTCAACATTCATTTCCCCTAATCCAGCTGAACGGAACCCTAAATTGCGTTGATTTCCTTACCTATTACGCGGAAATGGAACGCTCCAGGAAACTGTAAAAAAGTTTCCTTCCCCATCGCTGAATCTGGACCCTTTGAAGGGCAGATTCGAGGCGTTGCTTCAATGGAAAGAATGGTGAGACTCCCCTATAAATAGAGGGTCTCACCGAAGGAGGAAGACACACCAAAATCTCTAAGCTCTCGGAGAAATACTCACCTCTCTAGCGAAGGAATCCCTCCCGAAGTGACTTCCTCCAGTCGAACTCCTCTCCGCGGCGAAGTCTCTTCCTCCAGCGGTGGCCGACGATGAACGAGGGACGTGAGGAGACCTCTCGACTCGAAGCAGAGAGGAACTCTGCCTCTGGTTTGCGTGTGACGAAGAAGAAGACGAGAGAAGGAGGAAGAAGAGGTTTGGTCCAACTTAAGTGATCTGACCCGACCCGATTCGAACCGACCCAGTTTCCGCCCGACCCAAACCGATCCAGCTTGATCCGACCCGACCGAGTTTCGGCCCGACCCGAACCTATCCAGCTTGATCTGACCCGACCCAGTTTCGGCCCAACCCGAACCGATCCAGTTTCGACCCGATCCGACCTGAAGTCGTCTTCGACTCATTTAAGGTCTTTGACGGTAACGATATTCTGCCCGAATCTCTTTCAAGGATTAATATCGTTATTTTCAGAAATTTAATAGATATATTATTTTGGAAGGTATTCGACGATTTTCAACGTTCGTTCAACACTTAAATCATCCTAACGTCCTAACTCTCTCGGAATCCAAGTAAGTGGAACACTTACGTCGTTTTGGCCATAGGCCCTACATCACAAGACATATAATATTTTCGTTATAATTATTTCGTTATTAAAGTTGTTATTTTATTATTAGAGTTATATAGTTTTATCCTGTCACGCACGACTAGATATTGACACATGGTATAATCAAGATAAAAACTATAGGTCAATTTGTATGTGCATGAAACTGATGGAATTGACGGAAACTGAGATGGCTAATGAAAGCCTGAACGCATGAAAGCTTGTGATAGCTAATGAAAGCTTGAAACTTGGTAGTTATTTTTGAGATGGCTAATGAAAGCCTGAACGCATGAAACCTTGTGATAGCTAATGAAAGCTTGAAACTTGGTAGGGCTGGAAAAATGAATTCCAACCAGTATGTAACTTTCAAACTTAAAAACTTGGTAATGCGTGAGATTAAACATTTATGCACGTGTTACCACTTACTGAGTTTATCTCACGTTTTAGTTTTGTGATGTAGGTGAATTTTTAACAGATGAGGAACTTGAACTGATCGAGGATTTTCCTGAAGTAGAAGAGCATACAGAGGGAAATATCGAATATGTCAATGATGGGTCAGCAGAATGAATTTTATTAAAATTTTCATATTTTGAGAAGAACTTTATTTAAATGTTTTAGTTTTATTTGAATAAGTTTGTATTTGGTTTTTCAATGAACTACGTTTGATTTAATAAAGTTTTAATTAAATGCTTTATGAGATTTTGAATATTAGGATTAACTCTAATAAATGGTTTTAAACTATTATGTTGTTTAATTAAATGTTTCCGCCATAAATAACTATTCCATTAACTAATTTTGTGAATTAGGATTTATAACGACCAAATTAAACCTAATTTTGTAAATCGATTTGGGAAAAATTTTTGGGCGTTACACACAATGTCATTGTGGACGAAAGAAATGGTTAAGGATGAGTGGAGAAAATAGCAACCATTGGATCTATTGTGTTGGATGGGTATACATCGTTAGATTAAGAGCAAATGGAAAGATGTCGTTGAGGGGGAAAGATTCCCTAGTGGGTGTGTGTGTGACCGTTGGATGAGAAGAGCAGGTGAAGGATCAACCGTCAGATGAGAGAAGGTAGATGGAAAAGATGCTTCCATGAGAGAGAAATTTTCTTTGTGGAAGTGAAGGGGATAATTGGATTATTAGGGGAGACAAGACAAGAGCTATTGGATAAAAAAAATGCTTTGGCGAGAAAAGAAAGATTCGTAGTGGGAAAGAGAAGGGTCATTGGATTATAAGATCAGGGGTGTTGATAGCTGTTGGATTAAGCAAGGAAGTCGTGGTTGTGCAGGAGAATGGAGGGTTGTTAGATAGAAAAGAGGGTGAATCATTGACTGTTGGATTAGAAGTTACGGATGAGAATGCATCTGTAGAAAGGATTGCATCTACAAATTTAAAAGGGTGTCGTCATTTCAAAGGAGAAACATGTCTGCGGTGAAATAAACAAGGATAGGAACGACATCATTTTGACTGAAGGAACCCTGCTAAACAGTGAAGTCGTAGGACTGTAGACGTCTGTGAACAGAGATGCTTCTAAAAATACGATGTGGCATGAAATGATTGGTTTAGTGGGACGAATATTCAGTGAGAATATTCTTGGCGGATATGAACATGTTCGCGGCAGCCTGTACTTCTACAAAAGTAGATCATTGTTTTGAAGTAGTTTCTGGACGATGAAGAATGTTAACAAACATCATGATAGTGTTGTTTAGATGATAATGGTGGACATTTGAATGTGTTCTGGATGTGGAAATATTATTATAGTGCAAAATAAAATGGTCGAGAAGTGATTACAACTGTTTGTGAAAATAAAAGGTGGCAACCTCTCGACTGAAGGGGTGAAACTGATGGAGAGGTTGAGGATGAATCTAGACTTGATGAGTGAGAAGAAACAATGACTCTTGACTTTAATTGATAACTCTCCATCCGAAAGGGAAACAACAAGAGTTTTCTCACGTACTCTATGATAAGACTCTCTGAACTATAGATATTCAGAGGAAGGAAAAGACCTACAAGGAAGACAGTCTCATTACAGTGGCTGAAGAATCTACAAACTAAGGAGATGTGTAATACTTGATTGGAGAAATTCATGTAAAGAGAAAACCTATGACGAGAACAATTTCTTTCCAATGGCAAAAGGATCTACGGATAAAGGAGATAAGTAACACTTCACTGGAGTATATATAAAGAACCAGGTAAGTAATGATGCAATTGTTTGGCCCTTCTGGGATTGCACCAAAAAACTCTAAGGCTAAGTTATTTTTAGATGATATTGATGATCTATTAGTTATATTAAAGATGTTTAAGAATCTATGATTATATAGATGTTGATGGATAATGTCTGTCGATTGATGATAAGGGTATCTTGAGGATTTGTTGATCTGTTAGACAATGCTATATATATTACTTGAAAATTCATTGATCTGTTAAACGATGTTATGGTTACTTGAGGATTTGATGCTCTATTAGTTATGTCATAGATGTTTGAGGATTCGATGATATGCTAGATAATATTAGATGATGTTATCTAGTTTAATGATATTGTTGCCTTGAGGAGTAGTTAATCTGTTAGATGATGTTGTATTAATTAGTCACTAGATGATTTATATAAGTTGCTTGAGGATTTTATAATCTGTTAGATGACATTCTATTTTGATGATTATGTGTTTAGTTTCATGTAGGTTGCATGTTCATGCATCATGTTTTCAAAAAAGATGAGCGAAAATATTTTCTTATGCAAATGATTTTCATGTAAGAAAGATAAAAGACGATAAAAATACATAAATGGGTTTGGAGGACAGGCTGTCCTCAAAGGTTGAACTAGTGGGTACATAAGCCCGTTACTTTGTCCCTAGTTGATGTTAGGATAGACTGACCCCAAGGTTGACTGGATCGCTGTGCATAAGAAATGCATGGCAGCTAACAGAGGGCTTCCAAAGGTTCTACACTATCTCTTCAAAAGTTGGAGAATAGTGGTGTGTGTCTCACTACCAAGCCTACTGATTCCCAGAAAGAGAAAAAAATATAATAGAAATAGAAATAGAAAGAGAAAAGAATCTGCATGTTTTTAATGATGACAACATGTTTTTAAAGATTATAGTTCTTGTTTTTAATATTCATGACTTACTAAACAATAGACTTATAGATGAGTTTTGTGGTATAGATAATAGACTAGATGATGATGCATAGAGCAAGAAACTAGAAGGAAATAAGTAGTTGAGGGAATGTTCTCCATGACGAAGAAGGATTGGTGTTGTTACAGCAAAAGTAATGTAAAAGAGAATTTTCATGTATTATGAAAAAAATATATTTTAAGGAAAGTTAAGTTTTATTTTTATGTTCAACAAGAAAAGTCTTTCGTTATGCATATGTTTTCAAAGAAAAAAAACCATGGTTTTAGAAGATAAAAAAGTTTTTTTCTTTTAGAAGATTTTAAAGTAAGAGTTTTCAAGTAATGACCAAATTTAAGAAAAAATTTTTAAAAAAGAACTTGAAAATTCAAGTTGCTACATTTTCCATGTAAGCTTTCCACGTCATCCATTGTCAACGTAATTTGTTCTGACCCACATTTGTTGTTTTTTTTATTTTACGAGTCCACGTGAGAGTTTCTGATCAAATAATCAAACTAGTTCAATGGAGTGTTATTGCATGATTAATGAGTTAAAGAATCTTGTTTAGTAAATAAAAGTTACCTCGGATCAAGTTTCAGACAAAGTTTGGATTTCCGACAAATCGAGATTTAAAGAATTTTATATATATATATATATATATATATATATATATATATATATAATCTAATTTGTTTATCAAATCAACCAAACACTACTACATTGCACGTTTTCTTTTCCAGGTCACATAGACTCATTGTCCAACCATTCTACTCTTATTTACATTTTCATTTAATATAATTCTATTTCAATAATTATTTCATTCTATATTA
>CM039468.1:14504992-14520777 GCA_022433065.1 Begonia loranthoides
AAAAAAAAAAAAAAAAAAAAAAAAAAAAAAAAAAAAAAAAAAATGGGGTTTCATGACCCAGGGGGGGGGGAGAGAGAGAGAGAGAGAGATTGAAGTTGTGCTTGGGAGATTTCTGACTCTTGATCATTGTTCGTGATGCTACAACCTTTGACTTATGTGAAGGATTGTTGAGGGTAATTTTGAGTCTAGGCTCATTTTCTCGTTTAAGTTCATATATTTTTGAATTTGGATTTGGAGATTGGAACCGTAAAAGTTTTTGTTGTTTTTGTGGTATTTGAGTCAACTTAGAGTCTATAGGTAGGTTGAACCAATTGGAGGCAAAAATTAGTGAAAATTGGCAAGATTTCTCTCGGGTTCTTCTTGGAAACCTTGTCCTCGGTCGACCGTGAAGACTCTAGATTGTATCAACCTAGAAGACCTAGAGATCAAGCGCCTGCAACCTTGGTCGGGAATCCATACCGGTTGTTTGAGAAGGGAAATCAGACAATCGTGCTTTGTCTAGGAGACTGCTCTATATGTTCATGGTAGGTATCATGCCAGTCATCTGCGATAGAGGATTGGGGTTGCATGCCATTCAACCTTGATAAGAATCCAGATGACTATGATGGAGGCAGATCGTCTGCACAGACACTTGCCTCGAGATTGGGTGATTGCACCTATTATCTGTTGTAGGATTCTAAAGACTGGAACAATGCTTTTAGACGAAGCAGAGGCGCCTTGTGCCACAACAAAGTTTGTAGTCGTATTCCCCTTCATTTAGGATTGGGTTCTAAGCCTTAGTGTAGGACCCATTTCCTATTTTTCCCTTGATAGGGACTTGTTATGGTTGACTCTGTTTTAGGATCAAACAAGTTTGCTGACTACAAGCCTATTCCTGAGGTAGTTGCTCACGCTGGTAAGAAAAGCAATTGTCGTCTAGGTAGAGATTTTATATTATTTTTCATTGCATCATGGTTTCAAAACTGATATTTTGTGAGTTATCACATATGAAATCTAACGGGGACTATTCGACAGCACGTCTATTTTTATACTATATGTACGCGAGTTTTTTCACGTTTAGTTTATGTGTGTATGGTATTTCATTATCTTATGGTGTTGTTTTAGATGAATCCTCTTGTTGTTTTGGATGATCTCGGTGTTAAAACAACATGAAGCTATCATAATACACCTTTTACTACATAAAGATGTTTTGTTTGTTACGATGCGAAAGGTAGTAGAAATGTGATGATGCATTCCTTTGGTTTGGAATTCTTAAACCAGATTAGGGTATGTTTATTTTACAATTGTTTTGAAATGATGCTGCTGAATCTTCGGATTGTCGTTGTCACGACCTAGAGGCAGACCTATAAGAATCGCAGGGTCAAGCAACCCGGTTCTTGAAGGGAACTCGATCACCCATCCCAAGGCTAGGGGGATGTAGAAGTCTTAACACGAAATTAAGCCCAAAACTCAAATTACATGGGTTGGGATCCATAGAGTGATCAAAATGAGGCAAAATAGCTTAATAATAAACAAAAGAACGAACAGTGCCATAATCAAAATAACAACACCAACAACAAATCCCAAATGTACCTGATACATAGGGATTGCTGACAAACCTTCACCCATCCAAGGGAAGTCAAAGCCCACGAAGGGAGACATGAGCAAACATCTTGGAAGGACCCTATATAGACCTAAACATTGAATCTGGGAAAAATATTGCCTAAGGGGTGAGTGAAAAACTCAGTAGGGTAGTCTATTCTAAATGAATGTATGCTAAGAACTGTTTTTCTCATCCTTTTAAAAATCCATTTTCATGCTTCTCATTTATCGTACATGGATTTTAAATCATTTAAAGTCTCTTTATCATTTTATAAAAACAGGCCCAAGGCCCTTGATGTGGCCTCATCAAAACCCAGTATATATATAGACAGCTATATCGGAAAATATGCCAACATCATTTTTCATGCAAAAACGTCATCAGTGAAAAGAGATGGTCACTCAATGACCCATTCGATACTCATCAGAGAATAGGTGGCCATTTGTCAATGACAACACCTCATGAGGCGGAGGAAATAGCAATGAAGGAGATTTGAAGATCCATCACGTCACCTGAGTTATCGGCAAGCTAAAGCTCCGGAACGACACCTGAGTTGCTGACAACAAATTGCTTTTCAACTAAAATACTTACAGGTTCCATATTGACGAGGGTTACCGACGATTAGAGCTATGAGCCATAACGCCACCCGTCAAATAAAATGGTACTAGGGTTAGCATAACTCAATGACTAACAACTCTCTGATTCGTGTGACTAAAACCCTAGCCACGTTCTGGGACTCAAAACCCTAGGATGCATCATCACCGTCCCATCTCCATTTTGACTTCTGAGCTAGAAACCTAAGGACATGTCACCTATGCCCCATCCCTATTTCGCACGTACAAACAATCAACCTTCATTAGTAGAAGGTTTCATGGGATAGTCTCGTGATGCTTTAGCACCAGAGTGCCCAAAGCATCAAGAGGATTCATCCTTTCAACATATCCACAGATAATAAAACATAATACCATGTACAATAAAATAAATGTGAGAAAAAGTACATATACGTAAAAATACATGTGGTGTCAAAATAGTCCCTGTCGGGTTTTCAAGTGTGGTATCTCACAAAATATGTAACGACCCGGATTTTCATAAATCGTAAAAATGCGTGAAATTTTGAAATTTTTTCTTTTCAAAACAAAACGTATCAGAGTGCCTCTAACCAGATCGCTACTGACTCTTTCTTTAAACTCGTTATGAAAATCAGTTGATAAAATGTGCGGAAGCGTTATAAAATAAATCATCGTAAAACATAGAGGAAGCGTATTTAAATTTCTTTAAAAGGAAATCTAAACAATGGAGTATAATAAAATAATTTAATGTGATTACAATCGTTTACTCATTCTTTTTCTTTGACTTGCCAGCTCCGAGTCTCGCGCGTGCAAATCATCCATCCTTGCTTCATTATGTGTTTTTCGTCTAGTTATTATCTGTTTGTTGTTATACCTACACCACAAGTAACTGTAAGCCTAAAGGCTTAGTAAGGAAATGGTAGAAAACAATTATGCATATATCTCTCTTTACTTCTTCTTGGAATGGGGGTCACCCAAACCAAATCTTTTATTACGTTCATTGGTTCTTTACTAGTACTTCGAGTTGGAGATTGGAGGTTGTCCTTTGAGATGTCCTAGTTGATCGGCTTCTAACCTCCTATGCGCAAGTTAGTCCTTTTCCCGACTAGGTGAGGGTGTATCCTAGCTGCTATGCTAGATCTGGACTACTCATCTACCCCAACTCCCTGGTCGTCCCCTCTTCGGAGTATCCCGCCTTCAAGGTTCCTCCCCTTCTGGCGTATCCCGCCTTCAAAGTTTCTGCCCTTCCGTCGTATCCCACCACAGGGTTTCTTCGGTGATGGGCATATCCCGCCCATCCCGAACATTCTTTTCTTAGCATTCGTCTCCTTTCCGGTGTATCCCATCTTCAAGGGTCCTCCCCTTTTGGCGTAGCCTGCCTTCAGGGTTTCTTCCCTTCTGACATATCCTGCCTGAGGGTTTCTTCGGTGATGGGCGTATCCCGCTTCTCCCGAACATTCTTGTTCTTAGCGTTTTTTCTCACTCATGCATGAGTGAATACCACTCCAAAGTGATACTCCCTACGAGTTTCTATTAATGTGATACATAGTGCATTATAACGTACGTTAACGGAAATTGAAATGCGCATTGAAGTAAAAGTACTATAATTGAACTTGCGCATATAATGGATCACAATAATTGAAAGCATATACTATTAAGTTAGTTAATAAAGTAAACATGCTCAATCAAATAAATATGACAAACTTAGATCTATCGTTATTATCTTAGTTAGTTAACATGCTCAATGATGTGATTAACAATTGAATTAGACAACTGGTTACTTAAACATGCTCAAATAGAATTACCAGTATTATTCTAGCTAATTATCCTAATTAAATTTCATGCTCATTATCACAAGTACTAGTCCTTTGAGATGGCCTAGTTGATCGGCTTCTAACCTCCTGTGCGCAAGTTAGTCCCTTTCTCAACTAGGTGAGGGTGTATCCTAGCTGCTATGCTAGATCTGGACTATCCATCTAGCCCAACTCCCTGGTCATCCCCTTTTTGGCGTATCCCGCCTTCAAGGTTCCTCCCCTTCTGGCGTATCCCGCCTTCAGGGTTTCTGCCCTTTCGTCGTATCCCGCCACCAGAGGGTTTCTTCGGTGATGGGCATATCCCGCCCATCCTGAACATTCTTTTCTTAGCATTCGTCCCCTTTCCGGCGTATCCCACCTTTAAGGGTTCTCCCCTTCCGGCGTATCCTGCCTTCAGGGTTTCTTCCCTTCCGATGTATCCTGCCTGAGGGTTTCTTTGATGATGGGTGTATCCCGCTCCTCCCGAACAATCTTGTTCTTAGCGTTTTTTCTCACTCATGCATGCGTGAATACCACTCCAAAGTGGCACTCCCTACGAGTTTCTATTAATGTGATACATAGTGCATTATAACGTACGTTAACGGAAATTGAAATGCGCATTGAAGTAAAAGTACTATAATTGAACTTGCGCATATAATGGATCACAATAATTGAAAGCATATACAAGGAACAATTATGATATCAAATTGAACAAGATGAGACAATAAAGTAACATACGATAGATTTCAATTTAACTAAACATACTCACTGAACTAAGCTAGGCTAAACATGGAAACATGCTGTAGACAACGAATAATGGAAACATGCTTGTATTGATTAACATACGGACATGCTCAACTAATTCAACATACTAATTACTAAACATGCTCAAGGATTGATTATTTATTACACAACTACTTAAACGTGCTCGTATTACTTAATAAAAGTAAACTAACATATTCAGGTAGAATTACAATTATTACGCTAAGTAGTTATCCTAATCAATTTACATGCTCAAGATTGTGATTGGTTATTCTAGTCAATTTACATGCTCGGATTACATACTTCTATTCTAATAATTCAAGCATACTTAATTATCATTGTTAACTAGTTATTGTGGATTGATTAGTTAACACACTAAACATGCTTGGACTAATTATTAATGGAACATTCGTTAAGTTAATTAACATACTTGAGGATTCGCTTACATAACTAGTTAAGTATGCACAAATTTGCTATTTCACGACTATTAAGTTAGTTAATAAAGTAAACATGCTCAATCAAATAAACATGACATAACTTCGATATATCGTTATTATCTTAGTTAGTTAACATGCTCAATGATGTGATTAACAATTGAATTAGACAACTGGTTACTTAAACATGTTCAAATAGAATTACCATTATTATTCTAGCTAATTATCCTAATTAAATTTCATGCTCATTATCACAAGTACTAATACTAGGTTATGAAAGTAAGACAAACAAGTGGCAGCAGAACAATGATGAAATACATAGCAGCTTGAAATTAATAACTAAATAGAAGTTAAACTATAAAGAACAACTCATAATAATGTCTTCACACTTAACTCATCTATCTCATTCTTTATCTAAGCATTTCTCTTTCATCAATTGTCTATCACTCGCAGAACTAACAATATCACATAACAGTAAATGTAATATCCCATTTTTTATATAAAAAATTTAAAAAGAATAATTAGAAAATAATTGACGATATTCAAATTAGTCAAATAATTATTGGGATATTACTAAGGATGTAATTGCTAGATATGGATTTAACGGTTTTGGTTTGGCTCGATCCGAAAATAATAGGGTGACTCGTTTTTAATTTAAAATGAAGAAAATAAAATACAGATGGGTAATTAATTGGAGATAAATAAGAAGGATTAATTGAATTAATTAAATTAGAGGAAATGGATTAAATAAAAAGGAAAGGAAGAATTAAAGAAGGGGGGGGGGGGGGGGGGGTGAGATGAACCGGTTCACCCCTGAACCGGTTTGATTGGAATTAAGTGGCCTTCGGCCATTTGTGAGAGAGTGAGAGATAGAAACAGGGAGAGGGAGTATGATCGAAGGAGCGATCGAGAGAAACAGGTGACGAGGAAGAAGACATTGGCGTTGGACGGCGTCGCGGGTACAGAAACAGAAACGGATACGAGAACAGAAATAGAAACGGATACGGACACGGAAACAGAAACAGAAACGGACACGGACACAGAAATGGAAACGGAAATAGAAACGGACACGGGAATGGAAAGAGAAACAGAGACAGAAACAGAAATGGAAACGAAAACATACATGAATTTCTGGAAACGAATTTCCGAGAATGGATACGAATACGGATACGGATACAGATACAAAAATGGATATAGCTACAGAGACAGATACAGATACAGATACAGATACATAGACGGATACAGATATAGATACAGATACAGAAACAGAAACAGAAACAGATATAGAGACGAAAACAGATACGCAAAAAGATATAGATACGAAAACTGATACGGATACGGATACGGAAACAGATATGGATACAAACACAGATATAGAAACGGGTAAAAAAAAAGAATTTAGGTACTATGGCTTCAATGACTTAAGCCGCGATAGTTAAAGTAGAGGTTTATGATCTAACAAGCTTGGAGGGATGAATCCAAGTTGTAAAGAGAAAAGGTGAGTTGAGATTTTATGCTTCACGAAAATAATGGTTGGAGCACACTAGGACTGGGCAGTGTATGGTGATATGATAAACACAACATGGAGTTTGTCGTGTATACATTTTGTTAGAATTAAATGTGACAATGTACGGTGATTGTTCTCACCTTTCGTCGAGTATCATTGGTATTGGAAAAGTGAAGAATGAATTATTGAGGGTAAAATACACTATGAGGAATTACTTGTTCTTCTAAGTGGATAGGCATTGTCAAGAATTTATTGGTGTTCTCAGTGTCTAAGGGTGATGAGACGTGAATTAATAATTTAATAAGTGTTGGAAATATGCTAATTTATGTTTGAGGACTTAGATTTAAGTTTCATTCATACCAATAGATGGAGTATTAGTAAACTATATTGGTAAAAATGGAATCTAGTGATGAAATGACTAGAGAGTGTAGGAATGTCACCTTCAGTTTAATGGTAGAGTAAAAAAAAATCAATTTGATAGATGTCATGCGGGATCGAAGTGACGTTTTAAGTAAAATGAAAGTGGTCATTTTGTCAACAATTGTCATGTTGTGACTTATAAAACCAGAAGTGGTTGCTGAAAGTTATATTTTATTGGAAATGACATGAAGAAAGGTGGAATTTTATGAATAAGGACGCGAATTTGGAGGATTAGGATCTCCAAAATGCAATAAAGTTACGCACATCACGGTGGTTTGAAAGAAAGAAGCTTATTCTTTCACGACAAATGAGGTTGATGATTTCATAACTTAGATGTGAGAAAAAATTTCTGCTAAGTTTTGTGCCTTACGGAACTAAAAGCAATGTAATCTTTTGGGCATTTCGTGTAAAAGTAGGGTATGAGAAGTTACACTGAGTCATAGATCGAATGAAAAAAAATGACACTGAGCAAATTTCAAGGACAAAATTTCTATAAGGAGGGAGGAATGTAATATCCCGATTTTTATATAAAAAATTTAAAAAGAATAAATTAGAAAATAATTGACGATATTCGAATTAGTCGAATAATTATCGGGATATTACTAAGGATGTAATTGCTAGATATGGATTTAACGGTTTTGGTTCGGCTCGATCCGAAAATAATAGGGTGACTCGTTTTTAATTTAAAATGAAGAAAATAAAATATAGATGGGTAATTAATTGGAGATAAATAAGAAGGATTAATTGAAATAATTAAATTAGAGGAAATAGATTAAATAAAAAGGAAAGGAAGAATTAAAGAATGGGGTGGGGGGGGGGGGGGGGGTGAGATGAACCGGTTCACCCCTAAACCGGTCTGATTGGAATTAAGTGGCCTTCAGTCATTTGTGAGAGAGTGAGAGATAGAAATAGGGAGAGGGAGTGCGATTGAAGGAGCGATTGGGAGAAACGGGTGACGAGGAAGACGACGTTGGCTTTGGAAGGGCTCAGGATGGCGTCGGACGGCATCGTGGGTACTACCCTACGGTAGTCGGCTAGTCGCGGCTTCGGTGGATGGTTGATTACAGCGGTTAGGGCTCGAGAATGCAACCTCCGGCGACGCCATGAATTTGTCGGCCATGTAAGTCAGTAATTTACACTTCGATTCTCTTCTATGGCATTCTAAATGGGACGTTCCGTCCTCCTGAATTGGCCGTGATTCGCATCGGCTGGAAATGGGAGGGATGGCGATTTGGCAGGGACAAATCGGCTGTTGCTGGGGGTTCGGTTTGGGTCAATCCTGTTGGTCCACTGTTGATGTAACGACCCGGATTTTTCGTAAATCCTAAAAATGTGTAAAATTTAAAATTTTCTTTTTAAAACCAATCAGAGTGCGTAAATCCGAATTGCTACTAACTCTTTCTTAAAACTCATCATGAAAAGCAACTTAGTAATTTACACGGAAGCGTTAAAAATCATCTATTTAAATTCTTACGACAACGTTGTAAAATATCACTTGTGAAAACATTATAAAATGTCCCTTTTTACAATCATAGCGGAAACGTGAGAATTCTTTCGAACATTTCATCATCGGTAAAAACTTAACGACATAAACTTAAATTCATAACCTTTGTTTTCTTTAATTTCTTTGATTTATAACCTTTTACTTTCTTTGGTCTTTGCCCTGCCAACCCGAATCTCCTATGTGCGAAATCATCCATCTCTGCTTCATTTTATGATCATCATCTTTCTCTTATCTGTTCGTCGTTTCCTACACCACAAGTAAGAACATGAGCTTACGCCCAGTAAGGAGATGGGGAAAAACAATTTATGCATTCTCTCTTTAGTCTTTGTTGGATTGAGGGCCACTCAATCCAACCCTTTCATTACATTCTTTTTCTTCGTTCGTTTCTTACTCGTACATCGAGTTTGGAGATTGGAGGTTTTCCTTTGAGATGGCCTAGCCGTTCGGGCTACCCATCTACTCCAACTCCTTATTTCTGGCATATACCCACCTTTAGGGTTCTTTTCTTTCTATCCCGGCATATACCCACCTTTAGGGTTCTTTCATTCTAGTTCTGGCATATACCCACCTTTAGGGTTCTTTCTTTTCATTTCGTTCTTCCTCACTCATGCATGTGGGCACCATTCCGATGGTTACCCCCTACTTGGTTTCTATTATCATGAAACACACTGCATAACATAAATTTAAATATATAATGATAAGTAAACGTGCATAGAAAGAATAATTGAAATGACATGAACATAAAGTAACATGCAACACTTATCATCGAAAGCTAACATGTTCCTCAAAAACCGTCTAACATAAAAACATGCTTAAGTGTCAATAATTGACTATACATATAACCTAGAACCAGAAGGTTCCTATCCAGCACTAATAATAACATGTATAAAATCCATAATTTACCAAAAACAGTAAAATCTGAAACGACTGACACAATGTTAATAAAACCCTTATCCTTTCGTTCTTTCATTCATTCATTCTCATCATACGTTTTCTTTTCGTTTCATCTTTTCATTTCATCATTTATCATTCATCATTTATCATTCTCATCATACTTTTCTTTTCATTTCTTTCATTATTCATATAGTTCATTCGTACTTTTTCTAACTTAATTCATTTTCATTTCCTAGTATCATCCTAGTAAAACAATAAGAATAATCGACTTCAACACGAAGCAACTCACACACACTTTACTTGGGTGTAGGGCATAAGGCCAAGACAACCCATTCCTTACCTCAATCCTTAATACGAAATAAAACGTATTCATTGGTCTTCTTTTTCTCTTCAACACCTTCACAAATCACGTTCACACATTAATACATTGTCATAGATATCCAACTAGTGCACCAATGAACATAATTAATCCAAATGTTAATTTCATGCTTCTATAACCAACATAGCCTTCATTACCATATTTCCACAGTCAACATGTTTATGCTTCAAATACCAATAAAACATGTCTAGCAACATTTCTAAACCAAAGGTAACCCTAAATGAAAATATGTAGATCAGAACAATTTTTTGCATCAAACTGGAAACTACAAAACCAGAAAACTATATATCACATCTTCTATTTCCTCTTTATACTTTCTTTCACTACTTTCTCATTTCTCTTATCTTTAATTCCTTGTCTTAATGGCTTTCACCTCTTCACATCTTCAAACCATATCATAACATGTGAGTCATGCAACACTTGTACAATTTCAACAAGAAACTATAATTTGCATAAAAACCAGAAAAATAGTTTCTACACAAGAACATTCATAACAATCACTTAGTTTCTTTCCATCATAACCATCACCCTTTTATCTAACATATCATTGTCCAATTATTTCGTGCTAACCTTTATCATAGTCATTTTCGTGCTAACCATTGTCATAACAATTTGGTTTTTCTTTCCATCAAACCAGAAAACAAGAAGTTACTGAACAAACTGCAGGAAATTGTTTTTAAAGAAATCATCAAGGCAAACATACTTGTGGGTAGGGCTTATTACGCCAAACACACCCTTCCTTACCTCTTGAAGTTGTGTAATGTAGCTCCAACAGCTCCCTCACTAACAGCAACCTTAACCTCAGGAAAAACCCACTCAGCAGAACCTCCTCCGTAGCAGAAAAATGCAGGATTTGAAGAAATGTCCAACACTAAATAAGAAGGCTACCTAAGGGGACAGGGCAGGTACACGTAGGGTGGCTGCTTTGTGGACTAATTGGCAGCTGGGTAGGCTTTCGGCGAGAATTTAATGGCTACACATCGAAGGAAATCTCCTTTTTGACTTTTAAAAAAACTGGTCTGCTGCGTAGCGGACGTGGCGGACGCCGTACATTCTCGTCCGTGGTGTCCGAAATCCAAAAATTACACAGCAAATGGCATCCTAAACAGGCATCCTCTGCTTCTGAAATGAGGTTGCGGACGCCATTTTGCGTCCGCAGCGTCCGTAAGGGTTGTCCGCACGAAATACAAAATTGGACAGAGGCATATCAGACTCCATTTTCTGCGTCCGCTCTTCTTCAGCCAGCGTCCGCACTATATAGAAAATAAGACAGATGCATATCAAACTCCATTTTCTGCGTCCTCTGCATCCGCAGGTTTCCAGACAGCATCCTCTGCACTTAAATATTGAGTAGAGGATGCTGTTTTTTTGCATCCTATGCATCCTAAAGTCCAATTTTTATCGTTTATACATGTTTTTCTCAATATTCGTCCAAGTCTGACACATACTATGTTAAGAACATTCCTAGGATGACGTAATATAACAATATTCATTCCGTTATATTTGGAAATAAAATTGATTACATAGAGGATCGGGAAAAATCTAGGATCGGGGTATTACAGTTGAATCGGTTTATTTCTCCTGGCTGGCCCGAGGAATTCCTTCTCTCCGAGAAGATGGGGTGCTGCCCATCTGGCACTCGCTCATTTGACCTCCCCCATTGAAATGAGCATTGTCTAGTTTTTTAGTAAAAATTTTATGGATTTAATCATGTTAATAGTAGATGGAAAGAGTGTGAAGGAAGTTCATATTGTTGTGTGATGGATTAATTACTGCCTGATGAATCTGTTAATTGATGGTTGAGTTCACTTCTTGCTTTGGTTCTGCTGTTAGTGATGATGAAGAATGTTCTTCTGTTGGTTAGTTAGTTTGTTATTTGGTTTCTGCCGACTAAGATGAATGTTTTTGCTGGTATTATAATTTTGCTAAGGGTGAAAGCAAAAAATCTGATGGGTTTACTACTTTACATTCTTGTCGTTAAATGTGGATATCATGGATTGCGTGATATTGCTGGTATTGCTGTTATGAGTAGATGGTAGGGAATGTGAGATTTCATTGAAGAGAAATGAATTACTTTGGTTGCTTGATTGTTTAGTTATGTTTTAAAGTATGTGATGGAGGAAAGTTCTGTTCATTTTAAGCCTTGCTTAGTATATTTCTGGATTGAGTTTAAGCTCTATGTGATTCTTGCTCTTAGGGTGAGAAATGCAAACACTTGGAAATATTGGTTGTTATATACAGGCTAGTGTTTGAGCGATGGAAATATGCTCAGTCGGTTTTAATTGGTAATTGAGGCTTGGAATTATGTTCAGTCAATTGAACGATTGTTGTTGGCTACTAGTGTGTGCATAAGAAATGTTAGAATGTCGATAATTAAACCATGTTAGATGCTATTGTTTGGTATTGCTAGACTAAGAAAATTAGTAATGTCTTATATTTTGTTGGCTATAAGTCTTGAATGATTAAGGAGAGATATGAAGATGACTAGTATTCACTCGGTAATTTCATGTTAAGTAGGACCCTACATCGCAAGAGTTAGGATTGCATGTTGTGTGTTCTTTTAATAATATGTTTATTAGAAATTTATATGATCATATAGGACTGTAGGTATTTATAAGCATATTGCATGACATACCTAATATATGTAAATAGGCATGTGGGGGTTTGGGAGGATTGGGAATGGTTCTTGTGGTGACACCACTATTGGAGTGCCTACTCCCACGTAGGGGGTGGTGAGGTACGGTTAAGCCACGAGAATCGTAAGATTTTCAATTCTCTTGTTCTGAAATCTCTAATGTCTTCAACAATACGACTGGGTATGGCTTGTGGTGACACCACTATTGGCGTGGTTCCTCGTCGGAAGCACAGGTTAAGCCACAAGAGCAATTGACTTACCCATCGCCCCAAATTAACAGATGAGATACGGTTCTCCTCTGTAATGCATCATATGATCATGCATCATATCTGTATTTCATTTTCTTTTATCATTTACTGAGCAATAGGCTCATTAGTTAGGTATTGTAATGTAGGTACGTACGAGAAACAGGAAAACAGGTTAAAGACAGTTGATGAAGGATTTGCACGGGTGGATCTTGTGGTTGGTTGGGCTAAAGAGTTTCAAAAAGGAAATTATTGAAAAAGGTTTGTAAATTATTTAATATTCCTTAACGTTTTGTTTTAAATTCCACTGCATTTAATAAAAGGATTTTATTACTTCTGCTGAAATGGATAAGTATTTTAGTATTTTAAGTAAAGAGTTTTAACGATCGGGTTTTATAAAAGAATAATACTCTGATGTTTTTATAAGAGAAAAGAAAAGTTTTAAATTTCAAGCAATTTTAAAGTAAATAAAAACCAGGTCGTTACAGTAAAGAATACCAACAATGAATAATAGCAATTGTATTAACCAAGCAATATCACAAAGCTAACAATAATATACCCTAACAATCCAAGGAAATAGCAACAGAATATCATTCAAGGAACACAATACTACTCACGCACACTACTTGTGGTGTAGGGCCTCCACAGGCCAAGACACACCCAAGTTCCTTACCTCAATGCTATATTGCGCTTAGCACCTAACTGTTATCCTTCTCCTTCTTTTGACACTTTCACAAATATAACTCATCAATGAATCGTATTCTAATTTGTACGAACTCTAAGTACTTCTCCATCTCCTAAACGGAAAATCATATAGCCCAATAAATTAATCCCAATAACAATATCTAATTAAGTCACAAAACTACATTACACATGCTTCACAACTCATTCAAACCATATCCGACATGAAGCGTGTCCAATAACAGGGTATGCAGCCAACTAACAACATATTTTACAGTGACTACAAAGTTTGTTCTAACCTACAAATTATCCCTTCTAGCAACAAGCATCCAACATATTCTAAGTGACCAAAATAGTGTAGGAGAACCTCACCGATGCCCGAGACCAAGACAGAAGTGTTAGCCTTTTTGTTAGGCTTAGTTTTATTTTGATGATGACCAAATGGTTTAATGTAATGAAAATAATAAGTTGGTTAATTGTGTTTTTATTGATAATGTATTTAATATTTTATTCATTATATTTATACTCAAATTTATTGAAAATACCCATATTGAGGGTATTAAAGTGTGCTAACATGTCTATCTAAGTCCATGTAGTGAATGCATATCATTTTGGGACTTAGGAAAATCAAGAAAGGGAAGAAGGAGCAAAAGGTCGACGAAACAACACAAAAGGTCGACCTCGATGGGCATCCATGAAGGAAAGGGTTGACGTCACGGTCGACCAACTGTGAAGCAGAAAAAAACAGTTTGCCGAAAAATTCTGCAATGATAGAAACGGTCGACCGCTTTGACGAAAGGTCGACCGCATCATTTGAAAACTCATTTTTCTCACCCGTCTTCAAAAGTCCACTAGAGGTCCATCAACAACGGTCGACCACAAAATGGACAGATTCCTTCAGAAGTTCTGCACGAAGGAAAGGGTCGACCGCACGGTCGACCGCGAAATGGAAAGATTGCTCCAGAATTTCTACATGAAGGAAAAGGTCGACTGCACGGTCGACCACACCATATATATTTTCCCAACGGTCAAAGCTCAACGGCAAGAATTGCAACGGCTAGTTAAAAGAGTCGACCGTTTGGGCATAAGGTCGACCGTTTGTGCAGTGTCTATAAAAGTGGGATCACTCCAAGCTCTTCACAACGAACGAACCGAGAATCGTGGCGAAGCCATGCCAAATTTAATACGCGATTCTAATCTTTGTGAGCTTTTAATATTGTTGTAAATCCAATTCTCCCCAACCCATAAACTTGCTAGTTATATTTGGGAGAATTCAGATGAGATAGATTGCGTTTTAATTTCCGTATTCTATACTTGTGCTTGATTGTAAAGGGTGATTCCCTTAGAATTCATCACACTAGGGTGACAACCCGAAACACTTGAAATAGTCGTAGGCTAGATTGAACGCCCGTAAGTTCAATCATTGGGTGACGCACCGCAATAGTCAAACATTGGGTGACGCCCCGCAATTGTCAAGTTTTGGGTGACGTCTTATAAGAGTCAAAGGTTGACGACCTTATATTAGTCAAGGGTGACGCCTATATTAAGAGTCAATTTGTAAATGGTTTATTGGCACCCTAAGCCAATTGTTTAGTGTATCTCTAAGTGGAACTTGGAGCGCAAACGTAGGCGAGTTTGCCGAACGTCGTAAACAAATATTGTGTGCACTTCTCTAACCTTACTCTTTACATTATTGCATATATTTGTTATTGGTATTTTAATTATATGCATTAAATCACTTAGGGTTATTAGAGATTAAAATATCGCACGAAAATATTAGAAACGCTATATTGACCCCCCTCTATAGGCGTATATAGATCCTACAATTGGTATCAGAGCGGGTATTTAAATTTTTGTGTGATATTTTGTTGATTGTGCACATTGCTATAATTTGTTGAATTTCATTGTTGAAATTTATTTGAATATCATTGATTTGAAATTATATATATATACACACTATGGATTCCAACATGTACGAATTAGGTTAATGCACATCTACACCTCCACATTTTAATGGTAGTAACTATCTTTATTGGAAGTGTAGAATGGAAATATTTATACAATCTATTGATTACTTTTTATGGAAAATCATTGAAAAGGGAATATCTCTTCCTAGACCAACTTGTGAATTCAATGATTTAGATAAACGAAATTGGAACTTAAATGCTCAAGCAATGAATATTTTGTTTAGTGCATTGAGTAAAAATGAATTTGATAAAGTTCAATCATGTGTTAGTGCTTATGATATTTGGAAATCTCTTGAGCTAACACATGTAGGCACAAATCAAAAGATTGAAAGTGGAGAAAGCTCGTCCTCCGAAAAAAGGAGAAAGTGGCCAATACATGCTTCATGGCTAATGAAGAAATTGAGGTAACAAACCCT
>CM039468.1:14520785-14591889 GCA_022433065.1 Begonia loranthoides
AATAAGTTGGTTAATTGTGTTTTTATTGATAATGTATTCAATGTTTTATTCATTATATTTCTACTCAAATTTATCAAAAATACCCATATTGAGGGTATTAAAATGTGCTAATATGTCTATCTAAGTCCATGCAGTGAATGCATATCGTTTTGGGACTTAGGAAATCAAGAAGGGGAAGAAGGAGCAAAAGGTCGATGAAACAACACAAAAGGTCGACCTCGATGGGCATCTATGAAGGAAAGGGTCGACCTCACGATCGACCTAACTATCAAGCAGAAAAAAACAGTTTGCCGAAAAAATTCTGCAATGACAGAAACGGTCGACCACTTTGACGAAAGGTCGACCGCATCATTTGAAAACTCCTTTTTCTCACCCGTCTTCAAAAGTCCACTGGAGGTCCATCAACAAAGGAAAGGCGGTCGACCGCAAAATGGACAGATTGCTCCAGAAGTTCTGCACGAAGGAAAGGGTAGACCGCACGGTCGACCGCAAAATGGACAGATTGCTCCAGAATTTCTACATGAAGGAAAAGGTCGACCGTACGGTCTACCGCACCATATATATTTTCCCAACGGTCAAATCTCAACGGGAAGAATTGCAACGGCTAGTTAAAAGGGTCGAACGTTTGGACATAAGGTCGACCGTTTGCGCAGTGTCTATAAAAGTGGGATTACTCCAAGCTCTTCACAACGAACGAACCGAGAATCGTGGCGAAGCCTTGCCGAATTTAATACGCGATTCTAATCTTTGTGAGCTTTTAATATTGTTGTAAATCCAATTCTCCCCAACCCATAAACTTGCGAGTTATATTTGGGAGAATTTAGATTAGATAGATTGCGCTTTAATTACCGTATTCTATACTTGTGCTTGATTGTAAAGGGTGATTCCCTTAGAATTCATCGCACTAGGTTGACAACCCGAAACACTTGAAATAGTTGTCGGCTAGATTGAATGCCCGTAAGTTCAATTATTGGGTGACGCCCCGCAATAGTCAAACATTGGGTGACGCCCCGCAATAGTCAAGTTTAGGGTGACGTCTTATATGAGTCAAAGGTTGACGACCTCATAATTAGTCAAGGGTGACGCCCATATTAAGAGTCAATTTGTAAACGGTTTATTGGCACCCGTAAGCCAATTGTTTAGTGTATCTCCAAGTGGAACTTGAAGCGCAGACGTAGGCGAGTTTGCCAAACCGCGCAAACAAATATTGTGTGCACTTCTCTAACCCTTACTCTTTACATTATTGCATATATTTGTTATTGATATTTTAATTATATGCATTAAATCACTTAGGGTTATTAGAGATTAAAATATCGCACAAAAATATTAGAAACGCTATATTCACCCCTCCTCTATAGGCGTATATCGATCCTACAAGAAGCTTCACCTCCAGCATACACAGCCCTCCCACAGTTTCTTATCCACTCTTCTCCAGCAGTACGCAGCTTCTTCAGAGAGTGTCTCCCCATCATAGCAACAATGACAATTAGCAAACCCATTTACCAAGCCAAGGAACAGAAGCCAACTAACCAAAACAACCGAGAAGGAGACTAACCAACAGACCAGGAAGCTCTTGGCCACCACTCCACCCTTCACGGCTCGGACCTCTACACCAGAGAGCTCCCCTGCCATCCAAACGTCGTTCAGCTCGTTGCCGTCATCAACCCCTCACTATCGCTGCTCCATCGTCGTCAGTCAGCCGTCGCCAAGCCTCCGTCCTTTCACCATCCAGATCCGCGAGCAAGGGACTCGCGACCACAGTCGCGACTCGCAATGCCCGAAGCTGCTCGCCACACGCTAGTCGTCGCCCACCGGAGCTCGCCCATGTCGCCCTTTTCATCATCGATCGTGGCTCACCGACACCATCTCCCTCGATCTCTCGACCTCCCTCTCACGGGTCCCGCCTCCCTCTTTCTCTTCTCGCCTCCTCCCTCTCTCCTTTGTTCCTCTCTCTCCAGAAAACAACAAAGAAAAACCCTTAACCTAATTTTTTTATCTTCCTTTAAATTTTAATTCATTTTAATCCCCAATAATCCTATTTAAATCTTAATATCTGCCTTTATCATTTCGTCAAATGGCCGAAGGCCAAACGAAATGAGAAGCATTGAACCGATCCCTTAACAGAACCAGTTAAGTTAATAAAAAATGCATCCCCACTTATAAATATTAGTACCACTTAATCACATATATTATAATTTAATTTAATTAATATTTATTTTATCTTGATTACATTAATTTCCATAATATATAATTAACGAGTACATTTTTTGTAATACCCCGATAATTATCCAATTACTCCAATATTCCCAAATTAATCCTTATTAAATTCTGATATAAAAGTTTGAGGTATTACAAAATATTAGTTTTGAAAACAAGATGTAATATAGTTCAGAAAGTATAGAAATCTCTACCTCGATGACAACCACGATAACCTTACCAACTAGCCAGCTTCATGCATTATTGGAAGTGAGGGTCGTACCATTTACATCTCCAGAACTTATAACAAAATCGATGTCAAAATTCCAACAATCATTACAAGGGATACAACAAAGATACTAACCTGGGATACAAAACAAGATCGAAAAGCAAACATGGCTGGTGAAACCGAATAGAGTTCACTAAACCCAATTCCGAGAAACAAACAGTGCGTTCACAGTGGCCAACTCAGATCACTTAACAGTCGTCGAGGCAAAGCAAAGGCCAACCAGGACCTTGTAGCTTCAACCAAACTAAACAACAGTCAATCAAGATCATTTAGTGTCGATGAGACACGTCGACGGTCAACAGGAACCTCACAATGGTTAATAAGAGATGTCTGCAACCATCCCATACTCAGCAGACGAGAAGACTCATCTAAAGTCAATCGAGTATGACTTTAGTGGAAAATCGGCTCGAAATCTCTGAACCGAGCCTAAAACCTTGCCAAAAGACAAGAATTTTCCATCAATGAGTGACAAAGAATAGGTAGAAGGGCCCTATATCAAGTCTAGGAACCCAACCAATGCACAAACTGCTCAACGTGACAAAACCAGAAAACTTTTTCCACTCCTGGTCTACTAGTGTCACTTCTGGTTGACTACTAGTCAACCAGATGCCTCATTGGTTGACCATTAGTCGACCAGGAAAACCCAGTGGTCAACCAGAATAGTAAAAAAATGTATGTTTTCTACCTGTTTTGCTCGATTTTTTACTCATAATGACAAATAACCCTACATAGACTTCTATTTTACGAATATAAACAAGCAATTTCTCTCAAATTCGAGTTTCCAAGCTTGAATCTGAAGCCAATAGATTTCAAAACCCTAAACACAAAAACAAAGAGAAAAAAGGGTAACACTTACCAATAACCTTTATAAAAGTTGTTGATGTGGACAACGGGAACCTGAATCCATCGTAGAAAGTCGGTAACCCATCGATTGGGCTCCCTTTCCCTCTCCTCACGTCTCTCTCGCTAGCGACAACAGGAAGGAGAAACTCCTTCCTGTTTTTCTATTCTTAATATATATATTATTTATTTATTTATTAAAATATATATATAGCGACCCGATTTTTCTTACATTTAAAAACGTGTAAAATTTAAAACTTTTCTTTTATAAAAACTGTGTAAGACTTTTCGTTTTAAAATCATTGAAAGACAATAAATAAAATCATTTTATACAATACCCGGAAGATTTATAATAACACAAAACATTTAAGAAATATAATTATTTTTCTTTGACATTTATAAATCACTTTACAAAACCTTTTACAAATCCTTTTCTATTTTTTAAATCCTTTAGCCTAGCCAGCTACAAGATCTGCATAGGTAAATCCTTTATCAGCTGCTCTTAAACTTGTTCTCCTGTTCTTGTGCATGTACTTACATCCACAAGACTTAAACTAATGAGCTTAATTCTTAGTAAGAGATATAAAAATAAGTTATACAATGCACGTGCCATGTAGCTTTTAAATCTCATATGCAATTTCTATTTTTATTTTCCTTTATCTTTTACGTTTTAGTCTTTTTCTCTAATGCACTCGACCTCAACACCGTCGGTATAGGAGCAATGGCATAGTCCGAAAGCTCGCGAGCCGTTGACCAGTCCGTCCAATGCATCTGACCCAACACCTCTAGTATAGCAGCAATAACATAATCCGAAATCTTGCTAGCAATGGCATAATCTGAAAGCTAGCGATCGTGCGCTCTAACGCTTAAATGGCCTCACTAACCATTGGTCGGTCCGTCCTAACATCATCCAGGGACTCACTATGTGATAATGCTCGATTCAAGTCAAACCTCATATTATCTATTGTGTACCATGATACACAACTACCCACAACTGGTATGAGCAGCAATGGCATACTCTTAAAGCCCAACTAGCGGCCATGCGCACCAAGCACTAAAACGGCCTCACATCGTACCGTTGCCTAGGCAAGCCTCAGCTTCGACTGAGAACCAATTAATAGCTCACATCTTGTATCATATCTTTTGCATTTATTTCATTTAACTCATTTCTTATCTGTTTTACTTTCCATGGTAAAATGGATATTCATATAGCCGAAATGAAGGTAGTGTGCTTCGGGTGATTAACCCTCGAGAACCCCATACACTTAGTATGTATGAGCATCCATTAAACCGTTTCTGTTTTCTTTTCAAAACCATGCATGAAAAACCATTTTCGTAACGTCTTAAAATCATGATGCATGATGCTCATGAATGCATACCATTCAATCTCCTCTCTGTGGGCCTCAAAACATGCTTAATATCAATTCCTTTAAAATCTAATAAACATGTCATTAAAAGAACCTAATTCTAATAAACACAACATCAAGCATCAATACAATCCTCAAAATATGATCACAACCTAACTTAATAATATAAGTAGTAAACAGTCAACATACAATTCCAAATTCTTGCGATTTATGCCTTTGGCCAAAACACATACATATCACTTACCTTGAAGCTTTCTCACGTACCCACACTTAATCGTTCTCCTACTTCGTTTCCAATACCTTCATAATTAATAACATTACACCATCAAACAACAAAACTTTATTTCCATAATTCATTAATATTAACAACTTTACCACTAATATTTTTCATTGCCCAACATGAAGAATATAATAGCTTTATCGAATAAAATCCCGGAGGAAACAACTGAATTTATAGAACACACTCCTCACCGTGTTCATCCATTGAACACACCAAGCACAATTCATCCAAACATAACAAATAAACGTAAATCCTCAATAACATTTATCCAAACTGTGACAAAATAGGGAACCAATTCCCATTCATAGACCACAATCTAAAACAGGGACCATACAACCAATAGAGCCTAACAAACCCTAATCAACCCATAGAGAAACAACCATCAACAACTCCAATTCAACCAACAAGGAGCCGTAATCAATAAGAAATAATCACAGCAAGCATACAAGGGCAATCCAAACAACCAATTTATATCTTTTACCCATTTATCTTCTACATTTAACCACAATCATCACTTAAAGCCATAAAACAAAGGAGGAGCTATATCTCACTAGAAGACCCGATGCAAGGAGCTGACACCCCCCCCCCCTCCTCCTTCCCGAACCAGAGAAAACCTCCTAAATCTCTATGTCTCTCCTACTTTCTCTTTCTCTTTTGCTTCTCTTCTTCTTCTCTCGCAACTCATAGAACACTCTTCTCACTCTATCTCTCTTTCTTCCTCCCTGTCTATTTCTTCTCTAGTTCTCACAACTAGCAGCACACTCTCCTCACTCTCAAATTCTATAGAGCTCTTTATCTTTCCTTCCCCCTCTTTTGTCTTTCTGTTTCGTCTAGAGTGCTTACCAAATATGTATCCATATCCCCTGAAAACTCACCTAACACCCTTTATAATTTGCCATCTGTAAAGAGGAGGGACACTGAGGAATCACAAAAAAGGAAGCCATCTTGGGATTTTCAATCTATCTTCTCGGGTAACAAATTTCACATGGGAGCGGACGACAGGTTCATCGAATGCTAATTCTTGACTGATACATGCTTATCAGCCTCTACAACTCCAAACTCCATTCTTTTGAAATGCCTGTGGGAGCGGTTGACAGAAATGTCAACCGGTCATTCCTGGTTAATAGAACTATTGACCGGTCCAACGTTGGTGTCGGCACTCAGCCGCTGAGTCGACCTCCGCTTTGCCCGCTTCCTTATTTTCTTCAGTTTTGATCGAGTATACTCAACCGATCCATCAACCGATCACTGGACTAAAAACCCAAATTACAACATGTAACATATTTCAGTTGAGTTGCTCGACCGCGTCCTTGACTACTTCATCGATTGAAAAGTTTGGGGGCAATCTGTAATGTTTTTTGGTCAATCTATTCGACCGCTTCCATGACCTGAAAATGCCACTGCTCTTCTCTCTCTTCTCTTAACTTCTTCCTTTATTAATTTTAGGGGGTGGAAATCGGTTTGGTTTGAATTGGATAACCGCACTGAACCGATCATTTTTTATCGATTTGGTTTGGTTTGGATATGAAAAAAAATAAAATATAGGACCGAACCAAACCGAACCGATCATTTTGGTTCAGTTCTCGGTTGGAAGTGAGAAAAACCTAGAAAAACAAAACTGAACCGATAATAAAACTAAACCTAAAAACCTATTTGAGTTATTAATTTATTTCCAATTTTTTCCCTATAAAAATAAACCCGACACACTGATTAAAGTCAATCTTTTTTTGCTTCTGGTAAACTAGGTTGCCATGAATGAATTTAGAGGAGAGAGTTTGTCTGATTTCATTCTAAAGTTTATATATATATATATCTTCAATATAGAAATAGTCATTTCATTGCTTTCCTTATTTGTTTTTCTCTCTTTACAACAATCAATGGTCAAAACATGGAAAATTTCAATTCCTATGTCAATTTCTTGGTAATAATATGTCTTATTGATGGTATGTGCTTTAAGCTTACAAATGTTTTTGTGACTAAACGTTTCTTCTAAATTTTCATTGTTTAACTGAGCATTTTTTTTTCTGCTAAGAGCTGTTGGAATTTCATAAACACTCCAAGTTGGATAGGGTAATGTGCTTGTTTATGTCTTCAAGTAGGATCGAACCGAGTAACCAAACCAAACTTTCTTATTTGTGATTAGAAGTGAAAAACCGAAACTGAACTGAGGAAAATTGAAAATTGAGGTTCGGTTTTTTATCAATTTTCAGGTGGAAAACCGAGTCGGTTCGGTTCAAATTTAATCTAAAATCGAACCGAACCGAACCGATTCCACCTCTAATTAATTAAACCACTCTCTAAATAACTTATACTTTAAATCCTTGACCAAAACTCCCACTTAACCCATTTTCATAATTCCATCGATTAAATCTTCAATAATCATCCAAATAATTCTATCACACCCCATTAATTCTTCCATTATCCTTACTTAATTTTGTTATAGAAAATTGAGGTAATATTTTCCATAATAAAATCACTCATTAATTTCCAATCATTCACAATTATTATTGTCCATAGATCCAACTTAATTCTAGGTATTACATATATTATATGTTTAATAAATCAAATTCAAATTCCAATTTGAATCCCAACTCGTTCAAAACATTAACTGGCAACTTTTTTTAGTCAAAATAATAATATTTCCACAATTCAAATTATTGCTCGGTAAAATTTAATTTGACTATTTGACCAAAAACTCACACGTTGTCACTACGCGAAAAAATGTGTTAACTTTCCAATGCTGGACCGAAAATTACGTGAAAAATTTTCACGTGGAAATTTAAAAATGAGAAAATTCACTTTTTCACAGCCATCAATCTTACGTGCCTTGTGGGTAAGTGTGCTTGGGGCTCCTTGAGTGACCTTCTTCTATCAATAGGGATTTTTTAAAAAGTAAAATCAGTGGTTTATTTTGCTATGGTCGTCTATAATAATATTTTGAAAATTTCCTCATTGTTAAAACGGTAAAAAAGTTTTTCAAAGGTTTTGTAAAACTATGCATAACACATTAATGAATCATGGTTTTGAGGTGAAAGTTAAAACTAGTTTTCTCATGCATTGCATATAGTATAAACTTTCTATTGAGTTAGTCTCTCACCCCAAATGACCCCATCTCCAAGTAAGAGTCAAGGTGGTCAAGAGTAGTAGCTAAAGTGAAGACCCCTTTAAATTTTTTTCTTTTTCCTTAGTGTTTGAACCCTTGGTGAGGATTATTCTTTGGGTCTATATAACAAATTTAAAACCTCATTAGTCATTTGGATTTTTGCACAGTATTTTATTTCTTATTGCACTATTGATTGTGATCATCATATGGACCTCGACCCAAATTTAAAATAAATCTCCCACTGTCAAACAAGCCTTGGGCTGAACAATCGAGTCCTCCTAAGGATTGAGTGGTTTGACCTGGTGTTTCTGTTAAGTCTACCTTCGAGTCATGACAAATTATTTTTTAAAATTTACTTGTGACTTCTTTTCCACGCCATTGAGCTAGGTTATGACAATTATATGGAAGTTTGGCTTCTGAACTTTGAGAAGGCTAAGAAAGAGCTACTTTGAGCTCGCTTTCAATGGAAGAAACTATAATGAGAGATTGAGTTTTTACAAGATAGGAGTTGTGGAAATGGATCTTGCTTTTAATGGAGTTGTATTAGGTAGGTTTCCTTCTTTATGATGGACCCATCAAATTGAAAATTTTGAAGAAGATGAAGATGGGAAAGTCTTCAAATGCAACTACTTAGAGAAAAAAAAAAAGGAAAAAACGATAAAACACTCCCCATGATTTATGTCATGTTTTGTTTGTCTTTTGTGTGAATTCTCTATATAAATAGAGAGCTAATGGAAGGGCTTCAACATCTTAGATTTGAAGAGAAGAAGTATAGAGAGAGTGGGAAAGGATTATTTTTATGGAAATAAAAGAAAGAGTGACGAAAAAATAGGTGATATGGTTTTGTGCACAGTGTGAAATTTAAGAGTGGTGATTTTTCTCTTAGTGAATATTCTCTAGAATATTTGATTTCTAGAAGAATATTGTAAATCTTATTTTTCATAGTGAGATCTTTCTAAACTCGATCCCTGTGGTTTTTTTCCCAATTTGGGTTTCCATGTAAAATTTTCGATATCTATTTTTGTTATTATTTCTATTATTTATTGACTATTATGTTATAATAATGTGGAAAAAATATTCTTCATATTTTTAGATCGCATCTACTTTCATTTTTTGTGTCGCTTATTTAGTGGTGTAATTATACTATGTAAATAAGTGTTATATAAGGAAATTGGATTTTAAGTGGAACTATTTGTGACCTCTTTAGACTTTCTTGGGAACTTAGTTGGAAAGGTAATTCATTCTAACGAGAATGTCAAGCATAGTTGTGATAGCCTGGTTTTTCATAAACCTTTTAAAATACGAGAAATTTAAAACTTTTGTAAGATAATTAAAATCCTTCATAATCAGAGTGCTAAAACCAAATCGTCAAAATCTATTCATTAGATTCGTTATGAAAATCGTTTATCAAAAAATAGCGGAAGCGAAAACATACAAATTAAAACATGCTAAGTAAATTGTTATGTTTTACAAATTACTCTCTTCGTCTTTAGCCTTACCAGCCACAAGCTTTGCCCGTGTAAACCTTTCATCAACTGCTTTGTATTTTGTTCACCGTTCTTCTCGTCATACATGTATACCTACACCACAAGTAAACTGTAAGCCCAAAGGCTTAGTAAGGAATGAGAATATGCAACATGATCATGCCTCTCTTTAGTTCACTTGGAATGGGTCTGCCCCGAACCAATCTTTTCATTACGTTCATTCATTCATTTATAACTCGTACATCGAGCCAGAAGTTGAAGGAACACGTATGTGATGGTATAGTTTGATCGGCTTCTAGCCCTATGTGAACTAGATCCGAACTACCCACCCGCCCTTCAACTTCCCATCATTCATCGTCGTTCATTTTGTTCATTCATTTCATTTTCCTCACTCATGCATGTGAGTACCACCCCGAGGGGCACTCCCTACTTATTTCTATTAACATGATGTATGTTGACACAGTATACTAGAATAATAATTAAACAATGAACGACAATGATAATACTAATTGAAAGCAAACATAGAACGAAATGATAGCGACATATGACAAACTTGATTCTACCGAATATAATAATAAAAATATGGCAAGATGAATAAACTATTAACATATGAATTATCTAAGCGAATTAAACATACCTAACAACGATACAAAATGCTTAGACATAGAATCATTAAATTAAGTAATCATGCTCGGAATTAGCTAATAGAAACGTGATAAATAAACAACTAATGGGAACATACTTGATGGATAATAAACTAAACTAATTACGCAAGCTTATCCAAACAAAACAGGACATAAAGATGCTCATGGAAACATGCTAAATAAATTTACCTACTTTTGTGTTGCGATTAAATTAGTAAATCCTATGAGATGCTCAAAATCCAGTTAATTTAACATGCTCAAGGCCTAATTAATTTAACATGCTTAAGGGAGTAATTATACATACTAACCTAGTTAATTAAATATGTTTTTATTCTAATTAATTAAACATGCTGCAATTAATAGTCTAGTTACTTAGATAATTACAGCAGGTGGACTAATATATGATATCGCAAAATAGTTAAGTTACAGCAAGTAAAACATCTGAAATTCATCGTTCATTCATGCTTATCATATCATCCTGTGGTTCTCCATTCATCATTCTACACTTAAATTTATCACTCGAGTAGCACACATTTATAATTTCTCTAACAAAATATAGCATTGTATTATAGTAGTTGAAGTGAAGAAAATTTTCCGGAAATATCTACAGAAAATCAACACTACTCACTCACACTACTTGTGGGTAGGGATTTGACGGCCAAGACTCTAGCCAATTCCTTACCTCAATTCTTTATTACGCATTAGCACTTAATCACTATCCTTCTCCCTCTTTTCCTTTTTCAATACCTTCATAATTAAAAACATTTACTTATTGATAACAATCCCTCCAATAACCATTTACAGAATTCCACAACCACAATAAAGTATAAATCCGCACCCACACTAAATCCAACATATTCGTACTCTAGGCAATAGCCAACACTAGAAACCAATTCTAAGAACAGAAATCCAATCCTTCAACGTTGACAATAACAGGACGCGAGTTGAGCAATAAGAAACATGGAGCATTCTAAACCAACGGAAACAATGTCCAAGGCACAAAACTAATTCTAAACAACAACGTATTTTCATGCTTCAAAGTCGAACACTAAGGCAGTAGCTATACCAAAACAAATGATATAAAATATCTTTCACAGAGAGTTCACAGAATACCAGTTAAAGCAACAGAGTATTCCCAGCAGGGTAGCTTTCGTCTCAAATGTCAATACAAACCAAGAGGAAGCATTTCCACACATTTGACACTCAATATCCCAATTCCAAAATACCAATCTAATATGTTTATACGTCCAACAAGTTATGCCAACAGGGTTCACAAATTACAAGCAACATTACATAACGCATATGACTCATCAATCCACAATATATGGCAGCATTATTCAACAACACATTGGTAACAACCATAAATTACAGAATTATTCAATCAACAACCAGAGCATAACGTGCACAACCCAGTATCCCCAGTTGATAAGAAATTACAGATTGTTAACAGGCTTCCCAATCCAATATTAACAACTAGCAAAATAGAGAATCACACCCCTATTTCAATTATTTCCTACAATTTACTCTTTACATAAAACATACAAGAGGAAAGAAGGAGTTTCTCTCACCATCAAGACTCGAAAGCAGGAAACAAGGAGCTCCACACCCTATTGTACACCAGCAGCTACCATAGTTGCAGCACTGGGAGGACTCCACCTCCCACGGATACCCTGCCAACCCTCAGCTCGGTCGCAAGCCCCTGTTAGTTCGTCCACCGTCTCCCCATCACAAAATCGAATCACACATTGCAAACAATTGAGGCGTTTACCTCACATAACCATGGAGAGGAAATCACAGCCAACCCGTGAAGCCTTAGCCCGTCGTTCGTTCGTCGTTTGTTCGTTATTCGCTCGTTGTTCACTTGCTATTCGTTCGCTGTTCGTTCGCCGTTCACCCACCATTCACTCGTCGTCAGTTGGACAGTGCACATGCCAGGACTGCAGTCCTCTTTACGCTCAGCCTCGCCCATGCGCTCCCGATCACCTCTCTTTCTCCTTCGCGTTTTCGGTCTCTCCCTCTCTTCCTCTCCCTCTTTTCTATTATGAAATCGTGAAATGGCCGAAGGCCACGACAAAATTCTATCCCCTTTAACTGCTTCTTGAACCGGACCAACACATAAACACTGAACCGGTTCTCCTGTTGGAGCGGTTCTCATCCCCCAAAAATCCTAATTTTCTTCTTTTATATTTTAATTCATTTTAATTAATTCTCTAAATCTTCCCTCTTAATTATAAAGTCTAATTTATTAGGTTATCATGCATTTTAATTTTATTTAATTACCCTAATTAAAATTTTCCTTCCAATTATAAATTACTTTTGACAAATCCTCTATTCTTGATTTATTCTGAAATATTGTCTAACGATTATTATGGGTTCAATTTAAATTTCCCGATTCCATTTCCTAAATTAATTTTCATTAATTAAATCTTCAGTAATTATCCAATAATGTCCTTAATTAATAGTTCTACGAATACGTCCTTGGTAATACCCCGATAATTATCCAATTTAAAAAGTCGGGGTGTTACAATAGTGTTGTTTGAGAATAATCCTGATCAGTACTATCTACTTTATTTCATCTCGACATAATTATTTCTTTTCAACAAGTGTTATCAGAGCTTTGTTATTATGGCGGGAAAAGTTGAAATATAAAAAATTAGCGAAAATAATTTCTCATTATGGAGATTAAAAATGAAAGCATTACTGCAGAAAGATGGTTGCGCTATAGCCACTATTGACTGTTTAAGAAGAAAATTTGATCAAAGCAAATGGAGAAGAAAAATTGATCAAAGCAATTATCAATTTACATCTTGCTTTAGTAGATGAAGTTTTATCAAATGTCTTAGAATGACAATTGCTAAGGAAATCTGAGACACATTGACAAAATTACATGAGGTAAAATTGTTGCATAATAAAATTTCTTGAAAATAAATTTATATACTCTTCGCAATTTAGAGTCAACATTGATGACAGACTACATTAATACTTTCAATATATTATTTTCTCAAATTACAACAATGAAGCACAAAATTGATAAGAATGAACAATTAAAACCTTTATTTCAAATTTTGTTTGATTCATACGATCACGAATAGTTTATGTAACACCCAATATTTTTACAAATAATTTAATTAGGTGATATGACAATTTAGAAATTAATAGAAAAATTGTTGATAATTAAAGAATTTTAATAAAGGAATTAAATAGTAGAATTTCTAAATAAATATTGGAAATTAAGAAAGTTAAAATAAAGGGATCAAAACTCTAGAATTATTAAATAATCATGAAATTAGGAAAGCTAAAATAAAAGAGTTAAAAATTATCATATAATTATGGAATTAGGAAATGCTAAATAATAAAGTTTATTTTATAGATGATAAAATAAAATAGAAATTATTAAGGAATTAAAAAAATTAAATATAATAGAATTGGTAAATAATATTCATGGTTAATGTAAAGTTTAAATTGTTGGGTTAATAATTTATGCGAAAGAATTTAGAAAAGGATTTAGGTAACAAGTTTAATAATTTAATTTTGGAAATTAAGTAAAATAAGGGAAAGATGATCGAAATGCAATGGGAGCCATCAGATGAGAGTTAGGGATGACTCTGATTGTTCAGGATTGGACAAAGATTCCTCGCAGAAGTGTTTCTCGCAGATGAACGTTGAGCAGTAGGATTGGTTTAACGAATGCAGTGTGAGTCGTTAGATTAGAGAAAAGATGCTTCTGTGGGAGTGTTGATGTGTTTTAGTGTGGAAGTGTTCTAGACCATAGATCAGATTATCAGGAATAACAGGGCTGTTAGATTTCAGGTGGATTGATGAGCCGTTAGATTAGGTTTAGCGGGAGAAATTTAAGCCGTTGGATGATTTGGGTGAAGCTAGAATATTAAGTTGAATGACGTCGTTTGGATTGAAATGCCTTGGTTAGTGACGTTTTAGCAGAAGCTTTCATTTATGTGGATGGATTGGTGTCTGCAAATAGGGCTTTAGATGGTGTGAAACGTCATCATTTGGTTTAATAAATTCATGATCTGCGAGAGCATTAGCATCCGCGGACTAGTTTTATCAATGGGTTAGAACACATTGCAGATAGTGAGCCTTTGCATTGGGTTTCTAATGGAAGCGTTGTCTTTTGCGGTAGTGTAGGTGTTCGCTTTTCCTCAGGCAGTTTTAAGCAAATTAGTTTCCAGGTTTTTAGCAATGAATTGCAGAATTCATGCAAGTTGAGTTTTGCCTATCTAGATTAACTGATCCCAGTTTTCACAGGAATTCTATCTTGTGTAACCCAACATTCGGCCATCCATTTATATACTAGGTAATAGGGAAGGAAACCCTATTTTCTTTTTTGCCGCTTGAACAAAAAGGTGGAATTGTAGCTTCTCGACCTTCTTCTCTTCGAGTTGCTGGAGGTAAGATATAGGCTTGATTATTGGTTGAGACACAAGATGAAACCGAGAGATAATGTTTCAAATAGAGTGTTTATGTCTTTGACCACTTGTTTGTTTTAACCCACTTTCTGTTTCTATTAATGTTAAGGGTACTGTCGTTTTATTAAAAGAAACGGGTTTCAAGTTCTACTGCGTAAGCAGGTAATTGATGTTTGTTGTGTTTGTTCTTTTGCCTACATCACAAAGACGCTTGGATATCGTATGTTTGATGATTATGTATGCCTAATGCACTGAGGATGTTGTTGTTCTATGATGCATAATGACATACATTGATTAGCTCCAATTTATAATTGTTTTATTTGGAACTATCATTATACTGTTGATCTTGAGGATGTGGTGCCTTATTTCCTGCGTTTAGTTTATGTTTAGTGAGCTAAGGATATACTCGATGGGTTGACTGATAGAATATGATGTGTTTTATGATACGTGGAGGACATGTATTGTTTGATGAAACGATTGAAAGAATATGATGCTCTTCATGTGTGTTTTGAGGTTATTTTTATGCTTAGGATATGTGATTGTATTTGTCATAGTTACTGTTCATGATGCATAAGGGCTGTTGATTGAGGATTTGTTGGATGGATGTATTGATAGAATATAATATTCTTCTTATGGGTCCCGAGGATATGATTATTGTTATGTTTATGTTATTGTGTTTATGATGTGTATGGGTTGTTGATCAATGATATGTTAAGTGATGCTTGTAGATTCCGTAAGGGATCATGAATATGTTGACTGATATCATGTTACTTGAGGATGTACTTAGACTATTATCATGCATCATGTGCATTCCACGAATCATGTTTTTCAAGAATGTAACAAAAACAATTTACATGCATATGTTTTCATGAAAGAAAAACAGAAATAGAATTTAAGATATGAATTGAGTTGACTCTCTCAACTAAATAAACATACAGGATTGTTATGGGCGAGGTTCGAGTTGGCTGTCCTGCATGAGGTAGACCTAATGGTGTCACTCTCCCTTAGACTGATGTCCCATAACGATTGGACTGTAAAGTGAAAGAAAAGAAAAAAAAAGAAAAGACATGGTTTTACGTGTTGCATCTCATAGTCATGTTACATGTCGCATTTCATAGTCACGTTATATGTTACATATTTTATGTTATACATCTGATGTGTCCCGGGATACCCTAGATCTGGTCGGTACGCCACTGGAGTTCGGAGACGTGGGCTATCGCTGGAGGGAGCAAAGTAACGCCCTGGGCGCGCTGGAAGTTGGGTAGAAATGGGGGACATTTTAGGGAAGGGGGAAGTCTGGTAAGTAAAAATAAAGGGAGAGATGAGTTAATGGAAAGGGACAAGTAGCCGAAATTGAGTGGAGATAGTTGTTGACTTGGCAATAGACAAAATAAAGAATTAAAGAAGGCTCCTGGAAACTAGAAGCTCAAACGTTTCCAGTGAAGGCCGAGGAACCCAGAGCGACGAAATGGCCGGAAGGACAAAATGAGCGAAAGGTAGTGCAAGGCAAGCCTTTGCACTCAGAAAGTGACGGGGAGATGACTTCGAAATGGTTTGAGGCCAAAATTCAAGATTTTGGTGACATTTGTGTTTGAATGGACAGAGGCAAAATTGATAGAGAATGAGAGTTTGAGTGGGGAATGGTCTCTGTGAAGCAGAGATGAGTTTTGTTGATGAAAGGAATGGATTGGAAGGTTTGGAAATGGTTGGCTCGTGGGAAAGAATGAGCTTGAATTCGATAGTGGCTAAAACAATGGATGAATGACGAAGATGAATGGTGAAGTGATTCTATAAAAGGGTGAAAAGGATGACAGAACAGGGAAACGATGGAAAATGGAATAGAAAATTAACGGGCTGGTCCGAACAACACGCCTGAAGGGTGTCTCTGACTTCAATGGATGTCTCGCGATGGCAGCGCTCCAGCTCGGATCGGGGCATCTCTCTTCTTCCTTGCAGACAAGTTCTCCAACGACGGCACCCTGGAGAGAAGGGAGAAGTATGAGAGAAGACACCAAAGACTGCAAGATAATGACTTCAATTAGGGACACTCCGCTGGCCGGATATTACTCACCGGAGAAACGTTGTGCAACTAGAGAAAACTCCAAACGGCGACAAGGCGCTATAAAATATTTTGTATTCCAAATCAACTGCCGATTACAGACTCCAAAAGACCCTTAAATAATTTGCTAATTAGGTTAAGCTTAATTAGCAAATTACTAACTTGCCCCTAAACAAAGACATACAATGGATACAAAAAGAACGATAAAAATGAACGTCCCCAAAATAGCACGGACGCTAAGAAAACAACCAAAATAACTGCACAGTGCCCAAATTAAAATACTTACATTAAACCAAAATAAATAAAAATGAGGCAGGGTCTGGGGCACATCATCCTCCCAAAGTTGAAAAGGATTTGTCCACAAATCCACGGGGTCGCCCACCTCCTTCTCTGGCCATATCCACAACCTCCTGGATCAAATGGAAAATTTGGGATATTTTCAAGCTTGAAGATGTTCAACTTAGGCAGTCTAACATAAACAGCAAGACCAGGGTTAGTGGTTTGTAAGCAGACTTTAACTTTCAAACCCATAACTTGGCCAATCCGCCTCGAATTTCCACCAGGGTCAAATAAAAATTTTGGCATCACACTAGGCATGGTCCTCACTAAAGACTGCTGCTCATGAAGGACAGAATCACACTGCACAAACACAAGATCATTTGACAAAAATAATTCAAAAACCCCATAAGGCTCAGCCGTGACACCCCAATTGATCTTTCAATCATTCAAATAAATACTCATTGCAATGCAACTCTGAAAAATGTCCCAAACAGAAGCAGTTCCATCATCAATATTCATACTAGAAATCTCAGAGCCTTGATCCTCTTTGGTTAGCAATGAGACAGAATCACAATTTTTATTAACCTGAATCTCTAGATTAATCATAGATAAAGCCACTACTAAACGATATTCACAATCTCTAGTTGCATAAAGAACAACAACCAAAGAGTACTCAAATTCTTCTTTAGGCAAGCTGAAGGTTCCAATCATATTTGAAATACTGATAGATATGAAATAATCAACAGAGGGACCATCAATAATATGTCCCATCCCGTAGAGTAGAAGAAATCCAAAATTAGACCAAATAAGTTGAGAAGCAGTAACATAGAATCAACAGAAATCTTGACCAATTTGTCCATACTACATTTCCACATGTCAACAGTAGAACAAACAACAAAACAGTATTCAAATCTCTCGTTAAGCCAGCTATAAATACCAGTGAACGGGGAAAGGCCAGGCGAGGGATCACAACACACAGCAGACAGGCATTCAGAGGGCAGCCATGAAATAGAATTACTATTAACCACGAGAATAAAAATTCTCAATGACAAATCAATAATAAGGAAGAAGTCAATTTCTTCCCATGGCATGCTTACAGTTCCAGCCACAATTGAATTTTCAGCAGATGTAAAATAAACAACAAAATAATATTTAGATTCATCCCACACAGAAGCAGTTTTACCATCAACCCCTGTCTGCATACACTTATTAATCATTTGCCAAAACACAACAAAGTAGTAATTATACTCTTCAGCAAGTATGCTGCAAGCTTCAACCAAATTGGGAATGCCCGTAGGAAGAAAACAACCAACAGTAGCAGCAACAATAGTAGGTCCAAATCGATAAGGAAGAAAAACTTCAAAAACATTACTATGCTTTGACGAATTAATTTGGAGCAGTAATACCAAATCAATAAAATGCTCCACCCAGTTGTCCAGAACAATCAACGGCATGAACACAACAAGGCAGTATTCGGATTCTTCAGATTTCATGTTCTTCACACAACAAATTAGATGGGCAGGAAGTTGGAGGAAACTTTCCTTAAACTGTCCCTAGAATAGACAGTAAGGCCAAGGTTGTTTTTTTGAAGGCAGATTTCATCGTTCAAACTCACAGCTTGGGTACTCTTTCTCAAAATTCCACCAGGATCAAATAAAAGTTTTGGTATCATATTTGGCATGCTCCTCACTGTCCGCTGATGATTGGGGGAAAAAGAATGATAATAAACAGTTACAGATTCACAGGAAGACAATAAAACAATTTTGCCAGAAGCCAAAATGTTCAGACCATTTATCGACATACCAAAAGAAAAACAGCACTCAATCCTTTTGCACAGCATGCTTAAAATTTTAGTCAGGTTTAAACTGCTCGAAGATAGAAAAATACCAACATTTACAGCAATAGAAATAATTCTAGTCCAAGGAAAATTAAAACGATCAGTATAAACAGTAGTAGAAACAGTCCCAGTTTGAGGAGGCAGGCATATCCCAACAGTATCATTCCATCTAGATTTGGATTCCCAATTGCTTAAGGGAATTAAGGGAGCATACCTTATTTTTAGATTTTGGGTGCTGAGCTCCTGCACTTTGCCAATGTGGATTGGAACCGTGGAGGGAAGAGAATGATTCAAGAGGGTGGCCTCTTCTGGGACACCACATAGCTCTCGTGGCAATTGGCCACTGTAAATTGGGACAGGGGAGTGGAGAGGAAGAGTGAAGAAGGCAGGAGCTTCTTGAACACCAATTTCCTCTGCGGGTGTTCCCTGTTTTGTCGGACTAATTTCCGAGGCAGTGTTCTTGCCCACTGGTTCTTCCGATTTGGATGAGTTAGGGAGTTCTTCTTCTGATGCCCCTACATCCATAATTTGAGGCTCTGGCGTGTTTGGCGGAGAGATCTCTGCTTCAATTTGGAGTTCCAACGGCAGTAGGGCCCTTTCTTCAAGGAGTATAACAATTTCTTCAGCCATGGTTTTCATTGAAGAAGCAGACTTTGGACCTTGCTTCATCGCCGGATGTTCACTTATGTGTTCCAGAATTTGACCGAACTTACTGAGAATGGCCTTCCACTCCTGGCGCATGGATCGTGGGCACCTGTAATAATCTGACTCAGACTTTGGAATGGATGGCGGTGTGTCACGGTCCTACTTTTGAGAGACTTTTTAGGAGGGCCGTGCGGCACTCGTTGTTAGGGGGAACAACGAGTCAGCCTACAAAGTGTGCCAACGGCACCGAGGGCCCACGACGTTAGAACAAGCTTGAGTGTCTAACGAGCGAGCGAGCAGCGAGCGAGATTTATCGAAAGCGTCATTGAGCATAAAGAGAATAGTTTGAATGTAAAAAGCCTTTTCATTGATTGCTAGCAAATTACATTGGGTAGGGGGGTCTACGTGCAGTCATGCCTCTCCCCCTAAAGAGCATTCTGGACCATCTCCACTATGGCAGGAGTAAACATGCTATAGTGGCGAGGAGTCACTTTGCCCAAAATGGAAATAAAAGAAATACAAGGAAATTACTATAAATGGAAATAAATCTAACTAAGCAGTAGGGGCGGCCATGGACAACACGTCCTGGACAAGCCCGGATTCTAACATCCTCCCCCATTTGAGCTGTTGACGCCCTCGTCAACTTGTCTTCAGCTTGAACTCTTCAATCTTCTGCGTAGCATCTTCCAAGTCTTCGGCTTTCTCCCAAGTAACTTCGTCGTCTCCAAGTCCCTCCCATCTGACCAGATACTCCGTGCGTAGGCGGCGGCCTGTCTTGACACTTCGATCTGCTAGAATTTCTTCCACTTTGCTTGGACGCCTTGATCTGCTGAGGATGATTTCTGGCCTGGTGATGTTGTTGCGCTCCTGATCTTCTTTGTCTTGGTGATACGGCTTTAGGTTGCTGACGTGGATCACTGAGTGGATTTTGAGCCATGCCGGTAGATTAACTCTGTAGGATGCCCGTCCAATCTTTTCAATGACTTGGACTGGACCTTCATACTTTCGAACCAGACGTCTGTCTCTCTGACCTCTGAAACGAAGTTGTTCCGGCAAGAGTTTCACTAACACGAGGTCTCCAGCTTTAAATTCTAGCGGCCGTCTCTTCAAGTCTGCCCACTTCTTCATGTGTTTAGATGCTCGTTCCAAGTAGGCACGAGCTATCTCAGTATTTTGTCGCCACTCCTTCGAGAAGTTGTAGGCTTTTGGGCATTTTCCAGAGTATGGAAGATCGAGGGTGTGCGGCATAGTTGGTTGCCTTCCGCAGACGACTTCAAATGGGCTCATTCCCGTAGAGGAGCTTTTCCGACAGTTGAAACTGAATTGTGCCGCATCAAGCAGACTTGGCCAATTCTTCTGGTTAGTGTTGATGAAGTGCCGCAGATACTCTTCCAGTAAGCTGTTAAAACGTTCAGTCTGTCCATCTGTTTGGGGGTGATAACTGGAAGAAATATTTAAGCTAGATCCCAATAGCTTGAATAGTTCTACCCAAAAGGCTCCTGTGAATCTGGTGTCTCGATCACTAATGATGCTTTGAGGTATCCCCCATAATTTCACAACATTCTTGAAGAAGAGTTGAGCTGTCGTCTCTGCGGAGCAATATTTTGGGGCAGCTATGAAAGTAGCATACTTGGAAAACCGATCGATTATCACCAAGATTGCCTGAAAGTCATTTGAAGGTGGCAGATTGGTGATGAAGTCAAGAGATATGCTTTCCCAAGGCTTCGTTGGCACCGGTAAGGGTTCTAGCAAACCCGCCACTTTGTCTCTTTCCACCTTGTCTTGCTGACATACCAAACAGGTTTTGGTATATTGCATCACGTCGTCTTTCATATGAGGCCAGTAATATCCCTTCTTCAGTAGGGCATACGTTCTTTGCCATCCTGCATGACCAGCCCACAAGGTGTCGTGGCATTCCTTCAATAGATTTCGCCTTAGATCATTACTCCGTGGCACGTATAGGCGATTTCCCTTGGTTAACAACAGGTCTTCTTCGATCCAAAATTGTCGCGTCTTCTTTTCCTTTACTAATTGCATGACAGCCCGAGCAGCAGGGTCGTCTTGTAGACAATTTCGAATGCGATCTCTCATAGATCCGGTAACTCTACTTGCTTGAAGTTGAGATAAATAGCAAAGACTGGCACACTCTGCTTTTCTACTGAGGGCGTCAGCTGCCCGATTTGATTGGCCCGACTTATGTTCAAAATGGAAGTCAAATTCTGAGATAAGTTCGTGCCAACGCGCCTGTTTGGAGGTTAGCTTTGGCTGCTCAAAGAAATGACAAATTGCGCTGTTGTCGGTCTTTACTATAAACTTTGATCCAAGCAAGTACTGTCTCCATACACGAAGGCAGTGTACCACGGCCAACATTTCTTTCTCTGAGGCTATGTATCTTCTTTCAGCTTCTTTCAGCTTGCGGCTTTCATAAGCGACAGGATGGCCATTTTGTAGTAAAACTCCTCCCAGAGCAAAGTCCGATGCATCAGTTTCGACTTCAAATGGCAAAGTCACATCGGCCAGAGCCAACACTGGACTTTGCATCATGGTTTCTTTTAAGTTGGCAAAGGCTGTTTGGCATTCTTGGTTCCACTCCCAAGGGACTCCCTTCTTCAACAGTTCGGTGAGAGGTGCCGCCTTCTTGGAGAATCCCTCTACAAACCGCCGGTAATAATTTGCGAGACCAAGGAAGGAACGCAATTCTGTAACAGAAGAGGGGTTTCTCCATTCTTGGATTGCCTTGACTTTTTCTACATCCATGCGAAGATGGCCTTGTTCAATAATGTGGCCAAGGAACCCAATACTCTTTTGAGCGAAGGAGCACTTTTCTTTCTTTACATATAACTGATTCTGTCTCAGTTTCTCGAAGACTAAACGAAGGTGAACTTGATGTTCTTCAATGCTCTCACTATAGACCACGATGTCGTCCAAGTATACCACCACAAATTTATCAAGGAATTCGTGGAATACTTGGTTCATTAGAGTGCAGAAAGTCGCAGGAGCATTTGTCAGTCCAAAGGGCATCACCAAGAATTCAAAAGCTCCATATCTGGTCACACAAGTCGTCTTTTGCTCGTCACCTTCTGCAATCCTGACTTGATAATAACCTGAACGTAAGTCGAGCTTTGTGAAGTATTTTGCCTTGTACAGTTGATCAAAAAGATCCGTGATGAGTGGGATGGGATACTTATTTCGAACAGTGACTTTGTTCAAGGCCCGGTAGTCAATACACAAGCGTAAGCTACCGTCCTTCTTCTTTTGGAACAACACAGGTGCTCCAAATGGGGCCTTTGCAGGTCTGATGAACCCTGCCTCAAGCATTTCATCTAATTGCTTCCTTAGTTCTGCCAATTCTGGTGGGGCCATTCGATAGGGCGCTTTTGCTGGGGGTTTAGTTCCTGGGGCTAGCTCAATCTGATGATCGATGTCCCTGCGCGGAGGTAGTGACCTCGGTAAGCATTCCGGCATAGTACTCTTATATTCTTCAAGTACTTTCATAATCTCTGAAGGCACTACTTCTTCTTTGCCTTTCTCCATGATTGAGGGGACAAGAACATAGGTTGGATCTTGGTTCTTCAGTCCTCGTTTAAACTGCATAGCTGAGATCATTTTTATGTTACTAGGGCTTGGTTGCTTGAGAATTGCGGGAACTACTGTTGGATTGCTCCCTGTAATCACCAAACATTTTGCAGAAGGAATGGGGATGACTTTGTGTTCCATCAAGAACTCCATCCCCAGTATAGTATCAAAGTCATCCATCTTTGCCACCACAAAATCTACTGGTCCCAACCACGAATTGAGCTTTAATTGGACCCTTCTTACGATCCCGACCACGGGCATTGCTTTTGCATTTACTGTCTTCATCTTACCAGTGGTCTTTTCTAGCTTAAGGCCCAACCGGCGCGCTTCCTTTTCTGTTATGAAGTTGTGGGTAGCTCCCGAGTCAATCATAGTACTTTGGACAACTTTATTATTGATAAAGGTCTCCACATACATGAGGCCTTTAGTGGGAGTCTTTTTCAGTTCATCCATCTGTTGTTGAACAGCTGATAGAAATGTCATTGTCCCAACTTCTGCAACTTCTGTGGGTTCTGCTTCGACAACTTCTTCTACCGGGTTGTCGTTAGTAATCGACGCTTGTAGAGCCGTTAACGCCGATCTATGGGGGCACTCAGCCACTCGATGTGGTCCTTTGCATAAGAAACAGGACATAGGCCTATTCATTGGTCGTTGGTAATTAGCTCCCCTCGATGTCTCTTGGCCCTCTCTTGGGACATACGGTTTTCTTTCAGCAGCGCTCGTGTTTGGTCTAGGGGACTTTGTATTGCTTGAATTGTTGGGAGGATTCTTTTTCTGACTAGGATTCTCGTTGGAGTAGTCGAATAATCGTTCAGCAGCAGCAAGAGCGCTCGAGAGGGTCTGCACCCTCTGTTCATATAACTTTGTCCTGGCCCACGGTTTCAATCCCTCGATGAAGGTGAAGATCTTGTCTTTCTCTGACATATCTCGAATATTCAACATGAGTCCTGAGAATGCTTTGACATACTCGCGGATGCTAGTAGTCTGTTTTAGTTCTCGCAGTAGTCGACGTGCATTGAACTCGACGTTTTCAGGAAAGAACTGATCTTTCAGCTGCTTTTTGAGCTCTTCCCAAGTATCAATGGTGCAGTCACCATTGCAAATATCATTGTATTTCGATCTCCACCAAAGTTTTGCATCTCCAGTAAGATGCATCGTGGCCAAGGTCACCTTTGACTCATCATCAGTTTTCGTTGCTTTGAAGTATTGTTCCATGTCAAAGATGAAATTTTCTATTTCTTTGGCATCGCGGGCTCCTCCAAAGGATTTTGGCTCTGGGATTTTCACCCGGCTAGATTCAACTGAACTTGAAGCTTGAGTTTGGTTTCCCATGGCTCTCATCGTAACGTTCAATTTGATGTTTATTTCAGCGATCTCAGCTTTGAGGGATTCAAACATCGTCTTGAAGTCTTTCGTTAGGCCAGTTACGGTGCTTGATAGTTGGGTATGAGCTTGGTCGATCTCTTCGACACGCTCCAGGACCCCGACTATAGCACTGGTGGAGCTCTCTCCACTTTCTACCCCTTTTCCCTTTTCTGGTCGGGATTCGAGGTTCTCCACCCGATCAATCAGCTCTTGGATCGGGATGGTGTCTATTCTGTTGTGAACAGCAGCAATCTCAGCAGGAAATTCAGACATTTCCTTCATTCGTTCTTCCAGGAAACGAATGTTATCAGGGATTTCTTGGAGATACTTCATCTCCTCTTCTAGTTCGATTAACCGTTCAAGCTGATCCATCGACGAGCTTGTTTTCTCCGGCAAATTCTTTTTCGGCATGCTTTCTTGCAATTTGAGCCAACCTGGCTCTGATACCAAGTGTCACGGTCCTACTTTTGAGAGACTTTTCAGGAGGGCCGTGCGGCACTCGTTGTTAGGGGGAACAACGAGTCAGCCTACAAAGTGTGCCAACGGCACCGAGGGCCCACGACGTTAGAACAAGCTTGAGTGTCTAACGAGCGAGCGAGCAGCGAGCGAGATTTATCGAAAGCGTCATTGAGCATAAAGAGAATAGTTTGAATGTAAAAAGCCTTTTCATTGATTGCTAGCAAATTACATTGGGTAGGGGGGTCTACGTGCAGTCATGCCTCTCCCCCTAAAGAGCATTCTGGACCATCTCCACTATGGCAGGAGTAAACATGCTATAGTGGCGAGGAGTCACTTTGCCCTCATTGACCAAGTGTCACGGTCCTACTTTTGAGAGACTTTTCAGGAGGGCCGTGCGGCACTCGTTGTTAGGGGGAACAACGAGTCAGCCTACAAAGTGTGCCAACGGCACCGAGGGCCCACGACGTTAGAACAAGCTTGAGTGTCTAACGAGCGAGCGAGCAGCGAGCGAGATTTATCGAAAGCGTCATTGAGCATAAAGAGAATAGTTTGAATGTAAAAAGCCTTTTCATTGATTGCTAGCAAATTACATTGGGTAGGGGGGTCTACGTGCAGTCATGCCTCTCCCCCTATAGAGCATTCTGGACCATCTCCACTATGGCAGGAGTAAACATGCTATAGTGGCGAGGAGTCACTTTGCCCAAAATGGAAATAAAAAAAATACAAGGAAATTACTATAAATGGAAATAAATCTAACTAAGCAGTAGGGGCGGCCATGGACAACATGTCCTGGACAAGCCCGGATTCTAACACGGTGCGATGGTCTTGACAATTCTCGGAGCATACTTCCTCCTCATGGCCCACTTCATCTCATTCCACGAATTAACGGTTTCTTCACTGTAATCTTGTCGGTCAACATTGACCCGATGCCTCCAACGAAAGGCTTTTTCTGTGAGCTTCGCCGAGGCGATCTCCACCTTGTCTATACCCGTAATTCCGTGGCGAAGGAAGAAATTTTCCAGCTTTCCTTCCCATTCTGTGTAATCGTCAGCAACGCCCCAGCCACTGAAGTTTTGGAGGGCAGAGGCTAACTCCTCTTCATCACGGTGATGCTTCACACTTCGGCAGTTTCTGCTCATCTTGGCACTGTCGGAAGTTGGCGGAACGGAGTGTTCAGCTTTGGTCTCGCGGAATGGATAACTGTGCTCTGATACCAAATGATGTCTCCCGGGATACCCTAGATCTGGTCGGTGTGCCACTGGAGTTCGGGGACGTGGGCTATCGCTGGAGGGAGCAAAGAAACGCCCTGGGCTCGCTGGAAGTTGGGTAGAAATGGGAGACATTTTAGGGAAGGGGGAAGTCTGGTAAGTAAAAATAAAGGGCGAGATGAGTTAATAGAAAGGGACAGGTGGCCGAAATTGAGTGGAGATAGTTGTTGACTTGGCAATAGACAAAATAAAGAATTAAAGAAGGCTCCTGGAAACTAGAAGCTCAAATGTTTCCAGCGAAGGCCGAGGAACCCAGAGAGACGAAATGGCCGGAAGGACGAAATGAGTGAAAGGCAGTGCAAGGCAAGCCTTTGCACTCAGAAAGTGACGGGGAGATGACTTCGAAATGGTCTGAGGCCAAAATTCAGGATTTTGGTGACGTTTGTGTTTGAATGGACAAAGGCGAAATTGATAGAGAATGAGAGTTTGAGTGGGGAATGGTCTCTGTGAAGCAGAGATGAGTTTTGTTGATGGAGAGGAATGGATTGGGAGGTTTGGAAATGGTTGGCTCGTGGGAAAGAATGAGCTTGAATTCGATAGTGGCTAAAACAATGGATGAATGACGAAGATGAATGGTGAAGTGATTCTATAAAAGGGTGAAAAGGATGACAAAACAGGGAAACGATGGAAAATGGAACAGAAAATTAACAGGCTGGTCCGAACAACACGCCTGAAGGGTGTCTCTGACTTCAATGGATGCCTCGCGATGGCAGCGCTCTAGCTCGGATCGGGGCAGCTCTCTTCTTCCTTGCAGACAAGTTCTCCAACGACGGCACCCTGGAGAGAAGGGAGAAGTACGAGAGAAGACACCAAAGACTGGAAGATGATGGCTTCAATTTGGGACACTCCGCTCACCAGATATTACTCACCGGAGAAACGTTGTGCAACTAGAGAAAACTCCAAAAAGCGACAAGGCGCTGTAAAATGTTTTGTATTCCAAATCAACTGCCGATTATAGACTCCAAAAGACCCTTAAATAATTTGATAATGAGGTTAAGCTTAATTAGCAAATTACTAACTTGCCCCTGAACAAAGACATACAATAGATACAAAAAGAATGATAAAAATGAACGTCCCCAAAATAGCACGGACGCCAAGAAAACAACCAAAATAACCGCACAATGCCCAAATTAAAATACAAATCAAAATACTTAAATTAAACCAAAATAAATAAAAACGAGGCAGGGTCCGGGGCACATCAACATCTCTTGTTGAGTTTTATGCTCATAGGTGAACTTTGTGATGTAGGTAATAATAGAGATTAAAGAGCATGATAAAAGGATTTGTTGATAAAGCAGTTGAAGAGGAATTCTCATGGGCAAAGCTAGAGCATTGTCGAAGTGAATTTGACCGTGGGTGAGAATTTAAGAAAAATGAAATTAATGATGTAAACTCTCTGCTAAAATTTATTTATATTAGATTTAAAAGGAAACATTTATAAATGCTTTTTGGTTATCTTAAAAGATGGGTTTTACTATGTTTAATTTTGATTGAGTTTTCATAAAAACTTCTGCCACATGGTTTTTAAAGAGTACGAAAATATATTTAATAAAGATAGAGTTTTGCTATGCTCTGATTTCAAATGAAGTTTTCTTTAAAACTTGGGTTGTACGTTTTTTTAAAGAACCCAATTTTCTACAAATGTAATATTTTTAAAAAAAAGTTTTATCGCTACGGGGCGTTATAATTTAATTATGTAATACAACAATTAGAATTTAATATATTAATTTTAAATTAAGTGAGAAAATTTAATGAATGATTTAAAATATTAGAATTATGGAATAATTGTGAAATTATGAAAGTTAAAGTAAATAATTTTATTTATAGGTAATAAAATAAATTTGGAATTTTGAGGAATTTGGAATGTAACACCCTGACTTTTTAAGTCGGACAATTATCGAGGTATTACCAAGGGCGTTCTAGAGCGTTAATTCTAGGGATATTTCCATTATGTTTTCCCCGTTTATAGGATGCAAATTAGATGGCCGAGCGGTTAGAACGTTACATCGCGTAATTATACGTGTCGTGTGCCTATGGGGGAAATGTTACGGGATAGGAGTTAGGTGAGAAAAGTGTGAGAAAAACTATTCAGGGCATTTGCGGACGCCTGAGGACGACACTTGCAGATGAGATGTATCATCCGCAAAAGCGTTGCACACACACACGGGTTGGGACGAGACTCAAGACGAGATTTCTCATCCTGAACACACTGTGCCGCAATGTTGCGGACAACTCGGACAAGTGCGGACGAGGAGTAGCCTCATCCAAATCGCCTCTGTTCCAATCTCGGGCACCTGCGGACGAGGTCCCGGATGATGCAGACGAGTTGCCTTGTTCGCATCGAATCTGTTCTGAACATGGACACTTTCGGACGAGTCTAGACGACTACGGATGGGTAAAGGTATCGTCTGATTTGAATCTGTCCATTTTATGGACACTTTTGGATGACGGCGGACGACACCTGCGAACGCCATATTGCATCTGCAAGTCACCTACAGATGGTACAGACATAGATGAGGACGCCTCTCCTCGTCCCCAAGCGTGAATTAGCCTATGAGATTTTAGCCTTTCGGACGGATGCGGACGAGTCCAAGTCATCCGCACTCATCCAAATCATCGCAGAACTCCGATTTCAGAGATTTAAAACCAGAAGAACAACGATGCCTAACCAATAGGAAATCGATCCCCCAACACAAATCCCAGTCCAGAGCACGCGAGTCGCCCTTCAGAACCGACCAACAAGATTTGCCTCCCTGCACCCACCTCCTGGGCGTACCTTTTGTCCCCTTTCCAAGTATAAACCTTTTTCCCCCTTCCTCCTTCAGTTTGTTTTTCATCCAGAAAAAGAGGGAGCTGCGTTAGAGGAGTGTTCTAGTGAGAGTAAGAGCTCAACCTTCGTGGGGTGTGGGTGAGCTATTGAGTGATCTCTTGTGAGGTTTGAGCTAAGTGTGGAGAGCTTGTGAGTAAAGTTGTGAGCTGGACGTGTGAGCTGCTGAAGCAGGGAGCTAGAGTTACTATCATCCGTGAAGGCTGGAGAGCTGTCCCTGCTTAGTTCATCAAATGGGTAAGGAAAATGGGGTGTCTTGGCCATTTGGAGGCCCTACACCACAAGTGAGTGCGTCTATTCAGTGTAAATGGTTTACTTTAGATGTTATTTGTCTTAAAAATGCTCACTGTTAGTATGAAGTAGTTGTTAGTTAGATGATAGTTTTCCCTGGATGACTTCCTATTGCATTCCCTTGATAAGCATTGTGTTTTCTCTTGTCTGTTAATATGTGGATGAGCCCTATTGACTATTAGTTGTCCTCATTTTCTGGTGTTTATTTTCCTTGTGATATTTCCTTACTGCCAGTTATTTTCATTGTTGCAAATGCTTACTGGATTACCGTGCAGAGCTGAGAATGATGAATGAGAAAATGATGAATGATACGAATGAACTGTTAGCTTCATTGAGAATGACCTTGACTTGTTACTTCCCTTTATTACTCGCTGTCAATTAATGTGTTGTGATTCCCTAGTTGTTGTTTTGCTGTTAAATGTTTGTATTACACCCTTAACCTAGTATGTTAATCTAGCATGTTTAATAAATGATGATTGAACTATGTTAGTTGAGCACGTCTAGTTATTAATAGGTGTTCATAATTGAACTATGTTAGTTGAGTATGATTAGTTATCAATTGGCTTGAGTAGTTAGGTTAATTAAGTTTAACTGTTTAATTGTTTAATCAACCATGTAAACTACTCAAGCATGTTAATTGTTAATTTAGTAAATCAATTAGTTTAGTATGATAAATAGTTAGCATGTTAACCTAGTTGAGTCTAGTATGTTTTAAGGTTAATCTAAATAGTTGATGAGCATATTAAGGAACTAGTGTAATTATCCTACGTGCGTGAGAATTAATAATTGATAGTAATTGACTGCATTAACCACATTTGAATTGTGCGATTAACTAAAATAATTAAAGTTGAGCATGTAAGTCACTAACTAAGTAAAGTAGAATAATCGCCTAAATTAATGGTAGGATGCATGAAAATGATCTAATAAAGTACTAGAGTAATTGGTATGTTAACGAATAGTGTTATGTTCCATTAATTCAATTATGCTTTCCTCATTAAATCCATACTCAACGCTAATGATGTTTTATAATTGCTTTTGTCATTGTCCACTTGATATTGCTTACAATTTCGATTTCATATCATTAGCATGTTATCAATATTAACGTATGTAAGTATTCTTTAAGCATGATTGGTTAAGTAGAATAAAAGCATGTAATCAACCCTTGAACACGTAAACTAAATTATGATGATTAACAAGATGATAATTAGGATTCCTTCCTGAGCATGTTAATTTCATTATGTTTTGCTTCCATACGCACGTCGCTTATGATTCGTTGTATTACCTATATTATTGTGATGTATATATTCAAGCATGTTCCCCGATGATTAATTAGCTCTATAATTGCTTCCTTCACATGTTGTACGTTATTATTACTTGGCTTTTGTGTTCGTTCAGTTACTGTTATTTCCTTTGGTTGTGCTTTAATTTCAGTTACTTTCGTTTACATGAATTTCACTATCTATTAAAGCTATGTTATATGCATCATGCATCATGCTAGGTTGAGAATGTATGGGCATGCATCATGTTAATAGAAACTAATAGGGAGTGCCACGAGGTGGTGCGCACACATGCATGAGTGAGGATAAATGATAAAAATGAGTAAAACTGTAAGATAATAAAGGCCTATGTGCTCTGGTAGCTTAGCCCGGCACAGAAACAAATAAAAGAATAAAGGAGTTGTGGGCGGATGGGTAGTTCGGATCTAGCCTGGCACTGGACTACACCCCTTTCACATGTAGGGAAAGGGACCAGGTGCACACAGGAGGTTAGAAGCCGACCAAGACTATACCATTCCATACAGGTCCTTCAATCTCCAGCTCGAAGTACGAGTAACAAACAAACTAATGAAAGCAAAGTAATAAAATGGTAAATGGCTTAACGAAAGGATTGGTTTGGGTGGCCCCCATTCCAACAAAGACTCAAGAGTGACATTCACATGCATTAAACCCTTTTCCTTACTGAGCCATTAGACTCACGTATTACTTGTGGTGTAGGTACAAATGACGAATAGATAATAAGTAGACGATAAACACATAATGAAGCAGAGATGGATGATTTGCACGCCCGAGACTCAGGACTGGCCAGGCAAAGAAAAGAATGAGTAAACGATTTTAATGACATTAAGTTATTGTATTGTACTCCATTGTTCAGATTCCCTTTTAAATGATTTAAATACGCTTCAGCCATGTTTTATGATGATTTATTTTATAACGCTTCCACACATTTTATCAATTGGTTTTCATAACGAGTTTAACGAAAGAGTCAGTAGCGATCCGGTTAGACGCACTCTGATACGTTTTGTTTTAAAAAGAAAGAAATTTCAAATTTTACGCATTTTCAAGGATTTACGAAAATCCGGGTCGTTACAAGTAAAGCTTAGAATTAGTAAAGAATAATGTGATAATAATACACGTTAAGGAAAATATTTAAATGATAGTTTAATATTTTACATTCTGAAAATTTAGAAAATATTGTATAGGAAGACCATATGTATTAGGAGCTGTTGGATGAGGTATAGGAATGACTGAGATCATTTAGGATGGAAAAAGATGCTCCTTGGAAGTGTTTGATACGGGAGGACGTTTGTAATGTCCCCTAGTCCTCCCAGTTCAATATTTTCTGCTTTGGGTTGAAGCCCGCACGGTTTTGTTCTTGGGGTTGGCCCAAAACATGTTGTACTAGGTAAGGAGGAGAACCCTACTTATAAACGTTGCATTTTTCACTCTCCCAAATGATATAGGATTGTGCACCCCTACTAACATGGGCCAGAACCTCACATGTGTCATCTTGGCTTTTACAGGGAAGTTTACCACAAACTCCCCCCTTTGGGACCCGATGTGCTCGTCATCTATACTTCTGGTTGGGCTTTGGCTCTGATATCATTTGTAATGTCCCCCAATCCTCCTCATACAATATTGTCTGCTTTGGGCTGAAGCCGACATAGTTTTGTTCTTAGGGTTAGCTAAAAAATGCATTGTACTGAATAGGGAGGAAAACCAACTTATAAACCATGCATTTTTCAATCTCTCAAGTGATGTGGGATTGTGTATCCGCACTAACATGGGTCTGACCCTCACATGGGTCATCCTGGCCTTTACAGGCAAGTTGCCACAACTTTGGACCGTTGGATCACTTTAGCTCAAGGAACGTTGATCGTTGGATTTAAGAAAAAGATGCTTCCTTGAGAGTGTGATGCGTTTGAATGTGGGAGAGTTTTGGACTGCAGATTAGATTGGCAGAAGGAACGGTGACCATTAGATTAAGAAAAGATTCTTCCATGGGTGCGTTGAATAGCATTTTGGTGCGGAAGAATGTTGGGCAGTTAGATTTGGTTTAGGAAAAAGATCTTGGACCGTTGGACTAAAAAAAGATTCTTCCACAGAAGGAAAAGACGTCGTTCCAGAGCATTAAATAAGTTAGGAACGTCGTCGTTTTACGTTTTACCATGTTTCTGTGGCTGTGTTTGCGTTTGTGGCAGTGTTTTATGTGATGGAAACGTCGTCGTTAGATTTATTGAATTTTCAATCCACGGGAGAGTTAGCATCCACATATGGATTTTAGCGATTGAATAGTACACATGGTACATTGTAAGCTTGCGGATTGGAGTTTCCACAAAAGGATAAGAGTTCGTGGTTGCTTTGGCGATTGCTAATGTGAGTTTTAGGGCTGACAGTGGATGTTAGTCATTGGTCGAACGGGTTGTTGCTGACATTCACTATGGCTCTTCACACGTGCTTTATAAATCGAGTAGGTTTAAATTAAGGTATTTTTTCTATAAACATGTGAGCTATGTTTTGATCCTTAGACTGTTGAGGAAAAGATAAGGTTTAGACGTGATTTTGTGAGATTTTATCCCATAAAACTTTCTGGTTTTAGTTCTATAAATATTAAGGTTTGGGTTGAACCCTAATCACTCGAGAACCTCCATGGATGAGAGAGCTCTCTCTCAAGCTCTTGGGTGAAGCTTTCCTACAAGTTTTTGAGGTAGGTTCCATTGTTTAGTTCCTAAAGTAGTTTGACAATATGTAATGTTAATATTTTTCTTTTAATAACTTATTCTTTATTTACATAGAAGAAAGGTCAGCGAAGGGAATAGAACAGTCATGCGTCCATTAAGAAATCCAGATAAGAGATGTTTGTATGTGTTTGGCCTTTGGCTGCTTCACAAAAGTGCTAGGATAAGGTAGAATTATGATGCTATTCTTTGATGCCTACGGGTTATTGTTCGAGTATGTGATGTTTGCCGATTGTTTATTATTGATTTGTTGACTAATCATGTTGCGATATTCGAGGATATGATTTTTATTGGTTGATGATTCAGGACATGTTTTAATGATGATAGAATGTGTTGCATACAAGTTGTTGATCAATTATACATTTATTGCTTGTTTACTGTTCATATTGAGATGTTAATTGAGGATATGTTTACTGTTATGTTCATGCATGTTAGATTTTTATCATGTAGCATACATGTTTCATGTATCATGTTTTAAAGAAAAGAATGAAAACGGTTTTTATGCATATGTTATCATGTAAGAAAGATAGCAACAAAATTTAAGATACGTAAAAAACAATACAAAAATGAAAGATTGTCCTAAAGGTTAGTCATATGGGGGATAAGCCCATTAGCCTGGTTGGGTTAGAGCTTGGTCAAAGTTCACCAAGTGGTTGTGCATTGAATGCACAACACTAATGGAGGTCCCGATAAAGGAGATTGTCTCGCCAAAGTTCACGAGAATCATTGGTGTCTTTTCCATAGTCGTGCCTACTCTTCCCATAAGAATCTAGACAAAGGTTGAAAGGTAGTTAAAAGAAAAGAAAATAAAGAAAAAAGAAAAAAAAGACATGTTTTTACGAAAAATGCATTGCATATTTATACTATGTTGTGCATCTCTTACTGAGCGTTAGACTCATACTTTAAACTTTGTGATATAGGTAATGATGAATTCACTGTGGAACATGGTGCTAGAATTAATGGATAAAGTTGTAACGACCCGGATTCTTATACCGTATTAAAAGTACGTTAATATTTACTAAAACAAGTCTTGGAGTCAAATCTTTATTTTTAAAACAAATCTTTTCGTAAAAGAATTATCAGAGTGCCAAAACCCGATCTTCCAAAAAAAACTCATTTTAAACGGTTAATTTAATTTGAAAGAAAAACTATAAGCAACATATTTTGCGGAAACGAAATTAAGGAAAAAGACCATCACTTCAAGACATTAATTTAGAAATTTGCATAAGCATAATTTAAAAGCGTCACCCATAAATATTAGTGTTTAAAATTCAAAAGTGAAACCTACATAATATTCTGAATAAGTTCTTAATAGGGGTAAAGGGGTAATTAACGTTCATAAAAACAATCTGACGTTAGCCCTTACAAAATTACTCTTTCCATTCTTACTTGACGCCATACTACTACTCAGCTTGCGTCTCCTCCGAATACGCCACAGGCTCCACAGGAGTTGCGTCCTCCGCCGCTCCAAGCAAAATCACTTCATTACCTACACCACAAGTAAGGACGTGAGCTTATACTCAGTAAGGAAATGAGGGAAAACAAATGCATATGTCTCTCTTTAATTTCCTTTGGAATGGGGCCTCCCAAACCAATTATTTCATTACGTTTTGTTCTTTCATTCGTTCTTCAATCGTACTTCGAGCTGGAGATTGGAAGACACGTATGGGATGGTATAGTGGATCAGACCTAACCTCCTATGGGCAACTAGGTCCTGTTCCTGATAAGGTAAGGGCATTGCCTAATTACCAGGCTAGGACCGCTACCTATCTGCCTCCCAATTCCCTTATTCTTTTCCTTAGTCTTTTCTTATCATTTTACTCTCCTTACCATGCATGTGAGTACCACCCCGAGGGGGTACTCCCTACTTTGTTACTATTATATGAATGTATGAGGTGTAGAATACATACATGGATACCAAATAACAATACTTTAAAGAATCTACAATAAAATAACATAACACATAAGGAAAACAAGGTGTAGAATGCTATGACGTCATGCCAACGGTTAAATTACAATTAACTAAGCATAATTATCCAAACTCACAAACTTAGCTATCCATAAGAAATAATGGAAATCAGTGGCATGCTTCATCGTCAATCTCAAATAAAGTGACTAACAGTCTACAAGCTATTTAACGAAATCATGCTATTAAACGAAATCATACTATTAAGCGAAATTATGTTGTTAAACGAATCATTCTATTAGACGAAATCATGCTATTAAATAAAGTCGGGCAGTGTATGATTACTAAAAGTAACAACGAACACAAGGCAGCGAATCAGGCTGCTTAAGAGGGAATAATGAGCAGAATCATCACAAGGCAGAATAACAAAACATGTAGTTCGAACGACTAAATACAACAGGGGAGGAATATAGGGTAGGGAAATGATATATGCTCTTGAACAATGAAAATAGCAATGAATAACAAGTCTAAGCAATTGTGAAACATGCTTTGAAGATAATAATAACTAGCAGTGAGTATTATTTGAATTGAAACAGCGCTTGTCAAATGACCATAAACAGGGGTGAACAAATCTCAAGTTGGAATAACGAAACATGCTTGTTCGAAGACTATAAATAGCAGCAAACAGCAGTAATCATTAAGTGGGCGAACAACGAATCGTGCCTTTACATAACAACTGGTTTGCTACAGAAACGAACATATAAACATGCTTTTAAACGACCAACCTAGTAGAAGAAATGAATATCTAAACATGCTTCCATGTAGCAAATGTATTACACTGTATCGAAACAAGGTAGAACTACAAAATATGCTTTCAATCACTCACTAAGGCAGCTGTGTACGCATGAGAAATGAACTACAAATCATACTTTCTAATTACAACGAATAACTATGTGCAACATGCTTTGTACAGGGCCTAAACAACGAACAACATGCTCTACATGATACACAAAATAGTAACTTACGACAACAACACAAAACAGTAACTTACGACAGTAGAAGTATTATGTACACAGGAAGTAAACATAGAATGTAAATGCCTTGTTAAACCACATAATAAATGAAAGACAGAGTACAACTAAGCTTATCACGTTCATACTTTCATTCACAGTTTCTCATTACTCATAAGAAAATTCTTCACCCATCTTCTACACTACTAGGCTAACATGTGTAATAAACAAAACAGTTCAACTTCCAAAATAAACTAGAACACTACGTGAGTATTGAGTAAGGTTAACAGTATAAAGTGCAAAGACTAATTGCAAGCAGAGATTCCAAGTAACCAACGAAGCACGGGAAGCAATGGTAAGGGGAATATCAAACATATAACTCAAGAAAATTTCTACAGAGTTCAGAAGGAGACCCACAACTGAACAACACAACTCACACACACTGTACTTGGGTGTAGGGCTTCCTCAAGCCAACAACTACCCCATTCCTTACCTTCACTAGCGTTCCCTCTATAACCACAACACTCTCCTCCCAAGCAGCTTCTTCCCAGCATAACCCACCAGACAGCTCTAAGAAGAACAATCGGGAGGAAGAGATGAGGGACTTAAGAAATAAGGGTTTACCTGGGGCAAATCGTACCTCCATCAGTAGACAAATCCCTGTTGGTCAGTCTGGGCTTGAGATTTTGTGTCGAGAGCTACATTCCTATTCGTTGGCGTCGTTTTCGTTCTGATTTTAAATCTTTTCCGTTGCAGTTCTGCGATGATTCGAACATGTGCACACGACTTAATCCCGTCCGCATTCGTCTGTATGACCAAAATCCATAGGCCAAAATCTGACTTCGGAAGGAAATCAGCGTCCTCCCCCTTGTTCGTACAGTTTGCAGTCCAGGTCCGGACGTCATGCCTCATCCGCCTCATTCGCATGTATCGTCTGAATGTGTCCAAGATTTGGACAGATTCAAATCGGACGACTCCTTTCTTTGTCTGCAGGCATTCGTAGTCGTCCTAAGGTCTCCAGACTTAAACAGATTCGTTGCAGACGTGACTGTTCTCGTTCACATCGTCCGCGTCTGCGTCCGCAACACCTCAGCACAGTGAGGTTAGGACGCCAGATTGTGTCCCAAGTCATCCCCAAGGCCTGGGCGACGTTCCAGGTGTTTTGCGGACAACACTTCTCGTTCGCAACGTCGTCTGTAGACATCCTAATGGACTAAAAGTTCATTTCCTTTGCATTTTCGACCAAGTCTTTATTCGAATTGATTTTTACAAAAATTATACGTTACAACTTAACGCGTATATGGACGATGAACATATATATTATGCCAATCTTTACTTCCAAAGTTTGATTATATCATTTAACGAAAAAGTTAGGATCGGGTTGTTACAAACACAGTTGAAGAGGAATTCTCATGCGCGAAGTCAAAGCGTTAACGAAGTGAAATTGACCTGTAGGTGAGAATTTGAAGAAAACTAAAGAAAAATAAAGACTTTATCTTTTGTTTTTAATCAGTTGGATGTTAGTTTGATTTATTTATACTTATATTTATGATGGATTTTACTATGTTAGATATAAAAGAAATTTATTTTAAAGACCTCTGTTGTGTATTGTTTTAAAGACACGATTTTTATGCATGATGTATTTAAAAAAACAAGAAAAAGAGTTTTAATGCTTTGGGGTGTTACAACCTTGTTATAAATTTGGCCAATGGTACTACAAAGACAACATTGATATTCAATGATATTGCAGTTGTAGTTCTTGAAAAAGAATGTAAATGGAAGAACAATGAGCAATCTTCCATGAAGGCCTTATCAGTAACAAGAGGGAGATCAAAGGAATGTGAGACCCCTGGAGCCAGCACGTCAGGAAGATCAAAGTCGAGAAAAAAGATTGGGGCACATGAAAAACGATTGTTAGAAGTTGAAGAAAACACAAGGCACAGAAAGTGCTAAAGAGAAGATGAAGAGTATGGCTGCAACTGCCTTTGATGGTGAATATGTTATTATATGCAAAGATGTTGTCAACCTTATGACTCATGAATCATGTTGTGTATGTGACTCAGGCGTATCTTATCATATTACCTCAAAGGTAGAATATTTTACATCTTACACTAGTGGCAATTTTGACATCATAAAAATAGGGAACAATAATGTTTCCAAAATAATTGGAAAAGGCGACATTTGTATCCAAATGAGATGGTGCTTAAAGATGTCATACATGTTCTAGATAGTAGACTAAATCTAATATCAATCAATAGTCTTGATAATGTAAGAGACAAGAGAAAGTTTGTTGGCAGTAAAGAAAATCTCAGCAAGGGTTCGCTAGTTATAGCAAGAGGAATCAAAGAATCTAGCTTGTATATGACTCAAGTGACTATGAAAGAAGTATTAGTAAATACTGCTCAAAATAACTCAACCATAGAGTTATGGCAAAATGACTTGGTCATTTGAGTGAGAAAGGACTTCAACTGCTTAGTAAGAGAGAATGTCTAACACATCTCAAAAATGAAACTTTGCCAAGTTATATGTGTTAGAAGTCATCTATCTAGATGTCAGTGATTCCATGTCAACAAAAATGTTAAGCGATGCCCAATACATAGTCACATTCATTGATGATTATTCAAGGAAAGTTTGGATTTATATACTCAAGTCTAAAGATAAGGTGTTTAATATTTTAAAATAGTTTCATGATCTCATAGAATGAGAAATGGTAAAGAAGTGAAATTATATTCGCATAGACAATGGTGGTGAATACATGGGATCCTCCAATGAATACTACAAGATGCATGGGATCAAACACAAAATATCGATTCTAAAGACTCCTAAAAAAATGTTGTCGTGGAAAGAATGAACAAAACAATCATAGAGAAGATAAGGTGCATATTATCATATTCAAAGCTTCCTAAAATATTTTGGGAAGAAGCAATGAAAATTGTAGTAAGTATCATTAACTTGTCTCCATTAGCTCTATTGAATGGAGAATTGTCAAATGAACTATGGACAAGAAAATACATTTCTTATAAGAAAAGATTGTTAAGTTAAAGAAAGAACATAACTAGTCTATCATGACTAAGAGGTGGGTCTAATAGAAATGCTGGGTCGAATGACCTGATTCTCATAAAGGACTCGATCAACTAGCTTAAGGCTTGATTGACAGCAGGAGACTTATTTTACATTCAAATTCATAACCCACAAGAGATGGGCTGAAATCCACATGATGATTACAATTAATAGTGCAATAAGAAATAAAGTACTGTGCAGAAATCCAAACAACCAACAAAATTTTAAATTGTCATACAAACCCAAATAATAATCCTCACCAAGGGTGCAACACACTCAAGAAACAACGGAACATAGAAAATGACTTCTTTTCAGCTACTACTTCTGTCTGCCATGACTCTTACCTAGGGAGGGGTTCATTTAGGGTGAATGACTAACACAATAAAAACATTATACTATATGCAATACATGAGAAATCTAGTTTTACTTTCATCTTTAAACCATGATGCATTAATAAGTCATGCATGGATTTAAAAAATCTTTGAAAAACTTAGTTTCCATTTTAAAGAAAGGGCTCCATGAGCAAACGATGAGGCACTTTTCAAAACATTGTTGTATACATAGACAACTATAGCAAAAATAGATCCCACTTGTTTTATCTTCAAATAAATAGCCCTAGTGAAAATGGAAGGTCGCTCAAGGACCCCTAACACACTTGCTCACAAGGTGTGTAAGAACAACGACGATCAAAAGATCTAGCTAGTCACATGAGTCAGAAGGAAAACATGACGACTATCCAAAGATCCAACAACGTCATTTTGTAACAATCGTAAAACAAACATACGATGATTAGGTTTATGGATTTGAAACCCAAGGAGTGCGTCATCATCCCCCTATTACCCATTTTGCATCATAACAAACAAAACACCTTCACGCAGTAGAAGGTGTAATGTGATAGCCTCATATTGTTTTGACACCGAGACCATTCAAAGTAATAGAAGGATTGATCTCCCAGTGGACAAATAATAAGATAATGAAATACTATGCATAGGTAAATTTAAATGTGTAAAAACACGCTTACATATAGTATAAAACAAATGTGCAATCGAATAGTTCCCGTTGAATTTTCATAGGTGATAACACACAAAATATCAATTTTGAAAACCATGATGCAATGCAAAACAATTTGAGATCCCTACCTGGACGACGATTGTTTTTCTTACCAACACGAGCAACTACCTCGGGAATAAGCTTGTAGTCAGCAAAGTCATCTGAACCTATAACAGATTCAACCATAATGAGTCCCTATCCAAACTCAAGGGAGAAATAAAGGATGTGTCCTATATTGGAAATAGAAACCCAAATTGAAAAGATATGGCATATGGTTGCGAACGCCAACGCATTCGAGGGACGGTTTTCCAACACAATATCGTAAGGAAAATGTGCCCATTTTTTCCAAATTAAATGAATCCACTACAAATCTTAGCCTATGAAAGGTCCAAATACAAATTAAATTTTCATTAAACGAAAATTCTCATTTGCCGAATTAAATTTCTCACTTTATTATCACGCGGTAACACTTAATTTTACCAGTTTGACCAATTGCCCAAAACTTTCCATGTGGCCACTACGCAACAAATGGGCCAACTCCAAATACCTTAACAAAAAACAATGAAAAAAATTTACACATGGAATTTATTATTATAAAATTTGCAGTTTTTACAAAGTCTTTCGCCCTAAAAGACTCAAGACCAGCGAAATAGATATTTGAAATGAGTATCACTCACGATAGAAAAAATGAAAAATTATGGCTATTGCAGAAGAAATATATAAAGAAAAATTTTAGCCAATTTTGCATGGATAGTCAGTACTCCACTTGCTAAACATTTCAAACTTACTTTCGAACAAAGTTATTCTATTGAAGAAGGAAAAACATAACTGTCAAGAATTATATATGCCTCAGGAGTTAGTAGCTTGATGTATGCTATGGTTTGTATGAGACTTGACATTTCACATTTTGTTGGAGTAGCAGGCAATTTTTATCAAATCTAGGTAGAGTGCATTGGAATGTAGTGAAGTGGATTCTTAAATATCTTAGAGATACTTCTGAATAAAATTTGTGCTTTGGGAGTAAAGAGTCTTCATTAGTAGCTTATATTGACGCAGACATGGCTGGAGATATTGACTCTAGAATATCAACATCAAGATATTTTGTTATATTTGGAGGAGTGGTATCATGTCAATCTAAGTTAAAAAAATCAGTTGCACTATCGACAATGGAAGTTGAGTTTATAGTAGCCATAGAGACCTGTAAAAAAGTTTGGTGGATGCAAAGATTTTGAATAGAGTTGGGTTATAAACAAGACAATATATCTTATATTGTGACAGCCAAAGTGCTATTCATTTGAGCAAGAATCCAAGTTTTTATTTGAAGTCAAAATATATAGATATCAAGTATCATTGGTTACGAGATGTGTTGGACATCAAACAAGTATATTTTGAGAAAATTCCCACAAATGAAAATGGCTCAGACATGATGACAAAGATCTTGTAGAAAAGTATGCACGAATTTTGTAGAATCTCATCAAGACTAAACTTACCTCATCATAAATCAGAAGAAGGAATTTATTATGTGGGTTTCCTTCTTTATGATGTACCCATCAAATTGACAAATTTGAAGAAGATGAAGATTGGAAAGTCTCAAATGTGGCTACTTAGAGGAAAAAAAAATGGGGAAAAAGCCATCAAACACTCCCCATGATTTATGTCATGCATTGTTTGTCTTTTCTGTGAATTCTCTATATAAATAGAGAGCTCATGGAAGGGCTTTGGCATCCAAATTTTGAAGAGAAGAAGTGTCATTACCCAGAGGTAAGCCTAACAGAAATGTCGAGTTGAACGACCCGATCCTCAGAGAGGACCCAATTGCACAGCCCAAGATTTGGTTCACAACAGAAGATTTGAACACAAATCAAGGTCATAACCCACCTAAAATGGGTCTAGATACATATAGTGATTATAAGAAATAATAGCAAGAATACAATAAATACTGTGTATCAAATCCGAAACTCAAACATTATCCAATCATTCTTTTACGAACCCAAATTAAATATAAAAGTTCTCAGCAGCAAACAAAGATAAGACACTCAAAAAAATTAAGAAAAACAAGAAGTCCACCACCCAACAGCTACTCTTGATTAGCATTGTCTTTACTTAGGATGGATGGGGTTGTAGAGGTGAGTGACTAACTCAATAGGTAGCTCATACTAAATACAATGCATGTATAATTGGTTTTACCTTTCGCATCAAAACCATGATCAACACAATGTTGTGTATGGATTTATAATCATTTTTAACGTTTTAGGAAACTGGCCACACTACTAGCCACCGATGAGCAGTCATAAAACGTGCTTGTAAATATAAATAACTAATATCAAAATAGCTCTATCAAGTTTTTAATCATAAAACAAATCTCGGAAAAAAAGAAAAATCATTGAAGGACTCCTCCGTACAAACGTATAGAAATGTGGCAACCGTTTTTAGATAGCACCTCATGAGCCAGAAAAGAAAAAGAGACAACAATCCAGAGATCCAACGGTGTCACTTGGGTTTTCAACTAGCAAGGCTTAGTGACAACACAACTCGTGATAACAACTAACCCACACCCTAATTAGGTTTAGGGATTCGGAACTGAAGGAGTTCGTCATCACCACCTTATAACCTATTTTCAAACAGCGCACAAACAAAGCATTTTTACACTGTAGAAGATTTGCTAGGATAACCTCATGATACTTTGGCACTGTGACCATCCAAAGTATCTAGAGGCTTCATCTTTGTCTATCAGTGGCAGAACAATCAATGAGGTGAAGATAAACATGCAAAACTCACATATACAAATGTAATAAAAAAAACTAACGTGCTGTCGAATAGTCTTCTTTAGATTTTCGTATGTGGCGACCCATAAAATAAAGTTTTGAAAACCATAATAGGATAAAGTATAAAATTCTTACCACAACGACTATCTCTTCTTTTACCAAAAGGAGTAGCAACCTCAAGAATAGGCACGTAGTCAACAAACTCATCTGAACCTATAAAAGATTCAACCATAATGAGTCTTTATCAAAACTCAAGGGAAAATAAATAATAAGTCCTATACCAGCACTAGCAATCCAAACTAGAAGAAAATGACACATGGTTGCAAGATGCACCTCAAGGACAAAAATTTGACCCAAAAGAGCTACCGCCATCATTCAGATCCAGTCGCGAATGATCAGGGCAGATGCCCGGGTCTCCCGTAAATATCTGGTCCAAGTGTGGGTTACCTACGTGGATGCCCATGGTTTGCCAAGGACGTCCGGTCCAAGTATGGGCGACTTGTGCAGATGCCAGGGATCTACCACGGGTGTCCCGTCCAAGTGTGGACGACCCATTTCGCACCGATCTCTAGTGATCCAAAAAGATACTCCCATGGTCAGCCGAGCTCACCTAGTGATCTACTAGGAAAGATGTTTCCAGCGCTAGATTACCAGGAAAAGACACCTCTTTTTATAGATTTTCGACTCCAATTGGTCTAAACTTCTGTATAAACTCTAAATTTACCCAAACATTATAGTAATAACTCATAGATTCGAGTTTTTAAGCTCAAATCTGAAACCAACAAAACCTAAACTTGAAACGTTAGAATGGAGAGGAGGAAATGACTTAACCTTGATGTCTCTTTACAAAAGCTGGAGATTAAAGCGTTGCGAACGTTTCTCAAGCCTCACTCTCACTAAAACTCTCACTTCTCTCTCGATCTCTCTCTCTCTCTCTCCCTCCTCCTCTCGTCAGTGACCGAATTAGGGAAATAGGGTTTCCTCTTCTCTTTATAATTTAATTTAATTTAATATACATCATCAATATTTATTAAATACACTCTTTTTTATTTTTTAATTTCTCCGATACTCCCAAACGTTAACCAATACTCGATCCAAGGCAAATCTCATCTATTGAAATATTTTCTTTGATTTATTTACCATACAAAAATAACCAATTTCACTGATTTGAAAATTTGGCAAAATATTCAAACGTGATCACTCGTGACAAAACAGGTCAACTCCAAACACTTTGACCGAATATAACGAAAAAAATTTACATGTGAAATTTATTATTACAGAATTTTCAGTTTTTACAAGAATTATAGAGAGGGAGAATTATAGTGAGGGAAAGAAAAGAAAGAGTGTGAGAAAAAAATAGGTGAGATGTTTTTGTGTACATTGTGAAATCTAAGAGTGTGTTAATTTTTCTTTTAATGAATATTTTCTAAAATATTCAATTTCTAAAAGAATATTCTAAATTCTATTTTTTATAATGAGATCTTTTTGGACTCACTCTGTAACACGAGAAGTTTTCGTTCTCAATTTTGATAATATATTGAAACAAATAAATTTTAATGAAATAAACATTTAGTGTAACGCATGATACATCTTATGCTGATTTAAGAATGCAATTTATATGTTAATTGTGTAATTGGATAATTTAATCAGAAATTTAATAAAATAATTGAGTAATTAAATAATTTAATTAGAGAGTTAATAATTGGGTAATTGAATAATTTAATTAGAAAGTTAATTGGGAATATTTTAGGGGTATGGTTTAATGGTTGATTGATCTTCAACCGTTGGATTATGTTGGTTTAATGAGAAACTTAGCCTCAGCCGTTGGATTATGGTGTGGTGTTGATGGAGAATTGGCAGCCGTCTGATGTGATAAATCGGACGGCACGGTTTTAATCTGAGGATGTTTTATCCTCAGCCGTCTGATGTGATGAAATCGGACGGCACTGATTTGATCACAAGGTTGGATTGTGCTCTCGGCTCCCTCCAGCTTCGCGATGCGCTACCCGTTCCGTTCAGCGATCGTGGTGCGACGAGAGGGCGATTTGGACGGAGTTTGGCGTTGAGGGAGTCGCGTGTTGGGTGGCATATAAGAGGACGATGGGGGACGGGTTTTGGGTTGGTTCGGTTTTCTCTAGTCCCAACTGTCTCTGGAGTTTCTCTCGGGTGATTGTCGAAGAAACGATTTTGGTTCTTTCGGGCGAATTTCAGTGAAGTTTGAGGTAAGTGTTTTGCTTTAAGGTCTATGTCGACCGATTGTAAGGATTCCGGGCAGCTGCTAAGTAGTTTATGGGTTGTTTATGCATTTGTTCCCTCCTAATTCACTGCCCTGTTTTAATTAGAGGAAATACCGTGACTGTGATGTTGGGATTTTTGTAGCTGCTTCAAATGTCTAGGTAAGGAATGTAATTGTTTGCTTGGGCATTAGGCCCTTACATCGCAGGTTTGTAGGATTTTTAGTTGTTATGGGTTTGAAATCTCATTACTTTAGTGATTTTAAATTTGACGTTATGCATTGGATGATTGTATTATGTTTTTCATTACCGTGTTGGTGAAAGTTTGATGAAAATAAACTGGCTTGGCATTGTTTCTGTTTAAGTTAGAGATTGAGGATTAGGTATAGGAACTGAAATCTGTTTTCTGTGTACACTTGATTTATGTCCAGGTTGAGAATTTTAGGTTCTGTAATTGCCGATAAACTGTTATGCATAAGTGGCTAAGGGATTTTCTACCCTGGTATTAGAATGAATTGAGTAGTGCCAGTGAAATTGTGAATTCTGGACAATGTGATTACAAATAATAAATGATTTCTGTCTCCTGGATAGAATTAGAAACTTGGTTATATTGGAAAACTGTGAATATTTGTTGAAAGATTTGTTGAGGTAGTTAATTGTCTGCCATCCATACCTTTAAATGGTTTTTTCCAGTATGCTATTTGAAGGGAATCTGAAATTTGTGTTCAGTAGCGATGACATTTATGATTAGAAATTACATGCTATTTATATGTTGTGATAGTTATCTGTATTGGTAGTTTAGGTTTCTTCCCAAATTAGATATTTTGATAATTAACATCCTGTTGAACTTGATGGTTGTTCATAGATGATTTCATTAGCTGTTAATAAAGAATTTAATTATAGGTTACTGCACTTTAGTTTAAGTAAGTTACTCTTTGAGATTTTGTGATGGTATTTAGGGATCCTAGTTTTGATGATACATGCACCCAAAGACCTATGACTTTAATTGTGTAATTATATTCGAGGATACGATTATTATTGTGATAGCTTTGTTGGCTATGTGATACCGTTAGGATTTCTTGTACGAATTTATGTTGCTTGCGATTCTTTATGTTATGAATAAGGATGCCTATTGAGGATTTGCTTATTTACTATTTTAAGCACATTAGATTAAATATGCATTCATGTTTTCAAGAACATGACAAAAATGTTTTACATGCATATATTTTGAAAAGGAAATGAAAACAGAACTAAATATGAATAGACGTAAATGAATGCGTTCTAGTGGTTCGCAAGCGGGAGCCTAGCAACCGAATGGATAAAATATATAGAAAAAATACTAAAAAGAAAACGGAAACGTAAATGAACGCGTTCGAATAGTCCGCAAGTGGGAGCTCGACACTGAGAATGATACCGTGAGGTTGGTTCGCAAGCGGGAGCCCAGCAACCGAACGGAAAAATAAATGTAAAATATACTAAAACGAAAATAGAAATGTAAATGAACTCGTTCCAGTGGTCTACAAGCGGGAGACTGACATTGAGAATGAAACCGTAAGGTTGGTTCGCAAGCGGGAGCCCGTCAATTGAATGGATAAAATAAACAGAAAAGAAACTGAAACGAAAACATAACCAAATAAATGTAAATGAACACGTTCTAATGGTCCGCAAGCAGGAGCCCGACACTGAGAACGAAATCATTAGGTTGGTCTGCAAGCGGGAGCCCGACAACCGAATGGATAAAACAAACAGAAAAGAAACGGAAACGAAAACAAAAAACAAATTTCAAATTCGAAAGTGATATAAGTTGACTGTCCCATAAGAGGTGGACCAAATGATGACACTTATACTAAATTTATTGACTGAATATAATTATTTGATTGTTATGGGTGAGGTTGAGTTGGATGTCCCGCATATGGTGGATCAAATGGTGTCACTCTCCCTTGGACTGTTTACCTATACAGCTGAATAATTATACGAAGGAAAAGAAAAGAACAAAAAAAAGAAAAAAAAAACAAAACAAAAGATTGATGGCTGAAAAGACTATTTTACATGTTGCATCTCATGGTCATGTCACATGTTGTATTTTGTATGATATATTATTTGCTGAGTATTTGACTCATTAGATTTGCTCTGTGATGTAGGAATTTATGGAAATTAAAGAAATTGATGAAAAGAACTTGTTGATAGCACAGTTGAAGAGGAATTATCATGGGCAGAGCTGAAGCATTGTCAAGCGAATGTTGACCGTGAGTGAGAATTTAAGAAAGATTAATTTTAAGGATGTAAATTCTTGTTAATATTTATGTTTATCTTTTTTATGTAAAAAGGAAATAAGTTGCGCACCCATCCACTGCCATCGATTTATAGACAGAAGGCGACTTCACGGGGACGCTAACGCTGATGGACACTCACCCATTTCAATGGAGGAGGTCCATTTCGATCATGCCACGTGGAAAGTTCCTTATCTTTTTCTGAAGAATCACGTGAATTCGTTAGAGAAACTGCTGCAAATAAAAAATCCAACTTCTCACAAAATTTGTCACTCCGATCGACATCCCTGTCAACATGCACAATCGACCAGTTTGTTGCCCTGTCCCAAGAGTTTTACTCCTGCCTGCCCGAACGTCGTCGTTTTGCCTTCATTTATTCTTTTCTGTTTATTTTTATTTTATTTCAATTTAATTAATTTCTTTATTTATTTAATTATTTTCCTTTTAATTTATTTCTCAAATAATTCCAACCAATATTCTCACTTAACTACTTCTAATAATTTCATCTAATAAATCTTCAATAATTATCCAAATAATTCAATTATATTAAATTAATTTTTCAATTATCCTTACTAAATTTCTTTACGAGAAATCATGGTATTACAATCTTAGCCATGAGAGATGTCAAATCCCATATGGTAAGGGAAGTAGTTTTTCTTCCTATATTTGACCCTGAGATTACTACCACTCTAGTTTGACATTTACTATCATTAGATTATTTTTATGCAAAATTGAACACAGCTTGATGAATTAATATTTGTCAAGAGAGGACTCGAGTTGCTATGGATTCTAAATATCATCGACGTTCATTGATAAATCAAAATCAACTTCATTGAAAATTTCCTATTATATTCTCTAGAGTGTGTGAATGGATAGACCACATTGATCCACTGTGGCCTATGTATAAGAAGCTAGTCGCAAAAATTAATTATTATATCAAGTTGAAATAGTGTGGATAGTACTTATCAAGATGATTTTCAGGAAAGACTATTTTGACAATATTTTTAAACAAAATTATCTTTCTAAGTTCCAAGATAGGCTGGAAGGATCACAATAGTACCACATAAAATTCAGTCTTTTTGTGTGTTAGCTCGCCCTGTGAAAGTAAGGACGACCAGAATACTGTTGATTGTAAGGCCCAGCTCATACAAGTGGTGCTGTCTAATCTCATATTACTTGGGAGAGTGTTAAAGTGCTATAAGTAAAGTTCTCTTTCATACATAGTACAATGCGTTTTGGGCTAACCACAAGGACAAAACTGTGTGGGCTTCGACTCAAAGTGGACAATATTGTACTAGGAGCATTGAGAGACTCCACAAATGGTATCAGAGCCAATTCCCAACCGGAAGTGTAGCCAACGAGGATGTTGGAACCCCAAAGGGGGGAGATTGTGGCAGTCCACTCTGTGGAGGCAAGGATGACCCAAGATGTTGATGATTGTGAGGGTCCAACCTATACCAGTGGAGGTGCACAAGCCCCTACATTACTTGAGAGTGAAAAGTGAATAGTTTATTAGTAGAGTTCTCCTCCTTACCTAGTACAACGCGTTTTAGGCTAACCCCAAGAACAAAATCGTGTAGGCTTCTACCCAAAGTGGACAATATTGTACTAGGAGCACTGAGAGACTTCACACTTTAGATAGAGCTTACTTAGGCAGTATAACTACATCACTAAGTAAGCGGTACGAAAAACGATTGTATCCAAAAATATCAAGAATAGTTTTTCTACATTATTATAATATAACAGACAAAAAGTAAGAGAAATAATAACAAAAATAGATACCGAGAATTTTTACATAGAAACCCAAAGTGGGAAAAAACCACACGGAGTGTGTAACGACCCGTAGTGTTAAACTTTTTTTTGTACGTTCGTAGAAAAATGAAATCATTTATAAAAGCATGCGAAGAAAGTCCTTGTGACAACCTCTTTTGAAATCAGAGTTTAGTAAAACTTATCCTTAAATAATTACCCCTTTTATATTCATTTAAAATCTTGCAACGGAAGACTTTTAGAAAATCTCACACAAAATAATTGTAATAAAATTCATCTTTAATCCTAACTCTTCATTTTACAGAGAGCTGCGATTGAGAGGAAATGAAGAAGAAGGAAAAGGCCAAGAAGAAATGCAAGTGTGCTTCCCTTTACAGATGACAGAATGTGATGGATTTATGGGAAGCTATCGGGGAAATAATTGAGCTCCAAGAGAGAAAATAAAAGAGACAGTCTCTAGAAAGAAGAAGAAAAGGAGAGAGCTTGCAGGTGAAAGAGACCTGGCTAAAGAAGAGAAAGGTGATTGTGAAGCTGAGAAATATGAAGGAGCAGAGTGTGGACTTCAAGAGGAGAAACTGTCCTCAGGTGTTCTTCATAGTGAGGTATCTCTTCACTCTTTTTATGAATTTCATGAAAGATAAATGTGATATTCTGTCATTATGATTCTTCCCCATTGTGCATTGATGGAGAATATAGTGCCCTGATGATTAGATAAATGTTTTATTATTGGAAAATGCTCTCTGTTGATTCATGGACTTTAGCTCCCTGTGATTATTGCTTCTTAGATTGTGAATGCTTACACTTGGTAATATTGGTTTGTTATATGTATGCTAGGGTTGGAGTGATGGTAATTGTAATACCCTGACTTTTTTATATTAGAATTTAATAAAGATAGTTAAAAAGTAATTGGGGATATTTGGATTTATCGGATAATTATCAAGGTATTACCAAAGACGTATTCATGAGATTTTAATTTAAAGAATTATTTAGGATTAAATGAAAATTACTGTAATTAAAATAAATATCAATTTAATGAGTTAAATTATAATGTTTGAGATTACTTATGATTATTTTGAATTAAGGATTTATTGATTAAAAATAAAGACGTGTTAAATTATTGGGGGTTAAATTAGGGGATTAAATAAATTCATTAATTAGGTTAAAGAAAAGTTAAAAGGAGGAGATTGGAAGGCATGAACTGGTTCACACACGGTTTGTTGAAGGCCAAAAGAAATGGCCTTCGACCATTCTTTACAGAAGGTGAACCCGAGGAGAGAAGAGAGAGCAGCAAGAGAGAGAGCATCGGGGCGATTGGGAGGCGACGGTGACGACGGGTCCGGAGAGCGTGCGAGCGATGAAGGCTCGGGTGGCGACGTCTTGGCGGGCGGTTGCTGACGAAACGGAGTGGCAAGTCGATGGGCTAGGGCTCTTCCGTGGGTTGTGTTTCCGGTGACGATTCAAGGTACGTTTGGTCGAGTTTCTCCTCCTTTGCATTTTCTGTTGAATGGTCGTTGGCTAGAGGCATGATTTGGGGGACGCAGTCGGCGGTGGCAATCCTTGCGTTGGCAGGGTGTTCACGGACGGGTGCGGATGGCGACCCACGACCCGGTAGCGTTTGAACCCTGTTTGGACAGTTCGGTTCAACCCCATCATTCTTCCAGCCTAGAAATGTACCCTGTGTGGGGGGCAGCCTTTGAAAAGCTGAACGGAATCAAGGGGCATGGGGGCAACCTCTGAAAAGCTGAATGGAATCAAGGGGAAATTGTCGGGCATTTTTGGAGAAGAAAAGAGTTGAGGACTCCTCTTCTCTGGAAAAATGCTGAAGACTGGTTGATGCTCTGGTGATGGATGGCCGAGAGCAGTGATGGGTGAACCCCCTATTCCCGGGTATTCTCTGGTGAGTGAAGTCCTTCACCTTTAATCTGGAGTTTTTTAGAGTTACGTTATTATGCAGTTAAGGTAGGAGTTAATAGCATGCCAATGTTCTATAATTTCTAGAGGTGTATCTCTGTGTTGTTATTGGTCTGAAGCATGTAAGTGTATATTATGAATGGATTATTAGAAGTAGGAAATGTTAAACTGATGTTCGATGACAGTTCTCTGTTGATGGATAAATGCTCTCTTTGTTGCTGCCTTTGATAATTAGTAGGTTTGATTCAAGAATTAATCTGCTGTTTGGTTATGCTTTGATTTGGGTCCAGCCGATGGTTTAAGTGGAGAAGATTGATGTCTTATAATTATTTTAGTTAATGGAGAATAGATATTTTGGTAGAGTTATATGTTGTCAATGGAAATTACCTCTTTAGGTTCTCTGTTGTGAACTGTTAATTTTGTACGTTGAGACGATTTGTCTGCTGCCATTTTAAATTGGATGAAAAGGTAAATAGATATGTCATGTTTGTTGTTAAATTATGCATGTATGTTGGATTAATTCATGCACAGTGAGATTGAAGTTAAATGTTCTACGCATTGGATTTTTGCTTTACACATTTAGATGACTGTTGGTTTTTGATTCGGATTGTTGGTTGTCAATGTATATGGGAATTATTTTTCAAGCTAATTGGATTATAGCATTTTGGTATGACATTGATAAGAAGTTTAATATCATACCCATTTCGGATACGTCATTTATATTGATGTATTCTGGATATTTGGAATTAGGTCATCGAACGTTCGCTTGGTTGATAAATGTAGTTTTGTGACTCGATTTAGATATTGTCATCAGACTTAATGTATTGGGCTATGTTATATTTCGTTTAGGCGTTGGAGAAGTACTTAGAATTTGTACAAGTTGAAATACGATTCATTGATAAGTTATAATGTTTTGATTGTGAAGGTATCGAAAAGACGAAGAAGGATAACGATTAGGTGCTAAACATGATAAAGAATTGAGGCAAGGGCTTGGGCGAGTCTTGGCCTGTGGAGGCCCTACCCACAAGTAGAGTGCGTGAGTGTGGTGTTTAATTCCCTGTAATTTCCTTTGCTACTTTACTTGCTGATAGTTCCTGCTAGTTGATATACTGTTGTTAGTGACTGCTGCTAGTTTTCTGTAGTTTCTTGCAATTCCTTTATTGATGAATGCTTAGAGGGGTGATGAACATTTACTGCTTGGATGAATGAGTCAAGTGTGTAGTGTAGAACGATGAGTTGAATAAGTTAAGAGCTAGGTCGTGGAGGATGATCCTATTTTTTATTGTTCAGTTTAATTTCCTTATGTTAATTATAATATTGCATTCCCTTTATTTAGTGCATATATTGTTCTACTGTTACATTGTTTGATATCTATGTGTTAACTAAACTCTAGGTTTAAGCAATTATACTAGCATGTTAAATTGTACGTTAACTTAATTATACCTTATGCATGTTTAATTGTTAATTAATTAGAATTCAAATTGTAATTATTAATTGAGCATGTTAATTAACTTAACTAGAGTAATTGATTAGACTCGAACATGTTTAATCATCTAGCTCAACTAATTAACTAGTTGTTGAATAAAAAATCCAAGCATGTTTACTAATCACTTACTTAAGCATATTAATTAACGTAACTAGAGTAATTAATTAGACTTCATTATGTTAATCAACTTAAGCATGTTAATTATTACTTAAGTATATTAATTAACTTAACTAGTTGTTTAATTAACAGTTGCTAATCACTTTCATGTTCATTTACTTAAGCATGCTTAATTAGCTAGACCTAATTAAGTAGAGTTGAGCATGTTAATTAACTAGTTGAGCATGTTTAATCAACTTGATTATTTCTTGATGCATGTCAATTAATTAGAGCAATTAATTAACTAGAATAATTAACTAGACTCAAGCATGTTAATTAATTAACTTAACTAGAGTAATTAGCTAGACATGAGCATGATAAATTACTAGGATAACAAGTGATCAACTAGTAAGCATGCTTATGATGTTAGAAGAATGTTAATTAACTAGGTTGTTTGATTAATCAATTAAATTATAAATCAATCCGAACATGTTTACAATTAATCATTCACGCATGTTATTTAACTATTACTTGTTTAATCTCCAAACATGTTAATTAACTACTAATCTTCATGCATGTTAGTTAACTGATAGAATTGTTTGATATTAACCCCTTCGTTGTTAGTTTCCTGCAATTCTCTTAATTTCCTTTATTATAATGCTTTACTTTGATAGAGGTTTTGATAGAGATCAATGTTGTGATGAATATTTAATGGTTGAACAGAATGACAGCTTAGTGCGTAAATGATGATAGGCTCCTTACTAATGGTTCCATTATGTACTTTTAATTTCTTAACTATTGTAGCGGTAATTTTCTTATATGTTAGTGATAATATTATCCTGCTGTTGTTAGCTTAGAATTCTCTGTGCTAATTAGAATTCAACGCATGTCAATACCTTAAATCCAAGCATGCTAATTTACTAGGGTAACTAAGAATAATATTTGTAATCTATCTTGAGCATGTACATTATTTAGTATAACTAACTAGAATAGTAACTGTAATTCTTCTTGAACACGTAAATTAATTAGGATAATTAACTAGAATCATAATGGTAATTCTACCTGAGCATGTTAATTAATTTGGATATCTAACTAGAATAATAAATGTAGTTATTTTCCTAAGCAAGTAAATGAATTGGGATAACTAGGATGTTAATTAATGGTATGTTCTGACTCCTGTTTCGTTTATCGTTGTGATCTAGAATAATCAATGTAGTTATTTCCAAAGTACGTAAATGAACTAGGATAACTTACATGTTAATTCATCGTATGTTACGACTTCTGTTTCATTTATTGTTGTGTTCCATAAGTTCAAGCATGTTATAATTCATTGTATATTGTTCAGATATGTGTGTTTAATCCTATATTCCTTTCATGATTCGCTATTTAATTTTTGTAATATTCATTGTTACATTTCCTTATGTGCTTCGTTTCCAATTCAATATTTTAATTGCTCTCCAATATGCACTTTCAATTTCTGCTATTCAATTACTTTCCTTATATGCGCTATTCATTTGTTATGTTAATTGTTATGTCATCAAGCATCATGCATCATGCTTATAGTTACGTTGTACTGCATCATGTATTATGTTAATAGAAACCAATAGGGAGTGTCATTTTGGTGGTGGTACTCACACATACATAATGTGAGCAAAAAATGTCAAGAAAATGATGAGATGAGAAAAAGAAGAATATGGGGAGTTGGGGGCGGATGGGTAGTCGGATCTAGTGTGTCAGCTAGGCATAGCCCCTACCTTGACAGGAACGAGACCTAGTATGCACCCAGGAGGTTAGCCCGATCAACTATACCATTCTATATGGGTCATTCAATCTCCCACTCGATGTATGAGTAAAGAAAAGAACCAACGAATGTCGTAATGAAAGGATTGGTTTGAGTGGCCTCCATTCCAAAAATGACTAAAAAGAGGCATAGCATACTGCATAAACCCTTTTCCTTACTGGGCCATTAGGCTCACGTTTTACTTGTGGTGTAGGTACTTGTATGCAAAGACAAACGACGAACAGATAATAAAACAGAGATGAAGGGTCTGCATGCACGCGACTCGTGGCTGGTCAGGCTAAATTGGGTAGAAGAGAAAAAAGTTGTAAATTAAGTTGTATTAATGGTTTAGTTTTCATTTATCAAAACATAGTATTAAATTGTTTAGCTTTCATATCTCAAAGTATTTACGCTTCCGCTATATTTTAATAAATTCGTTAGGTTTTCACAAAAGATTTTACAGCTGGTTCTGCTATGTTTTGACGAAAAAGGTTTTGATGGTCCGGTTTTGCACTCTAATATTATCTTTAAAAGGTTTTAATAAAAAATTTTGAATTTTAGTGAATTTTAATAGAAATCAAAAAATCGGGTCGTTACAATGATACTCTCTGTTTACTCCCTGTTGGGTTGTTGTTAATGGCATGTTAGAGTATTAGGTGTTGTTATGGATTTTATGGAATTTATGGAAATAATAAGTGGAAAATAAAAGTGCGAGGATGTCAATAATATAGTATGTGATAACTTATGCTTGTTGAGGCTTGGATATTGTAATACTCTGGGTATTCAGCTACGTATAAATCTTGGATTAAGTAAAAATTAATATTTTGGTCATTACAAAAAGTGTCACACTTTATTGTTGGTATTATTACTATGAATGATAAAGCGAAGTGTAGGGAATATGGTTATTTAATTATTAGAAAAATAGGATTAATATAATTTTGAACGAATAAATTATGGGTAAGTTGGCGGTCAGGTGCCGTGGTTGACACCGATCGACCGGCGAGTTGGCGGTCGAATGCGCGGCTGATCGTGGACGATAAATGATCCTCTGATACACCCAGCGTCGATCTGTAAATGTGTGACTGATGTCTAACTATGCGAATGGTGGCTGGAATCTATACAGTTGCATCTCCTCGCCGCCTTAGGAGTATTACATAGTGTATTTAGAAGGCTTAGTGGAGGAAAATGAGGGGTTATTCTTCTGCGTCCTCTCTGCATCCTTTCGTGTGTGTTTTCTGTTTTGGAGTTCTGGAAGGAAGGATTTTTGCTGAGAAAAGAAAAATCACGACGTGAGGTAAGGATTAATGCATGTTCTTTGTCCGTAAGGACCTAGATAACAGAAGTAGGGTTGATTGTGTTTCTCTGTGATGTTTCATGCCCGTTTCCTTATTATTCTCTACAAGTTATTATTTCTGTGATGATTTTGTTGTTCTTATGCTCTCTGTTTGATTTGGTTTCATAGGTAAAATGATAAGAGGAAATCCGTAGGTAATCAACCGTGAAGTGGAAATGAATTTACATGTAGATAACCTATTTTCCATGATTATTCTTCCTTGTTATTTGGTTGTTCGATTAGTTGTTAGGCAATTACGTAGAGATGAGTTTGCATGTTTATGGGTTTTCTTGATCTGCCCTTTGCAAGGATAATTAGTTAGATATCTGCATTTGTTCTTTCTTGGCTAGCCACTGTATCGATGACCCATGATCTCTGTTGATGAGCTTCTTACAAGGATAATACTCTATATATATGCCTCTGTCAAATTATTTCCCTGTTAATAGGTTTGTTTTCTCCAATAAAAATTATGTAATGAATATGCTTATTTTTAAGGATAAATTCTTTAAATGAAACTGCTCCCAATAAATCGATATGTTAACATAATAAAACCTGGAGAAATAAGTAGTAATAATTCCTTAGGAATATATGTTGATGATTGGTGAGTTATTCCATGTGTTATTCTCTGCATAATTTAGAGTATGGATAGAAGTGTTCTTTGTTGGTAAATTCTTCCTAGTATTGCTCGCTGCATGTTTTAATATAATTAGAATATATTGACATATGTTGGTTAATAATAGATAAAGCTTTGATGAGGAGATAGCTCACTATACGGTAATGGTTTTATGTGAATACTAAACTGTAGTGCAAGAGAAATGTTAATTGTTGTGTGTTCCATTATTAAAGTTGTTAATTATATCTGGTGACTATTTAAGTTCATAGTTCTTAGTGCATAGTAAATCATGTTAGTTTCCAGCTTTGGTAACATATTAGAGATAACATGCTTAGTGTTAAATTATAGTTGATGCATGATTCCCGTTCGTTTTTTGTTAGTTTGTATTCATTAATTGTTATATTGTTTGTGAAATAAGAATTGTTGTGTGACATACATATAGGTGTGTTAGTAGGATTGCACATCATGCATTTCATGGCATAATAATGAAGATAATAAATTAGCGTTTTTCTACGTGGGTTCGGAGATTGAAGATGTTGCTCTCGCGTAGGAAACAACCTCTTAGAGTTAGTTCAGAAACTGAAGAGGTTGCTCTTACTGAATGGGTGGGTGAGTTTGAAGACTGAAGAGGTTTCTCTCACCCAAATGTAAATAAACGTAAATGTAAATGGATTCATTTTTGGGTGAGTTCGGAGACTGAAGAGGTTGGTCTCATCTAAAAACAAATCCAAGTGGTGAGTTCGGAGATTGAAGAGGTTGCTCTCACCCAGCTTACTGATCTATCAGACTTATGCATGTAGAGTTGTCATAAGCATTGTTTGCATTTCATTTATATTCCTTACTGGACAATAAACTCATTATTCATCTTGTGATGTAAGTATCGATTGTGATTTAAGTGACGTGAACGTGTAAGAAGTGTGATGCTGTAAAAGCCGTGAAATTTTTAAATAAGAAATTCTACGTGTAAATTTTTTTGCATTAAAATCAGTTATAGCGTTGAAGAAGTTGATTGAATTGTCGTGTAGCGACCACGTATGCCAAATGGGTCAATTGGTCAAAGTCGGTGAAATCAGAATTTTTCAAACAACAATCCAATTAAGGAACGAAGTTGGACAATTAAATTGGAACTATAACATCATTAGATGATGTTATGATTAAGTTGAGAATTTGAGCAAACTACATAAAATGGGAATAGATATAATTTGTAATATACATTTAATTATTTTAATAGGAAAAGAAATTTGGAAAATTATTGGATAAAGAAATAAATGAGTGGAATAAGTGACAAAGGGGTATGAAAGGTTGAAAAAAATGAAGAGGGAGAATTGGGGGAAAAATCCCGCCCAAAGCCCTTGAACCAGTAAAGTTCAGGGTTTAAGTTGTAAAAAAAATAAAAAAAAATAAAATAATAGAATCGGGAGAAGAGGAAAACCTAGTTTCCCTCTTCCCCCAAATCACGCCTCCTGCCGATAGAGAGAAACCGAAGGAGGGAGAGACCTCGATCCCGACCGACGAGCCCGAACGGGAGCGGGAGCGGGAGCGACGACGTTCGACTGACACGAGGCGACGACCGGCGAGCTCCGTGCAGCGGCGAGTGACTCTATCCAGCGCTCCCGAGCTGCGAACCACGCCGTCAAGATTTAGGCCGAAGCGGAGACGGCGATTCCGACGTTCGCGAGCTCCGTTAAGTGGCGGAGCGTTTCCGTCTGAGGCGGTTCGGACGGTGGTCAGGGACACCCTGTGCAACGGGGTGTTGGCCAGAGCAAGGAGCTCCGAGGCCGAATCTGTTTTCCGATTCCGGAGACGAACAATTTCGACTCTGTTCGGTGGGTGAGACTTTTCGATTCGGGTTTTAGCTTTGATGTTAAGTTCGGTTTTGTGATGTCGTTGGTTGATCTATGTTGCGGGTTTACAGCGATTGATCTGAAGGATTCCGAACGGACAATCTCCGACGACGGCAGCTTCGGATCTGAACACATTTTCGATTTTTTCGGCGAGTCGAAACCGAACATCCGATTCGGTTCTGTTGGGTGAGCAGTTTTCTTTGAGATTTGGATTAAATAATGGATTTCAGAATTTGATGTTGTTTTTGGTTGTTGGAAATTTTGGATGAATAACCATGGATACAAAGCTTGATGCTTGGATAAGTAGTGCAGTGTAATTTTGGTTTGTTGTTAGGTGTCGTGGGATATTGTCTGGTTGTTCGAGGTTAATATGACGGTTTAACTGGTTTATTTGTGGATTTGGAGATCCTAAATTGGGTTGCTACTTTGAATAATGAATTAAATTGCTATTGGATATTTTATTTGGGGATAAATATTGAACATGTTTATGTTGTGCACCAACAAATTGGGCTATGGATTTTTGGAAGTATCGTGGGTTAAATTCCCATTAAAAGGATGAATCTTGTTAGGTTAAGAACCTGAATTGTAAATTGTTGAAATATTGCACATTATGCTGAATGTTGAGGATAATGTGATAGTCGAGTGGGATGTTGTATATTTGGAGGATTGGTTCTACTGTCGTTATTCTTGATGGGATTGTTAGAGGCTGTTAAAGTACTGTTGTTTGGACGATACTGTGTTAGTTTGTTCGATGATGATGTTTTAGAATTTTGTTGAGATTCTTAGAAGTCGTAAACGACAGTTGCTCATTCCTTGGAAGTAATTTATAAATTTCTACATTTGTACCTTTGTCAGGCTTGGATGATTTCGATGATTGTGATACGATTCCTGAATAAACGGTTGTTTCGGTCAACAAGACGGCCCGTAAAAAAGGTTGGGATTTCTATACCTCTTGCGTTACATTGCATTCCACCCCGTTTTCAAAATAATTTTGTGGAATACCACACTTGGAAAAATGACGGGGGCTGTTTGACAGCACGACAGTTTTTATTAGTAGTATGTTTTCTCACGTTTAAATTCCGTACATGGTTTGAAACATATTGTGCATAGATCGAGGGACGGATTAGCTAGCCCCTTGAATACCTTCTTCTGCGTGAAGGTTGATTGTTTGGCGTATAAAAATATAGGTAGGGCATTGTGACGTGTCCTCAGGTTGAAACTCCTGAAAGTCGTAAATTAGTATGGGAGAGTGATGACGTCTCCTTGGGTCGCAAGCCCCTAAACCTGGCCAGGGTTTTTGTCACACGGATCAGACGGTTGCCATTCGCCGAGCCTTATTTATACCGAGTCCATATATGGCGAGCAATCGTATCCGTTCTATTTTATCGTACGGATTGTCATCGCGGAGTTCTCGCCATTTGACCCCTAGATTAGGACGCAGAGTTCTCCCCATTGTTTGAAACCCCGTAGATTAGTTCTACCGACGCAGAGTTCTCGCGGGTAATCCGGGTGATGTGTTGGATCTACGGACCACCGTCATTTATACTTCCTCTTGCCTCATAAGGTGTTGACGCCGACGGGTGTCCACCTATTCTCTGCTGTGTGGCGGGTGAGTCCATGAGTGACCACCCCTTTTCACTGATGATGTTTTGGATTGGAAAAATGATGATGGCCTATTTTACGAGATATAGTTGTCTATGTATACAACAAGTTTTGAATAAAAGCCTCATCGATGGCCCTTGGGCCAGTTTGTTAAAATGATAAAGAGTTTTGAGACGATTTAAAAATCCATGTACGGTAAAAAGAGAAATATAACCTTGTTTTCAAAAAATATAGAAAAACCAGTTTTGCACGAGGTGCATTTAGTATAGCTATACCTTACTGAGTTAGTCACTCACCCCAAACGACTCATCCCCCAAAAACTTCAGGTGAGGGCAAAGAGTAGCTGAGGATCGGGAGCTTAATCGTTTTATTATTTCTACTTGAGTGATTCATCGTTATTTCGTGAGGACATTTATGTTTCTATTTGGGTTGTAAACTTTAAACACTGTTGGATTTGGTCTGTTGCACAATACTTGGATTTCATTTTAATTTAAGCACTGTTATTTTCTCGTGATCATTACTCGGACCTAGACCCATATCTTTTGGGCCGTATTAAATACTTATAAGTCTTCTGCTAAACACACGCCTTGGGCTGGGTGATCGGGTTCTCTACGAGAATCGGGTCACCTGACCCGGCGGTTCTGTTAGGCCCGTCTCCGGGTCGTGACAGATGCGATGCAAGCTTGTGTTACTATGTGCGGATCAACCTCGAGGGTTATGGCTCAAAAGAATAAAAGTTGTTTAAATTACTTAAAGACTCTATGTTATGGTTTTCAAATATTCTAAATTATGTTGTTTTTGGAAAATAGTTTCAATGTTTTAATTATTCTGTGTAAAGTTACTTTGATGTTTTCTTTTAAGTATTTTTAAATGGTTTTAAAATGATCAAATTTTATATAAACGTGAAATGGATATATGGAAATGTAATAATGGAAATTGGATGTTATAATTATGGTATCAGAGCATAACTGGGTCTAACGCTGTAATATCCTGAATTTTTGTTAAGTTGAAAGCATAGCTTAAATGATAATTTTGGGGTTTTTAGAACTAAAATAGACGATTAAGATATTAGTAAAGTGAAACAAATTTGGATAAAATGAACATTGATACCCAGATTATTTAGCTTATGGGAAAGGTTGTGATTGATTGGAGAATTGTTGATAATATTTGGAGTTAGAATGAATGATATCAACTAGATTGACAGTTAGTGGAATTAATAAGATAAAAATGTACTTAGATATAATAAGGTTAAAGGTATAGAATTTATAATATTTTAGGGCATATTGGATTTAGTGAAGAATAATGTGAAGGAAGAATAGTGGAGCATATAGTATAAGTTGGTAGGTGATGTAGTGTATATATATATATATATATATGGATTTAATGCATGTTAGTCTTGGATATAAGGTTGTTTATGTGATACAAGAATAAATTGGAGAGTTAGAAGATGATAGTTAGAGTTATGAGAAGTAATATTAGTAGTTAATAATGAGGACATTCATATATATATATATATGTATGTATGTATGTCACGCTAAGGAATAATGTGTGTAATCTAGAGAATTAAACAGCAACACTCAGCTTGGAATTGGCGGTCGTTCGGGGCGGTCGATTGGAGAGGTGTCGATCGACTGACATCATCGACCGGTGTGAATATTGGTAATTTTTGAATGGTTGGCGGTCGATCTCCAAAGAGAAATGAACGTCCAGCTTGATCTTCTGCCAATAATGAGGGTCATCTGGAGAGCTTTAATCGACGCTGAAGAGGAAAGGTTTTATCGTCTGAAACGTCTAGATGTCAAAGGGTTGCTGGACGTTAAAGAGGCTGCAATCCTTTGGCCTTCTATCTTCACGCAGACATTGATGAGGCGTTGAAAATGACCTATATTGAGTAGGATGTAGCGAAGTTTCATAGAGAAGAAAGAGTGGAGTTACTCTGCTGGATTTTTTAGAGCAGTTGTGATGGTTTTGTGTGAATAGCAGAGTGAAGGTTGTGAGAAAAACAGGAGGAATGAGAGTGAGAGGATATTTTATGTGTTTGGACAGTGAGAAACAGTGGCTGAGTCTGGAGGAAGATGATGAAACCCTGAGCTTCTGGAGGTTAGTTTGTGAGGATTGTTGAGGAAGAGGCCGTGAAGTGCTGAAGGTATGCATTAGTTATTTTTGGATATTGCACAGCAAACATGAGTTATTGTTTATATTCAGCTTTGTTTTTGCATGTGATATATATAGAATTGGTTGGTAATATGGGTATCATCACTGTTACGTAGAATAGTTGATTCTGGTTTGTTGTTAAGTGAGATTATTTCAATCATATTATTATTGATCATGACCGTGAGGAATTATTAGACTGTAGCATAAATGATTAATGGGTTTTTTACTATATGGGATTTTTGGAGAATGTAATTATTGGATTGAGAGTTGTCATTGTTGGACATACTGTTAAGCTATACCTTGTTGGAGTAAATTGTTAGGTTGAATTAAGGAGATATGTTAGACAATGAATTGCTAGTAGTTAGGGTTGATTATTGGAGAATCTTTATTGATAATCTCATGTTATTAATAACTAGGTTTTGAGAAGAAACTTAAAGAGTTAACCCATTAAAGCTAAGAACTTCAGGTAAGTGGTACTGTATGTGTTTTGTCCGAAAGGGCCTATATCACGGGAATTAGGGGGTGTTTATTGTTTATTTAATTGCTTGTTATGAATTGTATGTTTATTAGAGTTAAGTTCAGTTTCTTAGATAGGACGGATCACGTATTAAGAATACGATTAAAGAACACGTTAGTAGGATTGTATGTGCACGGCAACGTGAAGACTTGGAATCCTAAAGTAAACGAAAATGGAATATACGTAAATAGTTGTTTTTGTGGTCTGATTGGTTACGCATGGCACAAAAACCAAAAATAAGTAAATAGTTGTGGTCCGGTTGGATAGGTTCGACACATAAATCAAAGATAAGTAAACAGATGTTTGTGTGGTCCAGTTGGATACGCCCGACACATAAACAGATTGAATAACAGTAAAAGGCAGGAACATTAAATAACGGTTTTTGTGGTCCAATTGGATATGCCCGGCACAGAAACAAAATAAATAACAGTAAAAGACAGAAATAGTAACAGATAAGCAAAACTAAAAATTGTATACGATGTTACAAAAGTTATATGTGTATTTCATGTTTTGCGTTTATACTGCTTAGTGAGCTTTAGGCTCATAGTTAGGTCTCGTTGATGTAGGTAAGGAGCCGATGATTGGATAAAGTTGATAAAGAATGTAGCTGATGGAGTATTGTCGGGTTGGGTGTTTGTGCTGTTGGTGACATTGACCTTGTGGTTATGGGTCACGAAAATGAAATAAATGTATTTAAATGCTTTAAAAGTATTCAAGTGCTATTGGCTTTAAATGGTTTTAAAAAATGTTTTAGTGATACTTGTTTAAGTAGTTTTTAAACTACTGGTTTGTGGTATTTAAATGTAAAAGACTTCTGTTATATGTTTACTCTGAGTTTTATATGATTAAGACTTCCGCTGTATGTTTACTCTGGTTTTCCCTCACAAGTGTTTTTAAAAGAAAGAAAATTTTTATACGGATAAGATTATGAGATGTTACAAACGTTGTTCTGTAGACTGCTGGTAACACAAGATTGGTCGCAATATACTTCATTGACTGTAAGTGTTTCGATACATTGCTTGTTAGTTAAATTGCATTGTTAGAATGGTATAGATTACCGTGTTAGTATAAATTGTATTATCACAATACTTTGTTAAGCTTAAATTGCTTGTTAGTTAAGTGCTTAGTTTTAATACTATATATATATATAATAAAATTAGCTTAAAGTTTAATTCAAAACATTAAACTCATGAATATAAGATAATTATAAATAATAATAATAATACATTTTTTGCATAATAAATCTAAATGCTTCCTAATATACATCTCCTTGGATAATTAATTAACATTTTGAAACAACTAATATCAAACAAAACAATATTATTGTAGGATAATAGAATGGCAAGGAGAACTAGAAGAAATGTTCAAGCCAATATCGGGGCTGACAATGTTAGAAACGAAGCTGTTGGACACGAGAATACTATTGTTCAGGACATGTTGCCCCACATACTGGTAAAAATGATGTTCTCGGTCGTTTGACGACTATTGTGGACTGCCAATTCCAGTTCATGGAACACATCATGGAAAGGGAGATTGGGAATGAGAATCAAAGCCAAATGGTGGTTCCTGAGGAAGCTGGTTGGGAAAAATTTAGGAGACTTAAGCCCCCATGCTTCAATGGAAATATGGCTGAAGCCGTAGGAGTGGAAGAATGGATTCAGTCTCTGGAGAATATGTTCGAGTATGCAAGGATTTGGGATACCGAGAAGGTTTTGTGTGTTGCATACCTACTAATTCAGGATGCGAGGTTCTGGTAGGATACTGTTAAGGTAACACAAGATGTCCAAGCCCTAACGTGGGATCAGTTTAAGAAAATCTTCTATGAGAAGTATTTCAACTAGACAATCCGATCAAAGAAACTGGTGGACTAGCACTGTATCTGAGTATGTAAGGAAGTTTGAAGCACTATCTCGATTTGCGTCACACCTAGTGGTAAACAATGAGCATAAGGTCTATCAGTTCGTCCAAGGACTGAAAGTTGAAATTCTCAGAGGAGTAAAGATTTTTGGTACTCAAGACATCCCTTATACAAAGATTGTTGCTAAGGCATTAGAAGTTAAAGATGTTGAGTTGATGATGGCTAAACAACGACAAGTGAATCAGGATTTCTAGAAGAACTCTCTTAAACAGCAGTAGAAGGGTGGACCAATGGTAAATAAAAGGAAAAAAAGGCCCTCTAAGTATAAAGTACAAAAAATGAAGGAGAAGCGCCCTGTGAATGTGGCAACTACTACCCCATCTAATGAGAGGACCTATCAACTGAATCAATGTCTGAACTGCAAGAAGAATCACTTTGGAAAATGCATAGTGGGTACTGGACGGTATTAAGTGTGGGGAGCCTGGACACATTGCAAGATTTTGCTCAGCTGGAGTTGGTGGATCTGGTGGATTGGCACCAAGGGTCTTTTCTGTATATGGTGATGAAGCTCAATATGATGATGTGGCGGGTGAGGATCAGCCTGTTGGTGTCATGTACGATTTATGTTAATGATATAGCTGCATGTGTTTTATTCAATGTTGGAGCTACTCATTCCTTCATTGCAAAGGAATTTAGTGCAAAGATAAATTGTTTCCCCAAACTAGAAAAGAGTAACTATAGAGTACTCTTACCCTCTGGTGAATGCCTAATTACCGATGGAGTCTTAAAGTCGTATGCCATAAAAATAAACAAGCATATCTTCTATGTTGACTTGATTGTCATGGACATGAAGGGGTATGATGTTATCTTGGGTATAAATTGGTTATCCCAGCATCAACTAATGATAAATTGTAGAAAGAGAGAAGTATGTTTTCTCTACACTGATGGTGAGAAACACATGTTTCATGGGGTCAAGGAAAAAGGTAGATTGGCTGTAATCTTTGCACTTAAGGTAGATCAATTAATGAGGAATAGAGATGAAAGGTTTCCTTGTTAATGTAATAAACATGATGGTGGTATAAAAAATAAAGCTAGAAGAAATCTCTATCATTTAAGACATTCTGGCAGTTTTTTTAAACGATCTTCTTGGATTGCCTCCGAATTGAGAAATTGAGTTTGTGATCAATCTGCATCCTGGAATGGAACCTATTTCTATGAACCCATACTAAATGGCCCTAGTAGAATTAAGAGAATTGAAGTGTCAACTCGAAGAGTTAATTAACAACGAGTTTATTTGTCGTATCTTTTCATCTTGGGGAGCGCCAGTCCTATTTATGAAGAAAAAAAATGGATCGATGAGGATTTGCATCGACTATCGTGAGCTAAATAAAGTAGCCATTAAGAATTGGTATCCCCTACCTAGAATAGATGATTTGTTTGATCAGTTACAAGAAGTCTGTGTCGTTTCAAAAATTGACCTCCGATCCGGATATTATCAATTGAAAGTCAACCGTGATGATATTCCCAAAGACAACATTTAGAATGTAATATGGATACTATGAGTTCCTTGTTATGTTGTTCGGGTTAAGCAATGCCCCTACAGCATTTATGGACTTGATGAACCAATTTTTTAGGGAGTATCTAGATAAATTCATCATTGTTTTTATCGATGATATTTTAGTCTATTCGTACTCAGAGGATGAACACCGTGAACATTTGAGAATTTCCTTATCAGTACTAGCAAAACATCAGTTGTATGTGAAGTTTTCTAAATGTGAATTCTGGCTGAACAAAATAAGTTTTCTTGGCCATGTAATTTCCAAAGAAGGTGTTAAGGTGGATCCAACCAAGATCCAAGCGTTAATTGATTGGTTGCAACCAAAGAATGTGGGCGAAGTGAGAAGTTTTCTTAGATTGGTTGGACACTACAGACGATTTATAAGTGAGTTTTCAAAAATTGTGCTACCACTGACTGTGAAGAAGAATGCACGGTTTTGGTGGATAAATGATTGTGAAGAGAGCTTTCAAGAGCTGAAACATCGTTTAACTTCAGCTCCTAGTCTGACCCGGCCTGTTGAAAATGACAACTTTTGTATCTACTACGATGCCTCCAAGAGCGGATTAGGCACGATATTTATGTAAAATGGGACGGTAATCGCGTACGTTTCAAGGCAATTGAAACCGTATGAAGCAAATTATCCCACCTATGATATAGAGCTTGCTGCAGTAGTGTTTGCACTTAAAATATAGAGACACTATTTGTATGAACAGCGATGCAAAATTTTTACGGATCATAAGAGTTTAAAGTACATCTTCACTCAAAAGGAGTTGAACATGAGGCATCGATGGTGGTTAGAATTTGTGAGGACTATGACTGTGAAATTAAATACCATCCTAGAAGTGCAAACGTGATAGTTGATGCTCTCAATAAAAAAGTAATAGTTCTGAGCATGCTATGTAAGGAAATGTTTGTAGGAATTCGTAAGGATATTCAAAAATTGGATGTACAGATAGTCCATACGCAGTTAACCACTCTTTTATCAACGTTGATGTTGAAGCCTACAATACTGGTGGAAATTAAAGAGGCTCAATTAGAAGAGAAGAAGTGTGAAGATTTTAAACAGAACCCAACTCTTGGGGAATACCAGCACTACTCCATGTCCAGTGATGGAATTTTAAAATTTAAGGGTAGATGATATGTACCGAGTAAGTCAGGGTTACGATTAGAAATCCTAAGAGAAGCTCATTCTTCAAGCTTTTCTATCCACCCTGTATGCACCAAGATGTATAAGGACCTTAAATTGCATTACTACTGGCCGGTAATGAAATTTGACATTGCATAGTATGTAGCGTTGTGTCATGTATGCCAACGAGTGAAAGCGGAACATCACAGACTAGGGGTTATGTTGCAACCAATGGCTATACCTGAATGGAAATGGGAACATGTCACTATGGACTTTGTTACGGGATTACAGAGAACTGTGAGAGGACATGATGCAATTTGAGTGGTTGTTGATAGACTAACAAAGTTTCTCATTTCCTGTCAGTAGCAATGACTTATAAGATGAACTAGTTTGCGGGACTGTATATTAAGGAGATTGTGCGCTTACACGGGGTGCCTATTCAATTGTATCGGATCGAGATCCAAGATTTACCTCCACATTTTGGAAAAGTTTAAAAAAGGCTATAGTTACGGAGTTAAAGTTTAGCACTACCTTTCATATGCAAACTGATAGACAAAGCGAACAAATGATTCAAATATTGGAGGATGTGTTGAGAGCTTGTGTATTAGAATTTCATATTGGATGGGGAAGGATGCTGCCATTAGTGGAATTTGTCTATAATAATAGCTTTCAAACTACGATAGGAATGATACCTTACGAGGCTTTATATGGCAGAAAGTGTAGATCTCCCTTACATTGGGATGAGGTTGGAGAAGCTGAGTTTTATGGACCAAATATGATACGACAAACCTCTGAATTTGTTGCAATTATTCGTCAAAGGATGTTGGCAGCTCAGAGTTGCCAGAAAAGTTATGCGGATCTTCGTCAAAGGGAATTGGAATTTGACGAAAGGGATTTGATGTTCCTTAAAATATCGCCACTAAAGGGTGTTATGCGGTTTAGGAAGAGAGAAAAGTTAAGTCCACGGTACATTGGTCCATTTTCTATTGTGAAAAGAATAGGAAAGATGGCGTATCAGTTGATATTACCAGCCACTATAGAAGAAGTTGATAATATATTCCATGTGTCTATGTTAAAGAAGTGCCTAGGGAAATTCAGTTCGAGCGGAACCTGAGGAACATATTGTTGTTCAACTGAACTTAAGCTACGAAGAAATATCGGTTCGTATTCTTGACTCAAGGATTAAGGAGCTACGACACAAAAGGATTCCACTTATTAAAGTGTTATGGCAGAATCATTTGACTGAGGAGGCTACTTGGGAATGAAAGGAAGACATGGAAGCTAAATACCCAGAATTATTTCATTAGCTGAAATTCTGAGCACAAAAATTTTAATGAGGGGAGTATGTAATACCCTAGGTATTCATGTAACATCCTATAACTTTTTACTGTATAAAAAGTTTCTTTCCTTTAAAACACTCGTGAGGGAAAACCAGAGTCAGCAGAAGTCTTAACCATATAAAATATTACAAACCAGTAGTTTAAAAACTATTAAATAAACACAGGTAAAACATTAACTTAAAACACTTTGAAGTCATGTGAGCCATATCCCCCAAGGTAAATGTCGCCAACAACACAAACGCCCAACCTGGCAATACTCCATCAGCTACATTTTTTATCAGCTTTATCCAATCATTGGCTCATTACTTACATCACAGAACCTAATTATAAGCCTAAAGCTAAGTAAGCGGTATAAACGTAAAACATAGAATACACATACAACTTTTGTAACATCGTATATTACTTATCTGTTATTGTTCCTATCTTTTACTATTATTTATTTTGTTTCTGCTCCGGGCATATCCAACAGGACCACAAAAACCACTATTTTAGTATATTCCATTTAATTATGTTACTATTCTGTTTTCATTTAGTTCCAGTTACTCATCTAAGTGTTAGAAATGTCAACTTGACAAGGTAGAGTGGTTTATGCACAAGGCGGCCAACTCGTGGCACACATCTAGGCGACTAACTCAAGAACCCACATCTCTAACCACCTATTAATGTTTATATACTTTCGTATCTTTAGGATTCCAAGCCTTAACATTGTTGTGCGCATACAATCTTATTTAACGTGTTCATTGATTGTACCTCAAAACGTGATTCATTCCTAACTAAGGAACTAAACCTAAATCTAATAAACATACAATTCAAACAATCAAGCAAACAAACAAACCCTAATTCTCGTGATGTAGGCCCTTTTGGACAAACACATACAGTACCTCTTACTTAGAGTCCTTAGCTTTAAAGGGTTGCCACTTAAAGTTTCTTCTTCTTCAGCACCTATTTATTAGTAAACAATAGCTTATTAAACTAAGTAAAATAATCACCAACCTAATCCTGACAGATTAATTTCTCCAACATAGTACAACTTCTCTAACATGTCTATTAGCACCTTAAAGAATCAATCCTCTACCTCAACTATCCTAACATTGAATTTTAACTTTATCTTTCAATAACGTACGTTCCATAGATAACTAGGTATAATGTCTACTTGGCGGTTCTTTAGCAATAAGACCCAACGGATATCGATGACAAACCAATAATAGCAATTCAATAATGTGAACAATAATAGCCCCCCATCCAAATATTCTAAACATATTATTTTAACCGAGTACAATATCCAGGCGATGACCAAAGATAATATTTCCTTCACCAAAATCCAACGTATCCGCCAATCAATAATGTACATAGCATTCAGCAGTAGTATTTAAGGAACAGGATAATAACCAGAATACTAAACCAACATTTTCCAGAATCAATGCATTAATAGAAATCACTTCACAGTAAACTCATATGCATGAATAATCATAACATGCTATTAATAATAGGGAATCCAAAAACTTATCATCTTAACATCCATTTATATGAACAAAACATAAAATTGATCAAAGACAAAACTCAGAATTCATATACCCAAATACTATCACTCGACATAAATTATGGAAAAGAATATGTTACCTGAAGAACCCTCTAACTAAAAACCAAAGAGAACACCCAAAACTCCTTTCACTTTTCCTCCACAAACTCCCGCCACTGGATCAATCCAAGAGACAAAGAGCCTCAATCATTTCTCCAAGTTTCACACAGAACTCATCACTGTTTTTCACCCACAAGTTTCTCTTCTCTATGACTCACAGCACTCTCCTCAAAATCTCTTCTCGTTCTTCAAGAAACCCTCACGGCTTCTCTCTTTTCCAAAACATAGGAACGTTTCTCTCACAAAAACTCCACTTCTCACAAACTCTAGAACCACGGTGCTCACACCAAGCCTTAGCAACCCTCACAGATTCAGTATCACAAATACAACTCACAGATTCTATCCCTCTCATTCACTGTCAGCTAATCTCTCTTTGTCACCTTCACTCTAAATTTAACAAGAGTTTTCTCACGGCTTTCCCTCTCTATGAATTCTCGTTCCCTTCCCTCGCTATTTATAGACCACTCACAACATCTCTTCAGTGTCCACATGTAGGTGAAGAGCCAAAGGGATGCCACCCTTCATCATCCAAACATGTCCAATATAAACCTAAAAGCTTCCAATGACTATGTTTCCATTTCCATGTAACTTTTTGGATCGTCGGTCAATCGTTTCCTCTTTGGACGGTCAATCACAAATCTAGATGATCAGCCGCTAATTTCTTTGCTCCAGATTGCCGGTTGATTGCGTCGGTCGATCGTTTCCTTTGTACGATCGACTGCCAATCATCCATATCGTTTCTTGCTTCAAATACTAGTTGATCGATTTCCATCAGTGTACGATCAACCGCCACATTAAATTGACCAACCGCCATGTTATTTCACATGTATATTACAATTCTGTAATATCATATGTCTTCATATATATATATATATATATATATATATATATATATATATATATATATATATATATATATATATATATATAT